>OY720441.1:167884198-168484198 GCA_963082915.1 Dolichopus griseipennis
CAACTTGAAAATATAAAAGAAATAAATAAAATAAAGCTTAAAACCAATAAACATTCAATAATGTATTATATTATCATATTTTTATACCCTAAACCTATAGGTAAACCTATAGGAATAGGTAAAGGGGTATATTAACTTTGTTATGGTGTTTGTAACCACCTAAAAGAAGCGAGCTAGATATGGAAAAGTATATATATTTGTGATCAGCGTGACCGCCTGAGTCGATATAGCCATGTCCGTCCGTCCGTCTGTCCGTCCGTCCGCCCGTAGGCACGATAACTCAAAAAATAATGGAGCTATCTTGATGAAATTTTAACTGTAGATTACTAGGACTGAAAATACGGCGGGGATTGCATATGGGCAAAATCGGCCCATGGGTTCGGATTCTGGACCTTTTAATCGATTGAAGGGCTAACGAACATATATAAAAAATCAAGATAACTCAACAACTAATGACGCTATCTTCATCAAATTTGTGCTGTAGGTTACTAGTAATGAAACTACTTCGGGGATTGCGTAAGGTCGGGATTGGACCATGGGTTCGGAACCTAGAACTTTTTGATCGAATTTAGGCCAAACGAGCATAATTCCGAAACCAAAGAAGATAGAACCTCCAAATTTGATATCAGGGTGTCCCTTCCTATTTCCTAAGTTTCTTGGGAATTTGGGTCCCATTGGAGTACTGGGTCGGGGACCAGACCTTAAAGCATATTTTTAAAATTAATAAAGATAACAACTTGAAAAAATGTAGAAGCTTCCAATTTGCCACAAGGGTGTTCTTTACTATCTCTTGCGTGTTCCCTTAATTTGGGATCAATTGGAGAGGTGGTTCAGTACCCCTCTCAGACCTCCCAAGTTTTAAAAGCTTATAATCGAAATTACTAAAAATAGTTACTTAAAATTAAGATAGACCGTTCAAATTGTGTACAAGGGTTAACTAGTACTATAAGTAAAGCGCGGGCTGTATAAGGGCGAAATCAGCCCATGGGTCCGGATTCTGGACCTTTTAGTCGGTGTCAGGGATAACGAACATATATTAAAAATCACGATAACTCAACAACTAATGAGGCTGTCTTCATGAAATTTGTGCTGTAGGTTATTGGAATGAAACTACGGCGGTGATTACGTACGGTGAGGATTGGACAATGGGTTCGGAACTGAGAACTTTTTGATCGAATTTAGGCCAAACTAGCATAATTCCGAAACCAATGAAAATATAACCTCCAAATTTGGTATCAGGGTGTCCCTTCCTATTGCGCAAGTGTCTTTGAAATTTGGGCCCCATTGGACTAGTGGGTTGGGGACCAGCCACTCAGTTCCGAGGACCTTAAAGCATATTTTCGAAATTAATAAAAATAGTAACTTGAAACAAATGTAGAAGCTTCAAATTTGGCCCAGGGTGTTCTTTACTTTTTCTTCCGTGCCCCCTAATTTGGGATCATTTGGACTGGTGGTTCAGGACCTCTCTTAGACCCCCCAAATGTGTAAAAGCTTATCATCGAAATTAATAAAACTAGTAACTTAAAATTAAGATAGAACGTTCCAATTGTATACAAGGGTTAACTAGTATTGAAAGTATGACGGGACTGCATATGGGCGAAATCGTACCATGGTTTCGGGTTCTGGAACCCTTGACAAGTTCAAGGACTAAAAAACATATATCTTAAAAACACCATAACTCAAAAAAAAATGCCGTTATTTTGATGAAATTTAAACTCTAGGTTACTAGTAATGAAAGTACCATTGGAATTGGTTCTGGTCGAGTTTAATTTCAAAGCCAAAGAATATATTTCCTATGTCCTATGTGTCTCCGAAATCTAGACTTAATTGTAGTGGTTCAGCTATGTTCAAAGGTACTTGCTGCATTTATGTAAAATTTATTTGAATATTTAAATGAATTATATGAAAAGGTCTAAATTTGTAATTGTATTTTAGAAATACATTTATTGCATATTTTGCGTTTATAAGCTTTTCTATTAGGAATATAAACTAACCATTTAAAATAATTGCAATTTTGAAAAATTTGGATTATTAAATATATTATGCTTTGATTATCTTCTTATCACAAAATTTAATAATTAGAATTTTTTCATTTTGTAATTGAATTGGAATAAATATATTTTCATTTATTTCAAGTTTGTTTGTTTTTAAATATTTTTAAATAGATAAATTAGTAAGAATTTGTAATATTTTTTAATAGATAGTGTAATTAGAAAATGTTTTTAGTATTATAAAGTTAATTTGGTTAGCTATGTCTTACGATCAAATTAATAACAGTTTTTATGGTGTTAAAATGACTTATGGATACGTCCTTAAATTTGAACCAAATAGGTGTAGGGTATTTCTAAGTCGGTTGCACCGACTGACTGTTTCGTTACTTGTTAATAATAATTTTAATAATACTAGGGTTAACGAATGTTATTCTAATTTATGTAAAACCCAAGTATTGTAAAACCAAAACAAAAAAAGATAAAATTGAACTTCAGAACACTCAGGAGATCGTTCAGCCTAACGTTGGGGGGATTATGTTCCCACAATATATCAAGGTGTAAAATTCTCGAATATTAAAATATTTTTTATTAATGAGAAAATTCGCTACCAAATTTTCTCATATTGTAATTTGATTCTGGTCAATTCTTTATTTAATAATTTCTCATTCTTTTAAATTTCCCGACAAAGAAAACCGCGATTAATATATTTTTGTTCTCACCGATAAATTATTAACAAAATAATTATTATCTTTCTCGCTCTAACAACATGATCTATATGATGGTCACTATTATAATTTAAATTACCCATCATAAGTTTTTCGCGACAAATAAAATCGCGTTCAATAAATTTTCTCATTAGAATTTTTTTTGTGAATTAATCAGTATGATTAATTCTTTAATTAGAAGTTTCCCACAGTATAGTTTGTGCTGACCAAACAAATTAATAATATAAAACGACCAATTATTGGTAGTAACAGTTCAGTCTTGTCTTTTCTTAATAACGGAACAAATCAAATCAAACTTACAAACTGAGTTTTATAAGTTATAAAAATAAATTAAATTGTAAAGAAATAATTTTTTCAAATCGAGATTTGTAAAAATTAAAATAAATATAAACTGTAACTAATTAAGAGTATAAATAAAATAATAATTTTATTTTTTTTAATATATAAAACACTAGTTTTATTTCTTGCAAGGGTATCTAAAAGTTCAATTAGAAGTTTCCCACAGTATAGTTTGTGCTGACCAAACAAATTAATAATATAAAACGACCAATTATTGGTAGTAACAGTTCAGTCTTGTCTTTTCTTAATAACGGAACAAATCAAATCAAACTTACAAACTGAGTTTTATAAGTTATAAAAATAAATTAAATTGTAAAGAAATAATTTTTTCAAATCGAGATTTGTAAAAATTAAAATAAATATAAACTGTAACTAATTAAGAGTATAAATAAAATAATAATTTTATTTTTTTTAATATATAAAACACTAGTTTTATTTCTTGCAAGGGTATCTAAAAGTTCACAAAGGCAACTATAATCTTAGTAGGTAATGCGCCATTTTGTCCTGGGAAAAAATCATGCCCTATCGCACTACCTACACATATTGCACGACATATTGGCCTACACTTTTAACTAATGACCAAGTCCTAAGGATGTAGGGCACCCGAAAGTAAGTTAGCTCTCAATAAACTAGTTTGTTTACTTGGTTTAAAGTAATAGGTGCACATGAAAAAGTAGTTAGAAAATATGTTTTTACAAAATTGGAAGAGTCAAATTTTCATATTTTGCGTGGATTGGTGCGAATCTCCGAAAGACACAAACTGCCCCGGATCGAACTGACTAACCATTAATTTTTTGCTATCTTTGGTTTGAGTATAGGTTTTGTGTACTTTCCCTTAGAAAATCTGTACTTTATGATATATTATCATAAGGTATTTATCTGTTAAGCCTTCCTGTAAAAATCTGAATATTTATTAACTGAGCAGCTTCAATATTTACATGCCCTTCTGGATGAGCTTTATGCTTTATGGAATATATACTTATTATACCCCACATCTATAGAATAGGTAAACGGGTATATTAACTTTGGTATGGTGTTTGTAACCACCTAAAGGAAGCGAGCTAGATATGGAAAAGTATATATATTTGTGATCAGCGTGACCGCCTGAGTCGATATAGCCATGTCCGTCCGTCCGTTTGTCCGTAGGCACGATAACTCAAAAAATAATGGAGCTATCTTGATGAAATTTTAACTGTAGGTTACTAGGACTGAAAGTACGGCGGGGATTGCAAATGGGCGAAATCGGCCCATGGGTTCGGATTCTGGACCTTTTAATCGGTTTCAGGGCTAACGAACAAATATAAAAAATCACGATAACTCTACAACTAATGACGCTATCTTCATCAAATTTGTGCTGTAGGTTACTAGTAATGAAACTACTTCGGGAATTGCGTAAGGTCGGGATTGGACCATGGGAATGATCGGAACCTAGAACTTTTTGATCGAATTTAGGCCAAACGAGCATAATTCCGAAACCAATGAAGATAGAACCTCCAAACTTGGTATGGTGGTGTCCCTCCTATTTCCTAAGTGTCTTGTGAATTTGGGTCCCATTGGAGTAGTGGGTCGGGGACCACCAACACATTTCCGAAGACCTTAAAGCATATCTTTAAAATTAATAAAGATAACAACTTGAAAAAATGTAGAAGCTTCCAATTTGCCACAAGGGTGTTCTTTACTATCTCTTCTGTGTTCCCCTAATTTGGGATTAATTGGAGTGGTGGTTCTGTACCCCTCTCAGACCTCCCAAGTTTAAAAGGCTTATAATCGAAATTACTAAAAATAGTTACTTAAAATTAGGATAGACCGTTGAAATTGTGTACAAGGGTTAACTAGTACCATAAGTACAGCATGGACTATATAGGGGCGAAATCAGCCTAACGGTTCGGATTCCGGACCTTTTAATCGATGTCAGGGCTAACGAACAAATATAAAAAATCACGATAACTCAACAACTAATGAGGCTATCTTCAAGAAATTTGTGCTGTAGGTTATTGGTAATGAAACTACGGCGGTGATTACGTACGGTGAGGATTGGACAATGGGTTCGGAACTTAGAACTTTTTGTTCGAATTTAGGCCAAACGAGCATAATTCCGAAACCAATGAAGATAGAACCTCCAAATTTTGTATAGGGTGTCCCTTCCTATTTCGTAAGTGTCTTTGAAATTTGGGCCCCATTGGAGTAGTGGGTCGGGGACCAGCCATATATTTCCGAGGACCTTAAAGCATATTTTCGAAATTAATAAATATAGTAACTTGAAACAAATGTAGAAGCTTCAAATTTGGCCGAGGGTGTTCTTTACTATTTCTTGCGTGCCCCCCTAATTTGGGATCAATTGGAGTGGTGGTTCAGAACCTCTCTTAGACCCCCCAATGTGTAAAAGCTTATCATCGAAATTAATAAAACTAGTAACTTAAAATTAAGATAGAACGTTCCAATTGTGTACAAGGGTTAACTAGTATTGAAAGTATGACGGGACTGCATATGGGCGAAATCGTACCATAATTTCGGGTTCTGGAACCCTTGAAAATTTCAAGGACTAACAAACATATATCTTAAAAACACCATAACTCAAAAAATAATGCCGGTATTTTGATGAAATTTAACACTACGTTACTAGTAATGAAAGTACCATGGGAATTGGTTGTGGTCGAGTTTAATTTCGAAGCCAAAGAATATATTTCCTATGTCCTATGTGTCTCCGAATAAATAAATTACGAATAAATAAATTAGTAAGAATTTGTAATATTTTTTAAGAGATAGTGTAATTAGAAAATGATTTAGTATTATAAAGTTAATTTGGTTAGCTATGTCTTACAATCAAATAATAACAGCTTTTATGGCGTTAAAATGACTTATGGATATGTCATTAAATTTGAACCAAATAGGTGTAGGGTATTTCTAAGTCGGTTGCACCGACTGACTGTTTCTTTACTTGTTTCTTTTTAACATGATCATTCTACCTTAGCTTGACATCCAGTGTACCATTCCTAGGTATTTTGCTGAATTTCCGATTGATACAAATACCATTTAAATTTATTTTAGGTAGGTTTTTTTATATTTCTTTTACTAAAAATAACTTGAACTGATTTACTTTCATTTAATTTTATTTTCCATTTGTTAGTCCAAAAACATATTTTTTCACTTGCTTTCTGTAATATTCCTGTAGTTTCGTCAATATTCGATCCTACCAATATAGAAGTGTCGTCAGCAAATGTTGCTACAGGTACATTTTCTACTTCTGGTAGATCACTTGTATAAAGCAAGTACAAAATAGGACGTAGAATAATGCCTTAAGGCACACCTGCTTTTATTTTCGTAATGTAGAGTGCTCTTTATCTTTTTTAATTCGTAATTGAGAAATACGATTCGAGTATCTCTACATGTTGTAAAGGTACCAATCTCCTTAATTTAAATATTAATCCTTCATGCCAAACTTTGTCAAACGCTTGTGTTACGTGTAGAAATATTGTAGAACAAATTTATTTTTCTTCAAACGCTTTTCCATATGTTATTCTATGAACTTGGTCAATTGTTGCATGCTTGGATGTAAATCCAAATTGATGGTTTAAAATGAAATTTTTATTTTCTATAATTGGCTTCAGCCTTTTTAGCAACATTTTTTCAAAAAGTTTTGACATAATTGGTAGCAGAGATATTGGCCTATAAGATTTTGCCTCATTTAATGGCTTCCCTGGCTTTGCTTTCATAATAGCTTCTGCTACTTTGCAAGCGGTTGGAACATGCTTAAGCTTTACAGCTGCATTTATGATTTTTCTTAAAATTTTAGTGGGAGCCCTTTCATAATCTGAGCTGTAATAAGATCAAAATCTGGGGCTTTTCTTAACTTTAAAGTTTTTATTTAATCGATTGAATCGAAATTTTGAACAATTGCTTCTCTTATCAACCGGAATTTGTTGTATAAAGTTAGTTAGAATATATTAGCCCATTTCGATCCGGGGCCTTCCAAAAAAAATTCGTATTTCCGATCTGCGTCCAATTTTACAAGGTGGTTTTGCAGTCGAAAAGAGAGGCTGACGAAAATTTTTGTTGAGTTCGGTTAACCCGTTTGGATACGAGAGATCAATAAAGCTTTTTCAATGTTTTTGATGTCGAGCCGAATCGGTTTGGGCGATTGACTTGAAATTTCGCACAAAGGTTCTTTAAGCAATTAGTTTCATAGCATGTTTTACTAAAAGTTAATAAATTATTATTCATTAAATATTATATTTTTTATTTATCCATGAATCATGGTTTTTATCATTTTTTCTTATTATTTTTTCTACAAGGTAAACATTAGGAAATTTAACAGATGTAAGTTCAGGTTCATAAAAACTGCCTTTTATTTGTTTTTGTGTGTAATCAAGTAAATTGTATGTTATTGGATCAGTTCTTTTTTTTCGCTATTGTATAAATTTCTGTTGACCAATTAGGTTGATAACCTTTTGCAAATATTCCTTTAAATTTACTTATACGAACAAAATCTCCAACTTTGTATTTTGCTTTTCGGAATACTTTTAATTTATTATAGACAGTTTTTAATAAAAACTTCTCATTTTTCTTTGTAATATTTTTAGGTGGAAATTTAATTGTATGATGATATGTTTGTATTTTGTATTTGTATTTATTACATTATTAGTTTATTAAAACTATTTAACATCTTTGTAAATTAAATTAAATTAAAATTTGATAAACTATTTACAATTTTACAAAATTTATAAAATTATTTTTCTTTTATTTCATAAAAAATTTATAAATATATTAATTATCCATGGAATATTTATTTAAATTTTATTTGTCCTTATTATTGATTTAATTGATGTTTTAAATCTCTGCAAATTGTTAATATTTTTTACTTCCAATGGCAATTGATTGAAGAGTTGCAATCCTTTATACATTAAATTGTTTTGACCATGAGCAGTTTTGTAGAATGGAAGTCTAAAATCACCAACATTTCTTAAACTATATGAATGACCTTCTCCAACAAAGCGAAGATTATTACTTAGGTATGTAGGATGCAAGTTGTTTTTTATCTTAAATACGAAAACTAATATATTAAATTTTAATCTCTGCATCACATTTAGCCATTTCAATATTGACAACATCTCTGAACTTCTAGTGAATCTGTTACATTTTAGTACGGCTCTCAATGCTTTGTTTTGAAGCACTTGTAAGCAATTTGTTTGTCCCATATTGCAGATTAATAAAATCGATGAACAATAATCAAAATGCGGTAATACTATTGTATTATATATTATTTTTGCAGATGATAACGATATTTGCTTTCTAATTCTCCATAAGAATCCAATTTTCTTTGATATTTTTTGGCATATTGTATCACAGTGTTTGTTAAATTTAAGTTTGTCATCTATCGTAATTCCCAAGTATTTATATTCCTTCACACATTCAACTACACATCCATCTATATGCATATTGGCTATTTCATTTCGTCCATTTATTACCATGCACTTTGTTTTATTGATGTTTAATTTTAATTTATTCATATTAAGCCACTTATAAAGTTCGATTAAATCATTATTTATCTTTTCATTACATTCTTGAACTGAATTTCCTTTTGCATATAATAATGTGTCATCTGCAAATAACGCTAATTTGCAAGATTGAATTGAATTTTTTATGTCATTGATATATATCAAGAATAATAAAACGCCCAGAACTGATCCTTGAGGCACACCTACGTGAACATTTTGCACATCCGAATATATTTGTTCAATTTTCACTCTTTGTTACCTTCCATATAAATAACTTTTAAACCATTGTAATTCCACATTTTTTACACCTATCTTACTAAGCTTACTTATTAATATATTTTTATCTATAGTTTCAAAGGCTCTCTGGAGATCTAGAAAAACTGCTACAATGATTTCTCCATTTTCCATATAATTTTTCCATTCATAGATAACTAAGTTTATGGCTGTTTCGCAAGAGTGAGCTTTTCTGAAACCTGATTGTTCATTACATAATATATTATTTATATCTAAGTGATATCTAAGTTGATTATAAACTATTCTTTCAAAAATCTTCTCACAAATTAAAAGCATATTTACTGGTCTAAAGTCCACAGGTTCTTTCGCATTTTTGATTTTAGGTACTGGTGTTACTATAGTTTCTTTCCAACTTTCCGGAAATATCCCTTCTAACATTGACTTATTTATAATTTTTCTCAGTTTTGGAAAAAAAGTTGGTTTACAATCTAAAATAATTGACTTATTTATTCCTATGTAATCATTTTTATTTTTTACATCTTTAAATGCTATTTCTAATATTTCATCATTTACTAGTGCAAACTCAAAGTTTGTTTCTATTTCAATTATATTGTCTTCATATTGAATCTTTTTTATGCTATTATTTATATCTAATATACTTTTAACAAAGAAAGTATTTAATTCTTTAGTTATTTCTAATTTGTCAACTAATATATTATTATTACTTACTATTTGTTCTATTTCATTTTCTTCTTTTTTTAATACATACATCTTTAAAGTTTTCCACATATCACATTGATTACCCATGTTTTCTAGAATTTTTTCTTCAGCACCTATATTTATTTTTTTTTAAATTACATTTGTACTTGTATTGATTTCTTATAGATTTATAATTACTCCATGCTAATTGATCATTTAAAATTTTTGCTCTATTATAAAGAAATATTTTCTGCCTGTTAAGAAGCTTTAATTCTTCATCGTACCATTTATTTACCACATCGTACCATTTTATTATTTATTGTAATTGTTCTTCTTAAATTCTCTACACTACAAATTAAATCAGATTTTAATTTCAACGCACAGCTATTTACACTTGTTATGTTTAATATATTGTCAAAATCTAAAGCAATTAATTTATTAATTAACTCTTGTTTATTGTATTTGTAGTAATTTATCTGTTTTTCATTATTGTTGTTTTCAAATCTATGTATTTCTATTTGTATAGTTTCATGATCCGATATTTTATATTTATTATTTATATTTACTTCTAGTTCAGTTACATGATCCGTTAAAACGTAATCTATTAGAGTTCGTGATGTTTTCGTGATTCTGGTAGGTTCTTTAATTTTTTGTATCAACCCATAATTACATAAAAAACGATTTATCTGATCTCCCTCCGTTTCATCTGCAAAATTAATATTGAAGTCCCCAGTAAATATGAGATTTATTTCATTATCAATATGCCTCTCACACCACTCTTCTAATATATCAATAAATCTATTTGTAGAACATCTATGTGATCTATATAAGCATATAAGATTATAATTTTCCTCTTTTATCTTAATATTAATAGATAAGATCCATACATTTTCTAAATAAAAAGAATCAACTAAATCACTTTGATATTTCTTGTTAATATAAATTGTTACTCCACCAGTGTGTCTGGAATATGAATTACAATTATACGTTTTATAATTATTGATCAATAATTCCGAACTATCAATTTTATCAGTAATATGTGTTTCACTTAAACATATAAAACAAAAATTTTCTTCGTATACTAAATTTTCCATTTCACTGAAGTTAGTTGTTAACCCTTGAATATTTAAATATATACCAATTATATCGTTACCATCATTTTCTTCATCTATAATAAAATTATTTATAAAAAAATCCTTTTTCTATTTATTTCAATTTTTCTCATATATACTTCACATTTTCTATCTACACAACTATGTTTTTCATCTAGTTCAAGTTTATATTTTTCATTTGCCCTAACACAATTTATACATATTTCTTCCTTCGCTTTACATTCCTTAGCCAGGTGTTCCCCTCCGCATTTTAAACATTTATTTTTTTCTTCACGGCATTTCACCTTCTTGTGTCCATATCCCAAACATTTATAACATCTCATTACATCCAAATTTTCAAAAACTCTGCACACATCCCATCCAATTATAATTTTTCCCTTCTTTATTATTTCGTTAAAATCTTCCACACACATTTCTACTATTGCATTAAATTTATTAACTTTCTTTTTTGTTTCATACACTTTAACACACTTTAATTCTTCTATTTTTATCCAAATATTCTGTTTTTTTAATTTTATTCCAATAGTATTCTTATCATAGCTTTCAGACATGCCGCTAATTAATATTGTGGGTTTAATTTCTTTAGGTATAATCGCTTTGTATTGATCTCCCAGCTTTTCTTCTACATTTTCTTTAATTTTTCCAACTGAATCAGCATCTTTACAATAAATAGCAATTGTTCCATCACTTTTTTCAGCCACCTTGTTTATTGCTAAATTTTCTGGACAAATATTTTCTTTTACTGCTGCTTTAGTTAAATCACTAGATTGCGATTTTTTTGGTTTTATTACCACTAGTGGGTCCTGTTTAATCATATCAGCATACGTTTTCTTATTATTTATTGCTTTAATCTTCTTATTTGGTTTGTTTTGCAATGACGTTATTTCTATATTGTTTATAATTTTATCTTGAACCAAAATATTCAGATTACTAATAATTTCTTTCAATGAGTTTTCCTTCTCTTCTAGTTTTTCATTAATTTCATCCATTTTTTCAAATTTACTTTCAATACCATCAAAACCTGTTTTAATCAGTTCTATTTTACCTTTACGGAATTTTATGTGCGGAATATAAACAATATATTACTATTGTTGTTGTTGTTCAAGTACTCTTCTATTTTTTCATATTCATTTATTCCACTGCAATTTACGGCTGTATGAAATATTCCACCACAAAAACCCATACATTTTATTGATGATACATTTCTCATACTTTTGTTGCATTTTTTACACGTGCTACTACTTGCCATGTTGTTGTTTTTGTTTTATTTACTCATTTGATTTTAATTAACTTTAAATTGATAATTTTAGTGAGATAAGCTCTAAATTGTGAGAGAATATTCTCACGAAAAACCACATGTAAATTTATAAATTTATAATAATATTTTTGCAAATCCTATATTTTTATTTAAATATTTATACTTTAAATATTATCCAAAAGTTTATCTTTTTATACAATTTTAAAAGAACTTTCACCAAATAATTATTATTTTTTTGTGTTATCTTATAAGATTTTATAGTTTATTTTATATTATTTTTTCAAAATTAACTAATAATTTTCAAATCCGTACTAGATAAAAATTTTCTCAAAATTTCAATCATGTTGAGTTATATTTTTCTATTAGCGATGGCAGAATAGGTAACCATTTATATGTGCCTTGCAAACTGAATTGTTTCCACATCATGTTTTTTAGGGTGCGATTGAAACGTTTTACAATTGATGCTTTTAGTTCTGTATATGTATGATAATGGTTAATTTTATATTTCCTCATTAGATTTTGAAATTTTTTGTTGAAAAATTCCGAACCTTGATCAGATTGTAAATTTTTTGGTTTTTTACCAGCAAGCTTAAAAATATTTTTCATTGCGATTAAAACATTATCAGCGCTTTTGTTTTTAATCGGTTCAGAATATGCAAATTTTGAAAATGTATCAATAACGGTTAATAAATATTTATATGCCTTATTAAATTTTGCATATGGAATCATTTCAACCAAATCAATTTGCCAAGTATCATTTAAACCCTTTTGAATAAATTTTCTTCTAGCGCCTCTATGAATTTCTGACACAACTTGTAGCCTCGACATTATTCTCGTACCATTTAATTAAATTTTCTAAAATAATTCTATAATTTTCTATTGTGTGACATTTACATGTGTCCGGTCCAGAAGTAGAATTATCATATGCCCACGGACAAAGGGTAAAATGAGTACCATAAATTGAAGTGAATTTTTTTACTCCAGAAAAGTTTTTAATGTGTTTATATAGATGTAATATTAGTTTCTTATGATCATCTAATAAGACGGAGAAATAAATATTTAAGAACTCCTCCACTTCCATAATTCAAAATGACAGTACTAAGAATATGTTCGCTGCTTTTATATGATCTCTAAATTGTATTTTAAATTCAGTTTGTTATCAGACACAGACCAAAAATGATTAATTTTATTCATCCATTTACAATGATGATAGGGGGACCATCTGGATGTGGGAAAACAACATTTGTGTGTAATTTAATTGAAAATATTGATAGATTGATTTCTCCGAAAATTGAAACAATAAAATGGTGTAATCCAGAAATTTCTGCTATTCCAAAAAATCTAACTTTTCCTTATGTAGACTTTTATACCAGTATTCCAAAAGAATTCAATGGTAATGAAAATAAACCTACGTTAATTGTTCTAGATGACTTAATGTTAGATTCTGCAAATAAAGAGGTATATGAGCTATTTACTAAAGGTTCACACCATCGTAATTTATCTATTATATTGTTAACACAAAACGTTTTTCATCAGGGAAAATTTTCAAGAGATATTTCATTAAATTGTAAATATTTAGTGCTTTTCAAAAATCCTCGAGACAAATCGCAGATTTTTCCTTTTGCTAGGGAACTATATCCAGAAAATATAAAGGGATTCTTGAGAGTATATAATGAGTCAACATCAAAACCTCATGGTTATATTGTGTTGAATTTAACACAAGACATTAACGATTTATTTCGTATTAGAACTAATATTTTTTCCAAAGAATATTGTATATGTTTCTGTGATACGGGTGATTTAAATAACAATTGTCAAAAGTATGAAACGATTGAAGAAAAACCAACATATATTACATGTACTAGGAAAATGCAACAACAAGAAATTTCGTAGAAATATTCTTAAATATTGTGATGACGATATTATAAAAAGTATTGCTGAAATTGCAATCAATATATTAAATGATAATAAAAAAATATCATCGGCACAAAAAGCAAAATTTAAAAAACATAAAAAACAATTAAGATTTAGCCTGTGCTAAGAAAAGTATAAAAGCCAAAATAAAAGTATTAGTTCAACATGGTGGGTTTTTACCAACTTTAATCGGAACTATATTATCTGGTGTAATAGGGAAATTACTCAGTAAGACATAATGCAGCGAATGATTGTTATGTCACCAGAAATATTTTCAAAATTTAGTAAATTATTTCAAGATGATAAAAACTTGGATTTATTAGATCAAAAAATGAAAAAAGTTTTATATGATAAAAACTTAAAACCATTGCAAAATGGTACTTATATCGTCAAAATCTCCTCAAATATGGAATTTACAAAAGACACGCAAAAAAATTACCAGAAAAGGCTAATAATCCTACATTTGATACATGCACTCAAACAAAATTATTTTCTAAACGAAATGCATATACAGAAACTGAATTACCTAAATACAAATCAACATAAACACAGACTAATTTTGTACCATTAGTTACTGATGAAGTGTTTGAATATGATCCTGAAAAGAGTATTCAGATATGGATATCGATTTAGATGATGAAAATTCATTTAGAAAATTAGCTCAAACTGAAATGTTGAAAGACGAAAAACTAGTACAAAGACCATCTCTAAGTTCTGATTATCGAATGTTTGAAACACCAAGTGGTGATGTAATTACCGTTGCTGTACCATCTCCTGAAAAAAAGAAGACACTAAGATCGGCAGGTAGTTCAATTTCCTCAACTATACTTTCACAGTTTCCTGAAACAAAAAAACGAAAATTAAAACCTTTACTAAGAAGTCCAAAACTAAGAACTTCATCAACACCGGAATGGACAACATATAAATAGTGCAACATTTTATGTCTTAAAAGAAGTTAACAAAGATGGATAGTCAAGATGACTTCTTTGTAACATTGTTTAGTAATGATAATTTAAAACTTTTTCCAGACAACACTTTAGCTTCATTCGAAAATAAATTGCCTATTCACTTTGATTTAAGAAACGGAAACTGGAAATTAGGTCTTTCAGAATTTTATCTGAACGATTTCCTACAAACGGAAAAATTTAACAAGGAGAATTGTGCTCTTATTAATATTGGAGAGTATAATGTTTATGTAAGAAACATTGAAAAACCTCTTGAAAAAATTAAAGTAACCAAATCTATAGGTTACACATATTATTCATATGACAATTCGGAATTAGATTTGGATGAATGGAAATTTAATTTTTTGCCAACACTTATTAAAAATATAACTCCTAATCCGGGATTTAATCGAAACCAAGTTTTCAAAGAATTTTTTAATGAAGTTTTGACATATATCTCTAATACTAAAAATTATGATAATGTAACTTTTCAAAAAGTAGCAGATCAAAACATAAAAGGTTTAATTCGAATATCACAGACTTTTGATGAAGACTTTCTTCTTTATAAAAGTTAATCATAGTTATAATATAAAAACATTGCTAAATAAATTATTTCGACAGAAACAAAATATAAAAAATTTCAAAACAAAATACCTGAATTATTTAAATTAGCTATTGCTAATAATAAAGACGAAATGAATGGTGATGATATATTCAGATATAGTTCAATCATCTGTTTTTGGAAGTAGCAAAGTACGTGCATTAAGAGCTATCAACGTAGAAAATTGCAGAATACCTACAAATATTGAATTTGAAAATGTCCAATACATACCTATAGAAAAAAATTGTTTTGAAACGACAGCGATTAAAATTTGCAACCAATACGGCGATGGAATAAATTTTGTTTCTAGTTACTATCCAACAAAAATTGTACTGCACTTTAAAAAGCAATGATTGCTTAAAAACAACATAAATACTACTACTCAAATTTGATATCATATCAAACATGGAAAGAGCTTACGTGAGATATTATTCCTCTCAAGTAGGTGGAGGAATCAACGATATTGGACCTCTATTATAATTTTATCCAGCTATTCAAAGAGGTCGTGGTTTTGGAAATATATTCGGAAGTTTAATTCGTTACTTAAAGCCAGTTTTTATATCAGGTTGGAACTTAATTAAAACAGAGGCTATGAACACAAGTAAAAATATTTTGAATGATGTAGCATCTGGTGCAAACATAAAAGAAACAGTAATTGATCAAAGTAAAGGTGGCATGAAAAATCTAAGAAAATCAGTAGTTAATCAACTGCATTCGATGTATGGTGGAAGGCGAAAAGCCATAAAAAGACGAAGCAGTATAAAACGACGAGCAGTTTCTAAAAAGACACATTTAAGGTCGAAGCGACGAAAAAATCAAATTAAAACCTCTGATATATTCAATTAAATATGGAGCGTATGAAATCTGAACTTGATCTTTTTGCATCATTACCAGTACAAACAAGTATATTGCGTTCAGAAGAGGTAGCATACAATCCTTTAGCTTCTTTAGAGGTGTCACCATCAACTATGAATTTGTTTCGCTTGGAAATGGAGATACATATCGAGATTTATCGTCAACCTACATCAAATTTAAAATTCAAATATTAAAAAAAGATGGATCAGTTTGGAGTGCAAATGATAAAGTAGGAACCGGAACTGATGCAAAAGCAGCCTCGCAGCCCAGTGTTGTAAATAATTTATTACACTCTTTAATTAAACAATGTAATGTAACTCTAAATGGAAAAAACATCACTCCGTCAGACTCATTATACCATTATAAAGCATACTTAACTACTTTACTAAATTATGGTACAGATTCCAGTCAAACACATCTGGAAGTATCTGGTTGGGAATTGGATAAACCAAATGTAAATGATTTTAACAATTCTGGTTCTAAATCAAGGCAAAAATTATATAATAATTCTACAATAGTAGAATTAATGGGAAAATTACATGTAGATTTTTTCAACACTTCCAAATTACTTTTAAATAACGTTGACATTCGAATTGCTTTGGCATTTGAAAAAAAAGATTTTTTGCTACTTTTCAATGATTCAGACCAAAACTATTTAAAAATTCTTGAAGCTACATTATACATGAAACATTTAACAATTAATCCTAGCATATTAATAGCAAATACTGTTTTGGAAAAGGCTAACGCAAAATATTTTTATACGAGAACTGACAATTCCAGCTAACACATCCAACATATCATTGGATAATATATTTATAGGGCAAATACCAAAAGCTCTTTTATTTTGTGGAGCATCTCAGCTAATTGATATTTCTTGTTTACAAAAAAATTAATACACTTCAGATAACGAAAGCGCTGAAATGTAATAATGTCACAAGTAAATTGTTTAAAGGTGTTTTTGCTCTTGATCAAATACCGAAAAATATTTCTAAACCTGTTATTTTAGTAATAAACATCGACACTTCTACCGAAAAAGGAACACATTGGTTAGCAATTTACGTGCCAGTTCAAGGCTGTATAGAATATTTTGATTCATTTGGAAACCCACCATTCCACAATGAGATTGTGAAATTTCTACAAAATCAATCAAAAAGTTTTGTTTTCAACAATAAGCGTTTACAAAGTGACCTTACATCAGTCTTTGGACAATATTGTTGTGTATATTTATGGATGCGATGTAAATGCAAGAGCATGAAAAATTTTATTAATTTATTCAACACAATGTTATCCCTACCCAAAAACCAAAAAAAAAAATACAAAAAATGCTTCGGAAAATTTTCAAAAAATGTATACGATAAAAACTATAAATACAAAATTTTCGAGTTATAAAACTTTAACAGTTTAAAAAAAACATGGAGCCAACATCAAATGCTGAAGTATTTATCGAAAAACAAATAAACAACGATAACGACGAAGCACAACAAAAAAATCTTTTATTAAGCTATATTTACTATTTGGATAAAAAACAAACAATAAAAATACAAATTGGATTTAATGTTGAAAATTTAGCTGCAACAATAATTTTCCAACGTCATCGCAAAGTCATTAGCGAGATGAATTATTTGCAGTGGCATGCTTTTTATGTAGATTTTACAAACATTCAACCTAAATTAAATTCAAATAAATTTCCACTCAAATTCAATCATACAGAACAAACTAAAAAATTGGAACTTGATCAGTACACCCGCTTTTGCCTTATGTTGGACTTTATACAAGCAGTGATGTCATATAACAATGAAGCTGAATTAAATGTGCGGGAATATGTATTCAAGTATTTCGACAGATGTATTGAAAGGAATAAACTGAAAGTGCAACAAGAAGATTTTTATATTCCTATGCATTTACATATAGCTCAGTGTAATTATTTTAGACTATTTTATGAAATACCATTGTTAATGTCTGAAAAAATAATAATAAAATAATAATAAATAAAACAAATTATCTTTTATTAAATACATGTACAAGTTTATACAATTTTTTACAGCACATGTTTGCAACAAATTTTTTGTATTATGATGGTGAGGGCAAATGGTGATGTAATTTCTTAGTTTCTGTAGAGATTGAATTTTGTTATCTAAATTGATAACTTTTACTGAATTTGAAATAAAAGTGTCTAAAAATTGCTTTTTTTTAAGACCTTTTACATAAACAACATCAAATATAGTTGTTAAATGTTCCTCAAAGACATTTTTAACTTTTAAATACTCTATAAAGCCATCATTCCAATCCATGTTATTAATGTTCTTTTTGTTGTACTCATTTTGTCGTTCAACTTCACTATTTAACTCTTCAAATTAGTACGGTGCTTTAAATATAAAAAACACTGGTATTAGAGAACCATCAGCTATCAAAGAAAATTCTTTCAAAAAATATTGTTTGTTATTTCCAATAACAATTTGTAAATCAACTATAGCTTTTCTGCTACCACTGTTGTTGTTGTTGCTATTCATTTTGTTCTTTATTATAATAAAAAAAAAACTAATAACCTAGCCTTTTATTTATAACTCTGATTTCATAAAAAAGTGGGGATACCTAGATATACTATAGAGCAGTAAATTTTTAAAACTATTAACGGACCTTCACAGACCGTTTTAGACCTTTACAGACTGTTTTCATACTTTCACAGACCGTTCTCGGACCTTCACAGACCGTTTTCGGACCTTCACAGACCTTTTCGTAATTTCACACACCGTTTGCTGATCTTCACAGACCGAAACTAGTCTTGAATACAGGCCCCTCGCGCTAAGGGGCCCCCTTAGCACCGTCATAAGTATCTGAAAAAAAAAAAATTTTCCTTTTCTTTCAAAATAAATAAAAAAAAAAAAAATTAAATTTAGGGAAAAAAATTTTTCCTGCGATTCGATATCAATCGACGGAATTAATTGAAATAATGCCTTATTTAGTTTGTCTTTATCCCGTCCCAAAAATTTAAAATAAAACTGCGCTCTATTCAATTCTTCTAACTCCGGTTCGTTTGTAACTTTTTTTGAAAACCTGTCCGGCATGAAAAATATAATTTTTTCATTGGTTATTGGATCTTCTACCTCACAAAGCACCATGGTTTGACCTCTTTTCGTCTCTAGAAAGCGCCAAGAAAGCACCTCGTATATTTTATTTTGGTGTAAAATATCAATATTATGATGTTTTTCACTCGAACCCACTCCCAATTCCATTAAATTTTTTAAAAAACCAGGCTAATTACAGAAAATAGAAAATTAAAAATATAAAACAAAAAAAAACAAATATCTTACCATATTGTTTGTTTTATTTTGTAATATTATGTACTATTAATAAAGTATATAATTTTTAATAATAGTAAAGGAAAATTGTTGTTCTTATATATGAAAAACTTTATATATGACTTCCCTACTCATATAAAAAATAAAATAAAAACTAGGAAGATTATAGTTCCCCTTGTCAACTTTTAGATACCCGTGCATACCCACTAACCGTTATTTATTTCCCCTATGCTATTATAAATATTACAAAAAATATAAGAAAGTACCTAAAATAGTTAAAAAAAAATTTAACTTATTATCCCATAATTTTTGCTTAAAAAAACAAAAGAACAAAAAAAAAAATTAAATTTTTAATTCATTATACCATAATTTTTGCTTGAAAACAAAAAGAAAAAAAAAAAATAGCCCACGATAGATGTCCAACTTTGCCAACTAACTTGCCCTATTACTTTATCTGACCAGTTTTGATTTTAACCTCGTAGCTTCATTAGGTGCGGTAACATTTTGAAACTCCATATAAGTTCTTGATTCATTATAAAACTAACCGTGTGTAATTTTCATCTTCCTGGTATAATTATATAATATTGGTTTAAATAAGTTGTGTGGCAGCTCCCCGAAAGCTTGGTCTGGTCTTAACCAAAAATGTTTTGTGTGAATTTCAAAACTCTAGCTCTAATTTTTCAATTCTATCTCTTATAATTAATTTTTAATTCACGAATATATTAAACTTAAGCAAAATAAGCTTCATATGATCATATTCATATAATGATCATCATGATAGATAATAATCATCATATTCATAATGACTATATCTATCAATATCAAAATATACAAAGATGCAAAATATTACATATATACATATTATATGAATACATATAAATTATTTATGAAGCCATTTACTTAAAAAAAATCTTTGTGTTCTTTTTTGCTTATCTTAAATAAACTACGCATCATTTAAATCATATGAAATAGTCACTCGAAATCGTTATCTACAAAAAACAAAAAAACAAAATTCATATAATTTCATGTTAAATACAAGATGCATAGCAAAATTTCAAACACACGTAGCTAGATCGACTCATTTTTCGATTCTGAGTCGATACATACCCTTGACACTATATCTAGCTCGTCTAAATTGATGCGTTACAAACGGAGGAGCAATTTTAATATACCCGATGTCATATATGTATGCACGGGTATAACCAGCTAACTAACTCATTATGCAATTATGCAATTTTTTTTTTTTTCTCTTGTTTTTTAAATTTAAAATTCTAATACGATACAACATTGTTGCAGTATTTGAAAAATATCGTATAAATTAAAAAGTTGTGAAGGCTGCTGCAGCTGCGCGGTGCCAAAAACATCTTTTTATAGATTTATTTGCTTTTATGATTACAATAGTAATGCGGGCGGCGCGCCTTTCTAAAAAGTTAATATGCTAATAAGATGCAACATTGTTGCAGTATTTCAAAAATATAATATAAATTAAAAAGTTGACAAGGGTAAAAAGTTGGATTTATGCAATTTTTTTTTTTTTCTCTTGTTTTTTTAAGTTAAAATTCTAATACGATACAACATTGTTGCAATATAAATTAAAAAGTTGTGAAGGCTGCTGCAGCTGTGCGGTGCCAAAAAATAAGTAAATACCCGGTGGTTTTTAAAAGTATATATATATGATCTTATGTTATAATCCATTTTAGTTACCAAATAATTTTAACTTAAATTAAAACAAACAAAAAAATTAAAAATGAGTTCACCAAATAAAAAAATGAAATCGGAATGCAATGAGTTCAAAAAAGTTTTGCACAAGGCCGGACAATCTAAAAAGCCATAGATGTACAATAAATGTACAATTCAAACATAAATGTGATTCATTCCAAAAAGCATTTGGTAGAAAAAAAAATTTATTAGAGCATATAAAAAACCACAGAGAAGGTTATGAAAATACAAAATTTTGCAAGAAGTGCAAAACAGGCATCTTAAATAATTTGTGGAATTACCACATTCGGACAAATGAACATAAGAAAAATTCTGCAGAAGTCATTAAAACTAATGTTAGATGTATTAATGAATGTTTTCAAAATAGACTAGAAACATTTATTAGAGATAATGATGATGAAGGCATATTAAACCCATCACACTTTTTAGAAAAGGCTCAAACCGATATCATTGAATTGTTGAGACAATCACTAAAAAAGCACAATGTCATTAAGGCGAATCTTGAACTTTTCGGTGAATATATAAAACCAACAGAAGAAGAGTTTGAAAATATATCAATCACATCTTTTCAAACTCGAATGTTAAGCATTACAAAGGCAGACGATCTTAATGATTTTTTTGAAAATGCTAAAGACGTTATTCAACAACAAGCAGAAGGCTTCCAAGAAAAGGATAGTGGCTGGGCGTTGATTAGAATTTTACACGTGGAAATAAATATTAATAAAAATCCACGTTTCTAGTTATATTAAGTTACCAAAAAACATAGAAGATAAAAAAGCCTGCATTAATATCCACAATAATGATAACTTCTGTTTTAAGTGGAGTTTAATATCAGCCTTACAAACTTGCGCTGAAAGTGCAAAACGAACAGCTTCATACAAAATTAGTGACATTTCTCAACCCATAGTCAAGCTTGAGTTTGGCGATGTTTTACAACTTAATTTTGGCAATATGCAATTTCCAACTAAATTGTCTGAACTAAATTTATTCGAAGAACTTAATAATGACATAAGCATAAATTTGTTTGGATTGGAAGTCATTAATAAGAAATATGAGGTTGTAGGGCCATTTTATTTGACAAAATGTGAAAAAAAGTTTCATGTCAATTTATTGCTTTTGGAAAGGGATGAAAAATTTAATTTTGTTTACATAAAACATTTATCAAGATTGATAAGTCGGTCTGTAACAAGGAATACTCATCAAATTTATATTTGTAATATGTGCTTGCAACATTTTCATACATTACAACAACGTGACTTACACAAACCCGAATGCAATAAAGTAGTTACAAAGCTTTCGTCTGTTGAAAAAAATAGACTGGAGTTTAAGAATTATCAACAACAATTGAAAACACCTTTTGTTATTTATGCCGATGCTGAGAGTATTTTACAACCTATTGCAACATCGAATTCTAATCCCATGATGTCTTCAACAACAAACATTTATCAACATGTTCCAGTAGCTTTCTCTTACTACATTAAATGTTCTTTTGATGATGGTCTAAGCTGTTTCAAAGAATTTGTTGGAGCTAACTGTGCTAAGGAATTTATCCAATCATTGGCAGAAACATGCAGTGAATTATATTCAACCTTCTTTATGAGTTCAAAACCGATGAATCCGCTAATACTGGATGAGCAGCTACAACAATTGGTTCAAGAAACGTGTCACATATGTGGTAAGCATTTAGATTCTAATAATAGAATTAGAGACCATTGCCACTTTACTGGCAATTATAGAGGTCCTGCTCATTCTTATTGCAACTTATTGTATAGACGATCAAATTTTTCCCCAATATTTTTTCACAATTTTTCCGGCTATGATTGTCTTCTTTTATTTAAGGAACTAAACCAAGTGCATGGACATATTGGTGTCATTCCTTTGAATAAAGAACGTTATATTTCATTATCTAAAACAATTACAATAGATAATAATCATTCACACACGTTTTCTTGATAGCTTCAGATTTATGACTTCTAGCCTTGATACATTATGTAAAAATTTAAATGAAAACGATTTGATTCATATAAAAAAAGAATTCAATAATAATGAAAAATTTAAACTTATGACTCGAAAGGGAGTTTTTCCCTATGAGTATTTAAATTCCATTGAACCGCTTGACGAAACATGTTTACCGTCACAAAACAATTTTACCAATCAAATGACAAACACACCATGTTCCGATGAAGACTACATTCATGTATGGAATACGTTTAAATGTCAAAATTTATGGGACTATCTTAAACTTTAACTTAAAACAGATGTACTTATTTTGACTGATGTTTTTGAAAATTTTCGAAAAATATGCTCCAAAATCTATTCTTTAAATCCTGCAAATTTTTAGACTACACCAGGTTTGTCAATACACTGATATGAAATTAGAGTTGTTAACTGATGTTGATATGTATAATTTTTTAAAAAAAGGGATACGTGGTGAAATTAGTCAGTGCTCACTTAGACACTCAGTGGCAAATAATGGGGGAATCTTATGGGGGAATCTTATAAAAAAAACGAACCTTCCAAATATATAGTATATGAAGATGCCAACAATTTATATGGATGGGCAATGATCCAATATTTACCTCATAAAGATTTTCAGTGGGTTGATACTCCTGAAAATATTGATGTGCTTTCAGTTGCCGATGATTCGCAAACTGGTTACGTTTTAGAAGTGGATTTAGATTACCCTCAACATTAACATGATTTGCACAATGATTTTCCTTTTTGTGCTGAAAACAAAGTTCCAGCGAAAGGTAAAATTCCTAAACTGTTAGTTGACTTAACAAACAAACGCAAATATATTATCCATTATCGAAACTTAAAACAGTGTTTTCGAAACGGCTTGATTCTCAAAAAAATTTATAGAGTACTAAAATTCACACAAAGCAATTGGTTAAAAAAATATATTGATTTAAATAACGCACACAGTTCAATGGCTAAAAATGCTTTTGAAAAAGATTATTTTAAAGTAATGAATAATGCTGTTTTTGGTAAAACAATGCTGTTTTAGATAAAAGAAAAATTGCCAAAATAGCTACCTCTTGGGAAAGTCAAGGAAGACATTTAGGTGCTCGAGCGTTAATAGCAAAACCAAATTATCATAGTCATTCTAGATTTACTGAAAACTTGATAGCCATTCAGCTTAATCACACAAATATATGTTATGACAAACCTATATATTTGGGAATTACGGTACTCGAACAATCTAAAATTGTTATGTATGATTTTCATTATGATTATATTAAACCTAAATATGGTAGTAAGGTTTTTTTAAATTATACAGACACTGCCAGTTTCATTTATACTATACAGACAGATAATTTTTACGCTGACATATTTAATGAAATACCAAAACGTTTTGATACATCAGATTACCCATCTGACAATTTATTTAATTTTCCTCTAATGAATAAAAAAGTTCTAGGTCTTTTTAAAGATGAATTTAATGGAAAAATTGTTTCTGAATTTAATGGATTAAAATCTAAAATGTATTTCCTTCAAAACATATGAAAATAAAACTATTAATAAAGCTAAAGGAATAACGAAATATGTTGTCAATTCTTTAACATTAGATAATTATAAATTTTGTTTGTTAAAAAATGAAACTTGTTTAAAAGAAATGAAAATATTTAGATCATATTTACATACAATTTATACACAAAATTTAAATAAAATAGCTTTAAGTTCATTAGATAATAAAAGATATGTAACTGGAGATAATATAAAAACATATGCTTGGGGGCATTATGCCATTGAGCAAAAGTTGTAAAAAAAAAGCAAAATAAAAATAAAATCAAATTTTTGTTAGCTTAATAAAAAATCACAATTTAAAGATGTTTAAATAAAATAAAAAATATTATACCCACATTAAAAGTGTCTTTCAATTTTAATTTTAACATTGATATTAGTTTTGTATATTAACTTTGTATTTAAACCAAAACTATAAAAACTTTTCATATCTAATCAAGAATATTCAAATCAAAACCTATAAAACTTTTTTTCTATTTTCACAGAAATATTAAATCAAGCTTAAACTTATTGAAAACGTGATCAAGTTCAAGTTAAAAAAAAAAAAAAAAATTACAATATAATTTCAAAAGTTTATTTGTTCAATTTTTTTCAAAACTTTTGCAGTTAAGTTAATAATCAAACAAAAAATTTCCATCGATTTTTTAAGCTTTTCAACTTTAAAATGGCAGTACGAAGCTTCATTTTTAAACATGACGGACGAGCTTTATCAGCTTTGAATTTTTTAAATTTTCACGTAAACATTAAATCCAGCTTAAACTTTGATAAAATTAAGCATAAACCAAATTTAAAAAACTTTTCATATCTAATTAAAAATATTTAGCTTAATAGCTTAAGCTTTTTTTTTTTTTTTCATTTATAAAACTTTTTTTAATTTTCGCGGAAATATTAAATCAAGCTTAAACTTTGATAATATTAACTTTGTACTTAAACCAAACTTTAAAAACTTTTCATATAATAATTAAGAACAATAAGCACAACATCTTAAGCTTATTATTGTTTTAATTTGAAATTTAAACATAACTGATATTCTAACCGCTAAGCTTAATTTTAAATACTCAAAAGATAATTTTATTGCATAACTTTAGGAGAACTGCCGAAAAAAGCTCCTCCTGCCGCTGAAACGGCATTAGAGAAGCTCTAAAAAACCTCCTCCACCGCTGAACCGGCATATACATACTACTGTCCAATTTTGCAGGTTGATTTTGCGGTCTAAAACAGAGGCTGCAAAAAGTTTTAGTTAAGTTCGATTAACCCGTTTTCCACGATGACGCCATGAAGTTTTCTATAAATTTTATTTGCTTAAACGATTAAAAGAATTTTGTTGAAAATTTTGTACCAGCATTTTAATTAAAACTCACAGGGTTAATTTGGTTTTGACCTGTTCGCACTTTTTGAACAAAGATTCAATGAAATTTTCAAATTTGTGGTATGGACGCAAGTTAACCTTTATTCCAAAAGTTCACTTAATTAATAAGACTAATTTTTTTCCTTAAATAGTCTCAAATAGTTAAAAGCCAAATTAGATAATATTAATAATAATAAAAATAAAGCTAATAAAGAATCAAAATAAAAATTTCTTTAAAATTAAATAACAAAGCATTTTCCTTTTCCACATTTTTTCGTAAGTCTTTGTTTTTTATCTACTTTGCAGTGGTTGTTTTTTAAAAATACATTTCAGTGTCAAATTGCAGTTTTCTTCAAATGAAATCTAAAAACCAAAAAATTCAATTTGGTATATATAATGCTTAAATACATAGTATTTTAAAACAGTTTTTCCAAAAAATAAGCTTACATTTCTCTCATAAAATCATAAAAAAACGAGGAAGAGCGTAGTTCAACTTTCAGGTGAGTACTAAACAAAATGTAAGTTGAAAAGCAGATTTTTAAAACTTTTCTAAACCATCGACTATATTTTATTCAAACGTTGTTTTATAATGACGTAATGGCAAATTTAGTATACTCTTTAGACCTATAGTTATTTTAATTCAGTTTATATTATTCGCATGAAACGTACCACCTTCAACTCTATCGTCAAGGAGCACCAAATTGTCAAGAAGCACCATGCATAGAAAAATTAGAGATAATCGTTCAAACTGTTTTGCAAACTTTTTTTTAAATCGGTTAAAAGAACTTTAACCGATTGTTTCGCAAACACATAAACAAAATTTGGAGTTAATCGGTAATATCATTTCTAATATATAGCAAAGCAATGAAAAAACCTATAAAAAGCTGTTGGGCCACAATGGGTTAAAGGAACTCCACAAATATTTTTTATGGCTTAATTTATAAGCAAAGTAGTGTTTCAAAAATTGGCTAAACTTGCTAAATTTACAATTTGCAACCTTCCCGGCAACGCCGGGTAAATCTGCTATTTATGTATAAAATAAATAAATTAAAAGATAAAATTCAAAAATTGTTTAAAACTGAAATAATTAATCAAAAGAATTAAATCATTCTACATAGTAAATGCGATACAGCAAAAATTAATAATGCTGAAGAAAAATGTGCAAAACTTTATTGAATGGCATAAAAAGTTTTAAATATATAATTTTGTAATTGCGTTTTATAAATAAATTTATTTCATGTTCTTTTGTTATACCCTGCACCTATAGAATAAGTAAAGGGGTATATTAACTTTGGAAGGTGTTTGTAACCACCTAAAGGAAGCGAGCTAGATATGGAAAAGTATATATATTTGTGATCAGCGTGATCTCCTTAGTCGATATAGCCATGTCCGTCCGTCCGTCCGTCCGTAGGCACGATAACTCAAAATATAATGGAGCTATCTCGATGAAATTTTAACTGTAGGTTACTAGGACTGAAAGTACGGCGGGGATTGCCAATGGGCGAAATCGGCCCATGGGTTCGGATTCTCGACCTTTTAATCGGTCCAAGGGCTAACGAACATATATAAAAAATCATGATAACTCAAGAACTAATGACGCTATCTTCATCAAATTTGTGCTGTAGGTTACTAGTAATGAGACTAAGGCGGGGATTCCGTACGATCGAGATTGGACCATAGGTTCGGAACCTAGAACTTTTTGATCGAATTTAGGCCAAACTGGCATAATTCCGAAACCAATGAAGATAGAACCTCCAAATTTGGTGTCAGGGTTTCCCTTCCTATTTCCTTAGTATCCTTGTAATTTGGGCTCTATTAGAGTAGTGGATCGGGGACCAGCAACACATTTCTGAAGACCTTAAAGCATATCTTTAAGGATAGCAACTTGAAAACATGTAGAAGCTTCAAATTTGGCACAAGGTTGTTCTTTGCTATTTCTTGTATGTCTCCCCAATTTGAGATCTATTGGAGTGGTGGCTCAGTAACCCTCTTAGACCTCCGAGGTTTTAAAAGATTACAATCGAAATTACTAAAAATAGTAACTTAAAATTAATATAGAACGTTCCACTTGTGTACAAGGGTTAACTAGTATTAGGCCTCAAATTGATCAAAAGTTTCTAGAAACCGAAAACATTGTCCAAACTCGACCAGAACCAATTCCCTTGGTATTTTCCCTTAACCTAGAGTTTAAATTTCATCAAAATAGCGATCAAATTGAAACGTTCTATCTTAATTTTAAGTTACTAGTTTTATTATTTTCGATGATAAGCTTTTACACATTGGTCCCCACCCACTACTCCAATTGGGCTCAAATTTCAAGGAGACTAACGAAATCGGAAGCGACACCTTGATACCAAATCTATCTTCATTGGTTTCGGAATTATGCTGGTTTGGCCTAAATTCGATCAAAAAGTTCTAAGTTCCGAACCCATTGTTCAATCCTCACCTTACGGAATCGCCGCCGTAGTTTCGTTACCAATAACCTACAGCACAAATTTCATGAAGATAGCGTCATTAGATGTTGAGTCATCGTGATTTTTTATATATGTTCGTTAGCACTGAAACCTAGTAACCTACAGTTAAAATTTCATCAAGATAGCTCCATTATTTTTTGAGTTATCGTGCCTACGGATGGACGGACGGACGGACATGTCTATATCGACTCAGGAGGTCACGCTGATCACAAATATATACACTTTTCCATATCTAGCTCGCTTCCTTTATGTGGTTACAAACACCATACTTAAGTTAATATACCCTTTTACCTATCCTATAGGTGTAGGGTATAATAAATTTTACAACTTAAGTATCGTACACAATTTATTAGTTATATATTTCCTTTGGTAATAATTCAATAAATTATAGATGTGATATAATTAAAATTAAAAACATAAACAATTTCGCCGTTTATTAAAAAAATATGTATTTTTTTATTTATAAAATATAATACTTAATATGTTTAATAGTAAAACTCTTAGCCTTTTAAAAATATGAAAGTGTTAAATAAGAACGGAAATAGGAAATAGTGTATCAAATTTGATTTTTTTATCCCTATTAATTTCGAATATGTTATGCTTTAAGTTGCGAAAAGCACTTTTCCAATTCATCTAAAATTTCACGAACACAAAACAAATAAGAGAAACACATGTGCCCCAAGTATAATGTTCTATCTTCTTTGGTTTTATATACTAGTTTGACTTCAATTCGATCAAAAACTTCTAGAATCTGAACCCGATAAGAACCAATTCCATGGTACTTTCATTGCTAGTAACCTAGAGTATAAATTTCATCAAAATAGCGTAATTTGTTTCTAAGTTTTTGTGTTTTTAAGATATACGTTTGTTAGATTTTGAACTTTTCAAAGGTTCCAGAACCCGAAACCATGTTACGATTTCGCCCATATGCAGTCCCAGTCATACGTTTAATACTAGTTAACCCTTGTACACAATTGGAACGTTCTATCTTAATTTCAACCTATTTTTTTTAATAATTTGTAGGATATGTTTTTAGATCTTCAGAACTGTGTGGATGGTCCCTAACCCACTTCTCCAATTGGTCCTAAATTTCCAGGACACTGAGGACATAGGAAAAGGCACACTGATACCAAATTTGAAGTTTTATCTTCATTGGTTTCGGAATTATGCTTGTTTAGCCCAAATTCGATCAAAAACTTCTAGGATCCGAACCCATGGTCCGAACTTGTTCGTACGCAGTCCTCGCCATAGTCTCATTACAAGTAACTTACATCACAAAATTGGTGATTGTATCGCCATTATTTGTTGAGTTATCCTTATTTTTTCTATATGTTCGTTGGCCCTTAGAACAATTAAAAAGTCCAGAAGCCGAGCACATGAGCCGATTTCGCCCATATGCAATCCCCGCCATACTTTAAGTCCTAGTAATCTACAGTTAAAATTTCATCTATATAGCTCCATTTGTTTTTGAGTTATCGTGCATACGGACGGACGGGCATGGCTATATCGAATTAGGAGGTCACGCTGATCACAAATATATATACTTTTCCAGATCTAGCTCGCTTCCTTTAGGAGGTTTCAAACACCATACCAAAGTTAGTATACCCTTTTCCTATTTCATAGGTGTAGGGTATAAAAAGCGCAATTTCATATATATTTTAATAATATTATTGCGAATTATGGGTAGCTATTCAAAAAATCGTAAGAAAATAATACTTATATGTAAACTGGATAATACCCGGTTACACGGTGCTTTGCGTTTTAAATGCTAATAAAAGCTTTTTTAATTAAAGCTGATGTTATTTAAAGAAATTAACAAAACAATACACTTTGTAAATTATGTCGCAAAGCTACATAACAAATATAACTGATTACAAGGCAATTAATAGAGTGAAATTCATTGTCAAAGAGCAATATTTATACAAAATTTGAAGTCATTCGGTTACACCTTTTACTTTACCATAAAAACGTTTAAGCACAGTTTGAATTTTTACCAACAACACTCCCCTAGTAACTAGTATACACAAATTTCAATAAAAATTGGCTGAGCAAATTTGGAGTTGATGCATTACAAACAAACTGTATATATAATATCATTATATATTTAAATATAAATTAAAATTTTGACGAATTCTAGTAATCTCTGCTAGTGAACATAATAAATTAAAATTTTTTTATTAAAATAATATTTTAGTACTTTATAATGTATAAACATAATATATTCACAAAAAAAGATGCTTGCCTTTTAAAATAAATAATTGTACACCTACCTTAACTAACATAGGAAATCTATTATAATATAATATTATTCCACACACATAAAAACAAATCATAACCGGCGTAATATCCAAAAAAACCATATTTTAAAAGAGAAAATCAAAAACGGCTAATTGTTCTATAGGATGATATCTTACCTAGTCTGGGTCCCAACATAGCTGCTGATGCAAATGCTGAAGTTCCGCCTAAAGTGTATAATTTAAATTTCATGTTTTTCTTAAAAAATTTGCTCTACCTATCAAATGAACTGGACCACTTCCAGCAATGTCGACAGCTCCTAAATTGTTTAAAAATCCATGCTCTCCCCATATCCATCCCGCAGGTATACAATACACTAATGTATTTGTAAAAGAAAACATACAATATGCTTTGAAGTTGCACCTACAATTTTAAATTTATAATATCTGTTTAATAGAAATGTTATATTTAATGTATTATTTTAATGAATTGTTTTTTAAAGTATTGAGGTGCATTTTGCTGTTGTATGAAATTCATGTGTGTTAAATATAATTGGCACACACTGTATAAATAATATTGCATTGAATATATTAAATTAACAGTAATTAAGAAAGCATGCTTTCGAATAATACTTGCTCAATCATATTTTTTTTTTTTTTTTTTTAAGCGCTAACTGTTCAACTGTTAGGCTAATAAGTCTGTCTATACCATAGGTACATGTTGGAACAGGGAGTCATATTATATTCGTGTTATTAGAATTGGTCTTATTGAATTCCACATACAATTTAAACTTAAGATAGTACTAGGCCTTATAACATGTAGAAACGTCTTAGATTTTCAATATTTACAATTCTATTTTTTGTTTATATTGTAATATTTTATATTTTACTTATATGGTATTCTATATCTGCGAGTTATATTATTTAATTAAATTATTTGATTATATTTTGCATTTGTTTATATTTTTATATTAAAGTATTTTTTTATTAAAGATTTATAATTATTAATTATTGATTATGCTATTAATTTGCACCCAATGGCGAATGGTAGCTGAGTCGAGTCGAAAACCCGAAAAGTTTTTTCACTTTCACTAGAATTCGAACCAGGGCCCTTCCGCATGAAAGGTCGGCACTCAACCACTGTGCCATCCAGCTGTTGTTCTACTAATAATTATATAAAAATTATAGAATTAAAACATACATATTGTTACATAAGATTGCACTTATGTTAACCACATACAAGCACATGCATAATAATCATGAGCAAAACACATGATTATTATGCATTTTGCCAATAGCAACATTATCTACAAATTATTTTATTATTCGATGTTTTCTTTTCATAAATTCTTTCAAAACAAAAAGCATACTGTACTTTGTATTTTTACTTGTACTAAATGGAAAAAGCATAATCAGCTTTATCTAAATACTTTAAGCGGGTAACTTGATTCTTAAATATTTATTAAAAATTTACAATGCTATGTATTGTACAGTATTGCAACGTTCAATTAAGAATAAAAACTTCACTTTTAACAAAACCATCAAGATGTCAAGTCGTATAGTACAAAAAGATCAAAAGTAATTATTATAATTTAGATACGTGAATTTAAATATATTAAAAATTAAGTAACTAAAAGAAAGTTAACAAATATAATTAACTTAAAAATAATTAACTAATAATTTAACAAATTTAAATAACTTAAAAATTAATTAACTAAAAGAAAGTTAACAAATATAATTAACTTAAAATTAATTAACTTAAAAATTAACAAATATAAATAACTTAAAAATTAAATCACTATAAGAAAATTTAACAAGCTTATATAACATAAAAATTAATTCTTTTAAAAGTTTAACAAGGCTTAAGCAACCTAAAATTATTTTACATGAACTTTTAACTAATAAGTTACTTAAATCTAAATAAAAATAATAATAAGTTAAAAGAAGAATAGTTTTTTTTTGCAGTTATATGTCTTATATTTGCATAAAATAAATATAAGACATATAAAATTCGTAATTTTTTAGGTATTTATTTCATTTAATTTAAAGCCTGAAGAATAAAAAATACACAAAAATAGGATATGCGTATTATCAAACGGAAAATGAACCGTATGATAACTTGTTGATGGAAATTAAAAAATATTTTTCACAAAGATCATGATGGATGCTTTTGGCTGGCTATCGCATGTTTTCCATGTGAGGTGAAAAATAAAAATTAAAAAAAAAAGCAAAATAAGAACTTCAAGTTTTTGAAAAATTAAAACTTCAAGTTTTAGAATAGTTTTTAAAAAATCAGTAAAGATTTTTGGTGCAACACCTGGTTGATTCAAATTAAAATAAATTAAAAACTTTTCTAATTAATTTATCAATTGAAAACTATTAAAAATTCTTATTAATTTTACTTTAATTTTTTTAGCGAGGGTTGATGAAAAGCCACCCAGAATCTCTGTACGAGGTTCATCTGGGGAGTGTTGGACTTAACTAAAACGCTCCCTTTCTTAAAACCAAACTTGGAATGGAGCTTAAATACATATATGTATTGTTTGGTTTTTGGGATCCGGATGGGGAATGAAATTAGGGTTAGGATTTGGGAATTGGGATTTTGTTGGATAAGGAAAATAATTTAAAGGGAATTCACGAAGATAAATTTTTATGTTCTTCTTAAACTTTATTGGCTTGAACATATAATAAGTGATGAAAAAAACCAAGGGTTCTTAAAAAGCTCATTTTCAAAATTATATACGGTTTCTTACTGAGTGTGGGGAAGGTTCCCAAATTTCTGCTTAGTAACTTATGATGGGCTAGCCCACCCCCCTTCTGTCCCCACCTTTCAATTTTTTATGTTCTAGGAAATCAATTGTGAACTCCACCAAAAGTTGTAGTTTTGTCTATAATTTTATTATCTAAGCAAAAATGGTTAAAACTGAGAGACAATTTCTTCAATTTAAAGAAATTCTTTCAAATTTAAGAAAAACCTTAACAAATAATGAAACGTAATGCTGAAGCTTGAAATTTTCGAGCCCTTATAGCTTCCAAACAGGGGACGTGACAAAAAAATATTGTTAACCGACTCCTACTAATTTCTGAGGACGTAACTTCTCCCAAAATTTTAAAACCCTAGCTTGAACCATAAAGAAGATATGTGTGGCTAAAATCTTTGGAAAAACTGAGTTTTGCATAGTGGAAAATTTTAGTAGCGTATTGCAACCCTAAGCATTTGCCTTTTAAAAATTTATAAAGTTTATAAAACCAGATATTTTGTGCCGCTTTCAGATTGAATATACACCTAACAGAACTCTTGATATAATAATTTAAAAGTAGGGCTTTTTCCAACTTTGGGAGGCTGTTACAAAATTTTTACAAAATTTTTTGAAAATGCGCAAAAAACTACCAAATTTGGGAAACACATTACATGGTAACTGATTAAATAATCACGATGTACGCATAACAAACGAATTTCCATAAGCCGTCATTCGTCATCTTATGAATTCAACACTGTAGGGATGAGCATCTGTCGCACTCGTTGTTTCACGTTGAAAAACTTTAAGAAGAGGCATTAACCATTTGATTTCATTGGAACAGGTATTCGTCTCTACGAAGTACCGGCAAAACAGCGATATTGACCAAACGGAACGCCAATGGTTAAGCCGAGTTAGCGATGAGGTAACACTTGGATCATTTATAAGACGGATAGCTCTATTTTGCACTTTATCAAGATATCCCAGCGCGGTTTGAAGAGCTCCTGCCCAAATATGTGTATTATACTACATTTTTGCGAAATATAAGTTCTATAAATTTTTAGAAGATCAGGTGCAGAAAAGTAAGTTTTACAGCGAAACAAGAAACCTAAACAATTAGTTGCATCTTTCGCCTTACTAAAAATGTGTAACTCGATACCCAGAATGTTAAGGTCTGCTGTGTGCTTCAAAGGTATACCCAACGAAAGGTTTGAGTAAGGTATTTTCTGCGAGATTACAGGGCATTGAGTTTTTTTTGTTTTCAAGCCAACACGGTTACATTCACCCATTTATGGATTTTAGCTCACTAATCATGAAATTTTTTGTTGTTGTGTTAATCTCTTGATTAATTTTACGGTTTTGAAATTATAGAAAACAACAAGCATGCTGTGATTTGCAAAACTGTGAATTGGATTGGAGGTTATTAAAAGAAAGTTATTGATATATATTATACAGAAAACTATTGGGGACAGATCTGATCATTGGCGGACACCAGCATTCATTTGAAATTGGTTGGATGTATAACCATTGATCTACAAGTACTCGAATCATACGATTCGAAGAAAATTTCCAATCCATTTTAAGAAAACCCTACCTACACCTAAAGCCTCGCATTTTACTATTAAAGCATCATGCCACACACGGTCAAAAACTTTAGATATATCCAAGGCTAGAAAATCAGATTCACTAGAGTGGTACAGGTTGATATTTAGCTTCTTGCTCAAACTGAAAGTTGTAGCAATTAAATGGAGGTTGTAGCAATAGGACGGTAGTTAGCGGGATCACATTTATTGTCTTTTTTTTTAAGTGGAAAAACATGCGCAGCTTTCCATTGGCCAGGATGATAAACCGAAGGAAAAGAAAGGAAAAAAGTTTGCGTAAAGGTTTTGAAAAAGTGAAATAAGTTTTTTTGAGAACCATTCAAGTGATTCCATCCGGCCGATTTGTTTTTGTCAAGATTCTTCAATATGAGGTGGATTTTGTATTGACTGGGGTATTATTGAATTGGAAGCAAATTCGTCACCAAACAAGTTTGATTTTTCTTTAGAACCTGAAACAATTCTGTTATTTTTATTAATTCTGTTAACCAAGTGACGAAGAAGAGGACTCGCTTACGTACTGTTTAAATTCTTTTGTAATAGTCCAAAAGAACTTGCTGTTCTTTGGCATGTGGAGCAACCCACGTTTTATTCTTTGGTTGAATAAGAACTTTTGCTTGTTGATAACTCTTTTACATCTATTTCTGGCCAATATATAGGTGGCCCTGTGTAATTAACGTTGAATACTAGGAGCAACCTCATTCCAAGCAAGATGGTTTCACTTATAGCATTTACAGCAAAGTTAGCATTCTTGTTGCGAAAGCACATTGACCAATCGAAAGCTTTAAAGTTACTCAAATCTTCCCTGTTGGCACGATTGTAATTCCATAGCAGTTTTGTGAAAGGAATCTTTCGATTGATCACTGAACTGATATGGAAGCTTATTTTCACCAAACAATGACTTACCTATCGTTAATTCCAAAACAAAAGGTTTTATATATCGAAAACAACTTTACATTTATCACATATGGTATATCCTAATTTTCCACAACCTGGTAATTTACATCCCAATCTAGAAGCATTTCAAATTGGCCAGTGATCAATGTAATAAGTACTGACATCCTTCGGCACTTCCTGTTTTTTTCCTTTTGAGTAAAATTTTTTATGTAGTTCAGTCTACGGGCGACCCAACCTTTTTTTTCATTCATTCTGCACAAAGTTTCTTCGACTTCACTTTTAAATTCAAATACAGACAAGATTTTGGTATTTCCTTTTCGAAATTCAACTTGCCTATCGTTAATTCCAAAAATAATTCTAAGTCAAATTTAAAGTTAAAATTTAAAGTACGTGTATAAAATCCATGCTATGCCAATGGTAACATCAAGAAAATGGTAAAATAAACGCATATAGAATTTTTTAGACCTTAGTTTTATTTTATACCGCCCTGTAAAGGAGTTCAAAAGATCAACTCCTTCCATAAATTTATTATATTCCTTTATAGCAGCTGGGCATGGAATACTTTGAGCTTCTTTATTTCTAGAACGTATGGGTGATTGTTGGATGGGATTTACACCTACAAAATCAGATAATACTGTAACATATTTGTTAGCCTTCCAGGCTATTGCAGTAGTATCTATTTCATCAATGTTAGACGTCATTTCATAGGAGCTGATCCTTGATTTTTTTTTCAAAATCTTCATCCGGTAATTTACAGTTTAAGATTCCGTGCAGAAAGGTGCAAAAAAGTAAGTTTTAAAGCGAAACAAGAATCGAAACAATTAGCTTCATCTTTCGCCTTACTAAAAGTGTGGTTTGATATATATATATATAGATATTTTCCGCGAGATTAGATGTGAAATTGTTACAGTGTACAGATGCAAATTTTTTCGCTCCTAATTTCATAATAATATAATAAGGAATAGAAAAATTTTTTTTTTAAATTTTGAGTATAAAAAAAATTATTAATTAATTAATTAACTAATAACTTTAATAACAATTAATTTTGATTCAAAATAATACAAATACAAATATTAATAAACATTTATAAAACAAAAAAATTTAAGATGTCATAAATTTTTCCATGTTAATTGTGTCTTACGTAGATAAAATGTCTGACGTAGATAAAAAGTTATTTAATGTGGTGAAAGCTGGAAAGGGATAATGGATCTGTAATAACTAATAATAATAAAGCAGAAGATTCAGATTGTGAAAGTGTTACAAGCCACGCGTCACAAAATTCTGGTAGTGGCAAATTGGAGAAACTAACATTAAGTGAAGTCGAAAAATTAACTACTTTCAGCGTATCCGAATGTTTTACGGATCAGATAATGGACAGTATGGCGACTTACCTGAAGTCATTGGGAGCTCTAGTCCTGGAAATTTATTTCACAAAATTTTATGTCTCAACAATTTGATGAAATATTAAAAATTAATAAACGTTTATTAAATGAAAACAACAATCTTAAGGTAAATATTAAAAAATTAAATACAAAACTTGTGAATTTGGAAGAAAAACGTAATTTACTTGAAGAGAGTGTAGATAAACAACTTCAATATGAATATAACAATGATATTGTGGTTGCTGGACTCTCGAAAAATATTACTAACTTAAATGAAATGTTTCTACAAATGGCGCATAAAAGCGGATCGCATTTTCAACAAAGTTAACATTCTTGCTGCGAAAGCACATTGACGCTGGCAGCGACCATACTGGGATTTTTAACTAGTTTAGAAAGATGGAACAGTGATTAAAATAGTTCAACTTACTTCCCAATTGAGTTTTCAGTCAGAGAAGAATTACTTGAAAAATTAAGCCAATCTCCGTTATGGACATTGAACCCCCAGCTAGAACTATTTAGTTTTCTCTTTGTTTTTCATTCATTCTGAATGAATATAAATTCATATGAGAAGATTTTAGTATTTTATTTTCGAAATTCAACTTGCTTATAGTTAATTCTAAAAATAATTTTAATTCAAATTAAAATAATACATAGTTTCTTTATTTTTAGAACGTCTGTCTGATTGTAGGATAGGAATTATATAATAGTTTTTTAAAATTAGATTTTAGTGTGAAATTGCAGTTTTATTCAAATGAAATCTAAAAATCAAAAAATTCAATTTCGTATATATAATTCTTAAATACATAGTATTACATAGTAATCGTCGGGTCGGCAGGGGTTAACGAATTCCAAATCTGTTAGTAAAGTGAACTTCATTTTCAAAGGGGATAACATGTACAAAATTTGAAGTTAATTGGTTCAATCATTTCTAATATATAGCAAAGCAATGAAAAAACCTATAAAAAGCTGTTAGGCCACAATGGGTTAACGGAACGCCACAAATAGTTTTTTGTGGTTTCATTTCTAAGCAAAGTAGTATTTCAAAAAATTGGCTGAAACTTATTTTTTTACAATTTGCAAGTTTCCGGGATAAGCCGGGTAAATATGCTAGTAAAATATAATTATCTTCAATTAGCCTTTTAAAAATATGAAAAGGTTTTATATTTATATATATTTATATATATATAAAGGTTTTAAAACAAATTTAAGGTTTTTATCGTTATTGATTTCGAAGATATGGCTGCTAAATCTTTGCAAGAGTGTGGGAGGCACCTCAACTAGGGCTCCATTTAATACTCTATGTTAGGAATGTAATGAAAAAAAACAAAACACTCGTGTATCAAATATAAAGTTTTTTTTTTTTTTTTTTTTTTTTTTTTTTTAATTCAATATTTTTATTTTGATTTTCAATATACAATAAAATTACATTGTAGTACAAAATTTTTAATAATAAAAATAGTTAGCTACCATTCTTTTGCAAAAGAAGAGACAAGTATCGAATGGCGCATCATACAAATCATTAACTAAATATAAATTTACTTACTTTAATATGTTTTTCAAATTATCAAAAAATTTTTATTTTAATTTAAACATTAGTGGGGAAAGGCAAAAAAAATAAAATAAAATGAAAATAGAAAATGTAGAAAACAACATAAAAAATAATTAATTTTATCTTAAAAAAAGCGAAGGAACTTTACTCAATTAGTTAATAACCTTTAGTAGGTCTTCACAAATTACAAAGTTAATTTCTAAAAGCCAAGATTTTAAAAGTTTTAAAAACTTAGTTAAAATTCTAGTAAGTCTAATATAATCAGGTAGTTTGTTAAATATTCTGGGAGCTACTATAAAATAGAAATGACAAAAATGTAATTTACGGAAACGCGGAACTTTAACAATATTTCTAGAATTAATTCCTAGTTTCTATTTTTATTAATTTTGAAGATATGCTTCTTAGCCGCCCAAATACGTGCGTCGAAGATATCCGAGCCATCACTCCAATTAATTCTACATTTCTGGAACACGAGGAAAAAAGATCTTTCAACAAAGTTTAAAGATCGTATCTTTATTTTAAGTTACCATCTTTGTTATTTTCAAAGATGAACTTTTTAATGTTGGGATTTCTTAGGAGCTACCTAAACAACCATTCCAATTAAGTCAAAATTTCGGCGACCCGAGGAAAATAGAAAAAGACACCGTTTATACACAATATAAGGCTTCTATATTTATTTCAAGCTAATATCTTTCTGGGGAGGTCTGGGGAGTAGTGGGGATAGTACCCAAACTACTACTCCAATTGGTCCCAAATTTAAAGAACACAAAGCAAATAAGATGAATACTTGTGTATTTTCGTTGCTTTCAAAGTTATGCTCGTTTGGCCTCAATTCGATCAGAAGCATCTGGAATTTGAACCTACTGTCCAATTTTAAGCATAAACAATCTCCGCGACACTTTCATTCCTAGTAACTTAGAGTTTGAATTTTCTTAAAATAGCGCCGTTAGTTTTCAAACCATCAAAAGTTCCGAAACCCGAACACCTTGCTCGTCTTAGACCGTATGCAGTACACGTCGTACTTTCAAAAATATTTAAGCCTTGTCCCAAATTGGAAGATTCTATATTTATTGTATATATATTTATAAATCTTTATTCATGTATACTATATTTATTAATTTCAAGGATAAGCTTTTAAAACTTAGGAGGCCAAAGAAAGGTGTGTGAATCCCCACTCCAATTGAACCCAAATATCCTGGACATGCAGGAAATAGTAAAGAACACTGTTGTGCCAAATTTGAAGCTTCTACATATGTTTGAAGTTACTATCTTTATTAATTTTGAAGATATGCTTAAGGTCTTCGGAGTTTGGTAGGTGATCCCCGAACCACTGCTCGAAGTGGTTCTATATTTCAAAAACGATAGAAGGAGACACACTTATACGAAATTTGAAGGTTCTATCTTCACTGGTTTCGGAATTATGCTCGATCCGAACTCATATTGCGATCTCGACTGTAAGCAATTCCCACCGTAGTTTCATTACTAGTAACCTACGGTACAATTTTCATCAACATAATGTCATTAGTTGTTGAGTTATCGTGCTTTTGCAAATATGTTCTTTATCCCTTAGAACGATCAAAAGGTCTAGAATACAAATCCATGGGCCGATCTCTCCCATATGCAGTCCTCCCGCACCCGACGCAGTTGAAATGGCATCAAGAAAGAAACGAAAACTTAAAAAAACGGTATGCAAAACAGTTTTAACGATTATCTCTAATTTTTCTATACATGGTGTTTCTTGACAATTTGGTGCTCCTTGACGATGGAGTTGAAGATAGTGAGTCTCCGACGATAATGTTAACTCAATTAAAATTTTTTTTTTATTATTATTTAATAATTATAAAGAGTTTTAAGTGAAATTTGATAAATTTTTTGAAAAATTGCTAGAATAATCCTAAAAAAAGCGTTTTAAAAAAATTACTTTAATACATTTTAAAATTATGTACACAATTTTCAATTTTTGTGTTAACTTTTTTCAATAAAATCTACTTAAATTAAAACTCCAATGAGGGGCGGAGCAATGTGCACCGGGGAATAGCTATTTTACATATAAGTATTATTATACCCGTCTGACTATAGGTCAAAAGGGTATACTACATTTGCCATTATGTCATTATACTATGTCAATAGTAGTTTACTTGAACTGTCAACGTGTGAATAAAATATAACTGATGGTTAAGAAAAGTTTTAAAAATCTGCTTTTCAACTTATATTTTGTTTTGTATTTACCTGAAAGTTCTACTACGCTATTCCTCGTTTTTTTAAGATTTTATGAGAGAAATGTAGGCTTCTTTTTTTGAAAAAATTTTGTAAAATACTATGCATTTAATCATAATATATACGAAATTGCATTTTTTGATTTTTAAATTTTATTAAAAAAAAAATAGCAATTTTACGCTGAAATCTATTTTTAAAGAACAACAACTGCAAAGTAGATAAAAAACAAAGTCTTACGAAAACATGTAGGATTTTTTTTTAAATTTATTTTTATTATTGTTCATATTATTTCATTTAGCTTTTGCACTATTTGATGAGAGCAAAAAAGTTAGTCTTATTAATTAAGTGAGCTTTTGGAACAAAGGTTAACTTGCGTTAATACCATTTTAAAATTTCCTTGAATCTTTGTGCAAAATGCGTAAACAGGTCAAAATCTAATTAACCCGGTGGGCTTTTATAATTAAAATGGTGGTACAAAATATTCAATAAAATTCAAATAATCGTGTAAGCAAAAAAAATTTAAAGAAAACTTCATGGCATCGTGGTGTAAAACGGGTTAATCGAACTTAACTAAAACTTTTTGCTGCCTCTCTTTTGGACTGCAAAATCAACCTGGAAAATTGGACACAAATCGGAAACACAAAATTTTTTAGAAGCTAAGCCGAAATAGGTTAATTTATTCCAAACAAATTTATACAACTAATTTCGGTTGCTAAGAGGAACATTTCTGCAAAACTTCGAGCTAATCGGTCAAACCGTTTCAGCTCGACATCTAAAATATTGTAAAAGGTTAATTGCGCCCTCGTGCCTTAACGGGTTAACCGAACTTAACAAAAATTTTTGTCAGCTTTTTTTTCTACTGCAAAACGACCCTGCAAAAATGGACGCAAATCGGAAACATAAAATTTTTTGAAAGCGCGCCACGCCAATATGGGTTATTTTACTCCAACCAAATTTATACAAATAATTTCGGTTGCCAAAAGGAATATATCTGCAGAATTTCAAGTAAATCGGTCAAACCGTTTTGAATCGACATCAAAAAAACGAAAAAGCTTAAAACGGCTCTGTAGCCGCAACCTGTTGACTTATAAAAATGTAACATAGCCTATGTCACACCCCGGGCTCTTAGAATTATTCCTATAAAACTTTGTAACAATCGGTCCAGTGCTTATCACGTGAATCCTGAATATACAAACAAACAAACAAGCAAACAAATTTTCTTCTTTATATATTAGATTTGATTGAAAATTTAATATACTACTAAATTTATATTTTTATTATTTTTATTATTATATATTATATAATAATAATATATTATATTATATTATTTTTATTTTAAATAAATTTTGTCAAACCTGATTTATTATCTTGATAATTATATTATTTTTTTAGTAGCAATTTTGTGTACTCACTACATAATTATTTGAAAATTAGAAAAAAAGTATAATTTGTTTTATATATTTTAATTTTAATTTTTTTCAATTTTTTCAATGTTGTGCAACAATTCAAAAAATTATTCATTATTATAATTATTCATAATTGGAAATTGCATTTCGTTTATAAAATTTTTTGAAATCATAATAAGCCGATTAACTTACTTTTTCCCATAAAAATATAAACGTCCCTTTTCAGAACAAACTATTTGACCAATTTTAATGAAACAACAACCAAAAGAAAGGTTGTTTTTTTTCATATAACAATTAATAATTGCTTTTCTAGAGTTTTGCCTTTTTCCAAGTGAAAATCCAAGTGATTTCCAAGTGATCTAAAGGTCACGCGCCGACTTTCTGTGTAAATGTAATTCATTTTCCGTTGAAGCTCGAAACTCAATTAAACTTTTATCGGCGCCAAATTATATCTTTCTTATTTTTGTTTAGTTCAAATGTTCAATGAACAAGGAGATTAAAATCTTTTTAAATTTTTTTTATTTTGTTTTTTCAGTATTTTCTATATATTAACAAGTGAATTAGAATTAAAATTCGGGTGAAAAAAAGATGAGTTCTGTTCTAAATCAAAGCAATTTAATTTGTTTATACAGTAGTTTTCATTTATAACAAACTCGGTTTTATCATTTCATTATGTTTACCGCGACAGATGCTTACAGTTTTAGCTTTTAGCATTTGTTGTGTTATATATTTATTAGATCAACGGTAAATAAAAATATGCTTCATTTGATGTACCTATCAATTTTAGTTCTAATAAACGTTACACTTGTTACCAAAGATTAAAATTTTACCTGAAAAAGTAAGCTGTTTTTTACATTCATATTTCTTTTATTTAAACTTATTATATCTAATTATTTTTTTTAGTGATTAATTTAATGTTTTTTATTTAGTTTTGAATATAAAAAAAAAATCATAATGACGCATCAAAAATATAAAAAAAAATTTCATTAGAAGAAAAAACACTATGCATAGGCTTGAGGCTGACACATCAAATAAAATTCTAGCAAATGAGTTCGAAGTATCCATTCTAGAATTCGCACATTCTACAAAGTGCAAGCTGTATAATCATTATTTTAAATTCACAGCATTCTTTTAAAATGACATTCGTTTACTAAGACGAATATTTTTCATCCCATCATAATCGTTATAAGCGAAAAGTACTGTATTCTGTTTTTGTTTTACTAAAATAAAATATTTTGTAACATCGTATATTTTTGTTGCTTTTTGTCGTTTTTTGTAAAATAAAAGAACCGACTTTTTAAATATGTTCTGTAGTTGCCATTACGTTTGAGAGTAATGATATTAGAAAATATATGTATTTGCAAAAAAAAAAAAATAATCATTTTAAAAATATTATTTAAAATTTCAATTATTTGTTACTTAGGGCCTAACCAAAATCAACGCGTACAGTGTATATTTCGAGATATGCTTCTTAGCCGCCCAAATACGTGCGTCGAAGATATCCGAGCCATCACTCCAATTAATTCTACATTTCTGGAACACGAGGAAAAAAGATCTTTCAACAAAGTTTAAAGATCATATCTTTATTTTAAGTTACCATCTTTGTTATTTTCAAAGATGAACTTTTTAATGTTGGGATTTCTTAGGAGCTACCTAAACAACCATTCCAATTAAGTCAAAATTTCCACGACCCGAGGAAAATAGAAAAAGACACCGTTTATACACAATATAAGGCTTCTATATTTATTTCAAGCTAATATCTTTCTGGGGAGGTCTGGGGAGTAGTGGGGATAGTACCCAAACTACTACTCCAATTGGTCCCAAATTTAAAGAACACAAAGCAAATAAGATGAATACTTGTGTATTTTCGTTGCTTTCAAAGTTATGCTCGTTTGGCCTCAATTTGATCAGAAGCATCTGGAATTTGAACCTACTGTCCAATTTTAAGCATAAACAATCTCCGCGACACTTTCATTCCTAGTAACTTAGAGTTTGAATTTTCTTAAAATAGCGCCGTTAGTTTTCAAACCATCAAAAGTTCCGAAACCCGAACACCTTGCTCGTCTTAGACCGTATGCAGTACACGTCGTACTTTCAAAAATATTTAAGCCTTGTCCCAAATTGGAAGATTCTATATTTATTGTATATATATTTATAAATCTTTATTCATGTATACTATATTTATTAATTTCAAGGATAAGCTTTTAAAACTTAGGAGGCCAAAGAAAGGTGTGTGAACCCCCACTCCAATTGAACCCAAATATCCTGGACATGCAGGAAATAGTAAAGAACACTGTTGTGCCAAATTTGAAGCTTCTACATATGTTTGAAGTTACTATCTTTATTAATTTTGAAGATATGCTTAAGGTCTTCGGAGTTTGGTAGGTGATCCCCGAACCACTGCTCGAAGTGGTTCTATATTTCAAAAACGATAGAAGGAGACACACTTATACGAAATTTGAAGGTTCTATCTTCACTGGTTTCGGAATTATGCTCGATCCGAACTCATATTGCGATCTCGACTGTAAGCAATTCCCACCGTAGTTTCATTACTAGTAACCTACGGTACAATTTTCATCAACATAATGTCATTAGTTGTTGAGTTATCGTGCTTTTGCAAATATGTTCTTTAACCCTTAGAACGATCAAAAGGTCTAGAATACAAATCCATGGGCCGATCTCTCCCATATGCAGTCCTCCCGCACCCGACGCAGTTGAAATGGCATCAAGAAAGAAACGAAAACTTAAGAAAACGGTATGCAAAACAGTTTTAACGATTATCTCTAATTTTTCTATACATGGTGTTTCTTGACAATTTGGTGCTCCTTGACGATGGAGTTGAAGATAGTGAGTCTCCGACGATAATGTTAACTCAATTAAAATTTTTTTTTTATTATTATTTAATAATTATAAAGAGTTTTAAGTGAAATTTGATAAATTTTTTGAAAAATTGCTAGAATAATCCTAAAAAAAGCGTTTTAAAAAAATTACTTTAATACATTTTAAAATTATGTACACAATTTTCAATTTTTGTGTTAACTTTTTTCAATAAAATCTACTTAAATTAAAACTCCAATGAGGGGCGGAGCAATGTGCACCGGGGAATAGCTATTAAGTATTATTATACCCGTCTGACTATAGGTCAAAAGGGTATACTACATTTGCCATTATGTCATTATACTATGTCAATAGTAGTTTACTTGAACTGTCAACGTGTGAATAAAATATAACTGATGGTTAAGAAAAGTTTTAAAAATCTGCTTTTCAACTTATATTTTGTTTTGTATTTACCTGAAAGTTCTACTACGCTATTCCTCGTTTTTTTAAGATTTTATGAGAGAAATGTAGGCTTCTTTTTTTGAAAAAATTTTGTAAAATACTATGCATTTAATCATAATATATACGAAATTGCATTTTTTGATTTTTAAATTTTATTTAAAAACGAGGAAGATTATAGTTGCCCTTGTCAACTTTTAGATACCCGTGCATACCCATACTAACCGTTATTTATTTCCTCTATGCTATTATAAATATTACAAAAAAAATATAAGAAAGTAAAATAGTTAAAAAAAAATTTACCTTTTTATCCCATAATTTTAGCTTAAAAAAAAAATTAAATTTTTAATTCCATTATACTACCATAATTTTTGCTTAAAAACAAAAAAAAAAAAAAATAGCCCGCCCTAAAAGTTGGTCCGAGTGATGTCCAACTTTGCCAACTAACTTGCCCTATTACTTTATCTGCCCAGTTTTGATTTTAACCTCGTAGCTTCATTAGATTCACAGTTATCGAATTGATTACTTTGTATGGCAGCTGCCCGAAAACGGGTCCGTAACATTTTGAAACTTCATGTAAGTGCTCGATTCATTATATAACTAACAGTGTGTAATTTTTATCCTCGTAGTATTATCAGTTTCCAAGAAAGTCATATTGGTGCAAAGAAGTTGTATAGCAGCCCCCCGAAAATGGGGCCGTAACATTTTGAAACTTCATATAAGTTCTTGATTCATTATAAAACTAACCGTGTGTAATTTTCATCTTCCTGGTATAATTACTTTTGAAGAAATTCATATTGATTTAAATAGGTTGTGTGGCAGCTCCCCGAAACCTTGATCTGGTCTTAACCAAAAAAAAATAGGGAACCTAAAAAATGTCCCAAAAATGTTTTGTGTGAATTTCAAAACTCTTGCTCTAATTTTTCAATTCCATCTCTTATAATTAATTTTTAATTCACAAATACTTATATTAAAACCAAGAAAAATAAGCATCATATTATAATCATACTCATATAATGATCAGATCATCATGATCAAAAATTATCATCATATTCATAATTTTTTTTCATTTTAATTCATAAATCTCAAAGTACAAAGTCCAAATCTAAAATTTTTTTAAAAATTTTACGCATCATTTAAATCGTATGAAATCTTTATCTACTTTTTGTAACAAAAACAAAAAACAAAAAAAAACAAAAAAAAAACAAAAACAAACAAAATTCATATAATTTCATGTTAAATACTTCATGTTAAAATTTTTGTATGAAAATATTGGAGTTAAAAAAGTTAGCTGTTCGAGAGCTACCCGAAGTTTTGGTCCGATCTTAACCAAAAAAAATAGGGAACCTAGAAATTGATTGAAAAATATTTTGTGAAAATTTCAAAACTGTAGCTCTTTTAGTTTTTGAGTTATCGTGCTGACACACAGACGGACGGACGGACGGACGGACGGACGGACGGAGGGACGGACGGACGGACGGACGGACGGACGGACGGAGGGACGGACGGACGGACGGACGGACGGACGGACGGACGGACAGACACACATAGCTAGATCGACTAATTTTTCGATTCTGAGCCGATACGTACCCTTGACACTATATCTAGCTCGTCTAGATCGATGCGTTACAAACGGAGGAGCAAATCTAATATACCCGATGTCATATATGTATGCACGGGTATAAAAAATAGCAATTTTACGCTGAAATCTATTTTTAAAGAACAACAACTGCAAAGTAGATAAAAAACAAAGTCTTACGAAAACATGTAGGATTTTTTTATACCCGTGCATACATATATGAACATCGGGTATATTAAAATTACTCCTCCGTTTGTAACGCATCGAAATATAAGAGCTAGATATAGTGTCAAGGGTACGTATCGAATCAGCATCGAAAAGTGAATCGATCTAGCTATGTGTGTCCGTCCGTCCGTCCGTCCGTCCGTCAGCACGATAACTCAAAAACTATAAGAGCTAGAGTTCTGAAACTTTCACAAAGTAATTTTTAGACAATTTCTAGGTTCCCTATTGTTTTTGGTTAAAATCGGACCAAGTCTTCGGGGAGCTGCCATACAACTTTTTTGCACCAATATGAATTTCTTCAAAAGTAATTATACTACGAGAATGAAAATTACACACGGTTAGTTTTATAATGACTCCGGCACTTATATGAAGTTGCAAAATGTTAGGGCCCCATTTTCGGGGGGCTGCCATACAACTTCTTTGCACCAATATGAATTTCTTCAAAACTAATTATACTACGAGGCTGAAAATTACACACGGTTAGTTATATAATGAATCGAGCACTTATATGAAGTTTCAAAATGTTAGGGCCCCATTTTCGGGGAGCTGCCATACAACTTTTTTGCACCAATATGAATTTCTTCAAAACTATTTATACTACGGGGATGAAAATTACACACGGTTAGTTTTATAATGACTCCGGCACTTATATGAAGTTTCAAAATTTTAGGGCCCCATTTTCGGGGGACTGCCATACAACTTCCTTGCACCAATATGAATTTCTTCAAAACTATTTATACTACGCGGATGAAAATTACACACGGTTAGTTATATAATGAATCGAGCACTTATATGAAGTTTCAAAATGTTAGGGCCCCATTTTCGGGGGGCTGCCATACAACTTCTTTGCACCAATATGAATTTCTTCAAAACTAATTATACTACGAGGCTGAAAATTACACACGGTTAGTTATATAATGAATCGAGCACTTATATGAAGTTTCAAAATTTTAGGGCCCCATTTTCGGGGGGCTGCCATTAAAGTTTTCGATTCAATAACTTTGAATCTAATGAAGCTACAAGGTTAAAATTAAAATTGGGCAGATAAATTAATAGGGCAAGTTACTTGGCAAAGTTGGACATCACTCGGACCTTCGGACTTTTAGGGTGGGCCAATTTTTTTTTTTTTTGTTTTTTTTTTTTTTTATTTTTTTTTTTTTTTTTTAAGCTAAAGTTATGGGACAATGAATGAAAATTTTGTTTATTTTTTTTGTGATTATTTTTTTTTTGTTAATTTTTTTTTTTTTTTTTTTTAAGCTAAAGTTATGGGACAATGAATGAAAATTTTGTTTTTTGTTTTGTGATTTTTTTTTTTTTTTGTTAATTTTTTTTTTTTTTTTTTACGTCAAAATTATGGGTAATGAGTTAAATGTATAAGGGAAGTAAATTACGGTTTATTTTATACACCATAGTGGGTATGCACGGGTATCTAAAAGTTGACAAGGGCAACTATAATCTTCCTCGTTTTAAATTTATTTTTATTATTGTCCATATTATTTCATTTAGCTTTTGCACTATTTGATGAGAGCAAAAAAGTTAGTCTTATTAATTAAGTGAGCTTTTGGAACAAAGGTTAACTTGCGTTAATACCATTTTAAAATTTCCTTGAATCTTTGTGCAAAATGCGTAAACAGGTCAAAATCTAATTAACCCGGTGGGCTTTTATAATTAAAATGGTGGTACAAAATATTCAATAAAATTCAAATAATCGTGTAAGCAAAAAAAATTTAAAGAAAACTTCATGGCATCGTGGTGTAAAACGGGTTAATCGAACTTAACTAAAACTTTTTGCTGCCTCTCTTTTGGACTGCAAAATCAACCTGGAAAATTGGACACAAATCGGAAACACAAAATTTTTTAGAAGCTAAGCCGAAATAGGTTAATTTATTCCAAACAAATTTATACAACTAATTTCGGTTGCTAAGAGGAACATTTCTGCAAAACTTCGAGTTAATCGGTCAAACCGTTTCAGCTCGACATCTAAAATATTGTAAAAGGTTAATTGCGCCCTCGTGCCTTAACGGGTTAACCGAACTTAACAAAAATTTTTGTCAGCTTTTTTTTCGACTGCAAAACGACCCTGCAAAAATGGACGCAAATCGGAAACATAAAATTTTTTGAAAGCGCGCCACGCCAATATGGGTTATTTTACTCCAACCAAATTTATACAAATAATTTCGGTTGCCAAAAGGAATATATCTGCAGAATTTCAAGTAAATCGGTCAAACCGTTTTGAATCGACATCAAAAAAACGAAAAAGCTTAAAACGGCTCTGTAGCCGCAACCTGTTGACTTATAAAAATGTAACATAGCCTATGTCACACCCCGGGCTCTTAGAATTATTCCTATAAAACTTTGTAACAATCGGTCCAGTGCTTATCACGTGAATCCTGAATATACAAACAAACAAACAAGCAAACAAATTTTCTTCTTTATATATTAGATTTGATTGAAAATTTAATATACTACTAAATTTATATTTTTATTATTTTTATTATTATATATTATATAATAATAATATATTATATTATATTATTTTTATTTTAAATAAATTTTGTCAAACCTGATTTATTATCTTGATAATTATATTATTTTTTTAGTAGCAATTTTGTGTACTCACTACATAATTATTTGAAAATTAGAAAAAAAGTATAATTTGTTTTACATATTTTAATTTTAATTTTTTTCAATTTTTTCAATGTTGTGCAACAATTCAAAAAATTATTCATTATTATAATTATTCATAATTGGAAATTGCATTTCGTTTATAAAATTTTTTGAAATCATAATAAGCCGATTAACTTACTTTTTCCCATAAAAATATAAACGTCCCTTTTCAGAACAAACTGTTTGACCAATTTTAATGAAACAACAACCAAAAGAAAGGTTGTTTTTTTTCATATAACAATTAATAATTGCTTTTCTAGAGTTTTGCCTTTTTCCAAGTGAAAATCCAAGTGATTTCCAAGTGATCTAAAGGTCACGCGCCGACTTTCTGTGTAAATGTAATTCATTTTCCGTTGAAGCTCGAAACTCAATTAAACTTTTATCGGCGCCAAATTATATCTTTCTTATTTTTGTTTAGTTCAAATGTTCAATGAACAAGGAGATTAAAATCTTTTTAAATTTTTTTTATTTTGTTTTTTCAGTATTTTCTATATATTAACAAGTGAATTAGAATTAAAATTCGGGTGAAAAAAAGATGAGTTCTGTTCTAAATCAAAGCAATTCAATTTGTTTATACAGTAGTTTTCATTTATAACAAACTCGGTTTTATCATTTCATTATGTTTACCGCGACAGATGCTTACAGTTTTAGCTTTTAGCATTTGTTGTGTTATATATTTATTAGATCAACGGTAAATAAAAATATGCTTCATTTGATGTACCTATCAATTTTAGTTCTAATAATCGTTACACTTGTTACCAAAGATTAAAATTTTACCTGAAAAAGTAAGCTGTTTTTTACATTCATATTTCTTTTATTTAAACTTATTATATCTAATTATTTTTTTTAGTGATTAATTTAATGTTTTTATTTAGTTTTGAATATAAAAAAAAAATCATAATGACGCATCAAAAATATAAAAAAAAATTTCATTAGAAGAAAAAACACTATACATAGGCTTGAGGCTGACACATCAAATAAAATTCTAGCAAATGAGTTCGAAGTATCCATTCTAGAATTCGCACATTCTACAAAGTGCAAGCTGTATAATCATTTTTTTAAATTCACAGCATTCTTTTAAAATGACATTCGTTTACTAAGACGAATATTTTTCATCCCATCATAATCGTTATAAGCGAAAAGTACTGTATTCTGTTTTTGTTTTACTAAAATAAAATATTTTGTAACATCGTATATTTTTGTTGCTTTTTGTCGTTTTTTGTAAAATAAAAGAACCGACTTTTTAAATATGTTCTGTAGTTGCCATTACGTTTGAGAGTAATGATATTAGAAAATATATGTATTTGCAAAAAAAAAAAAATAATCATTTTAAAAATATTATTTAAAATTTCAATTATTTGTTACTTAGGGCCTAACCAAAATCAACGCGTACAGTGTATATTTCGAGAAAAATTTTTAAATAAATAGTTATAGCCTATCTACACTGAATGCCCTCATTCCGCTCTCTACACATAGCTATCTGTCAAACTAAGTTAAATGTTGGAATTTATTGAAAGTGTCTACAATAGACGCAGCCATATTGCAGTCATTACGCAGTCATTAAAAAAATTGTGTAACTTTTAACTTTTTTGCTTTCCTTACGTATTCAAATGTGAATTAATCGAACTTTGATAAATATTTTTTATTTAAAAATCAAAAAAATTATATCAGAATAAAATATTAATAAAATTATTAATTCTTTTTCCATCTTGAGTTAAATAATATCGTCATTTACATATCATGTGGACACTCCTTTGTTGACTAAGTAATGGGAGCGGAATGAGAGCGATATGAGAGCGTCATTGTAGATAGGCCATTAGGTACATGAATTTACATTTGAGAAACCGAAATACACGACGTAATTGTACCTGGGATTTAAAAATTGGCAAAGTGCAAAATAAAAATATAAAATAATTTTTTAGTAAAATATTATTTATTATATAATATATTTGCAGAAATATTAAAAAAAATAATATTTCTTAAGAAAATTAATTTGTTCCTAAGGGTGCAACCAAAATCAACAAATTTATGTGAAAAAATTTTAAAGTAAGTTGTTATGTAAATAAATTTACATAAAAGTATACATGACGCACTGTACTTCGGAGTTTTAAAATTTAAAAATTGACAAAGCGTACAAAAATATTGTAATTGTTTTTTCTTATGTTGCTAAGATTAAGTTTTAAAAGTAAAATATTTGGAAATAATATTTTTTTTAAATATTTTTCTTTAAAACATACATTATATTCAAAATAATTGAAAATACCTATAATATGTTTGCAAAATCAAAAAATAATCTTTTTTAAAAAAAATTATTTGTTGCTTAGATCGCAACCGAAATAAAAGGGTATAATTTCAGTCAAAACAATTTAGAAATAAGTTGGCACATGAATTTACATGAGAGCAGCCAAAATATGCGTAACGCGATGTACTTCGGATTTTTAAAATTTACAAATATTGACATAATGTATAAAAATATTATTATTGGTTATTTTTAAATTTTAAATATTAGGTTAAAACAAAATACTCTTTTAAAATAATTTTTATTTAAAAATATCTTATATTCAAAATAATTCAAAATATCTATAATATGGAATTAAAAATATTTTTTGTAGATACCAAATTAAAACATTCAAATAAATATTTTTCGATAATATAAAAGCTTTACGCGCCTATCGATTTACGGATATGTAGATAGACGTATTGACGTACTGCCGTATAAAAATTGTACGTTTTGATTTGATTCTAATAATTGAAAAGTTAATTTTACATTTTTCACATAGAATAATGTTTTTTTATTATAAAAAACTATATTTAGTTTTACTTTGACATAACAAACTAATTTTATTCAATAATTTTTGTTTCAGAGGTATATAATTGTTAGATTAATTGTCATACATATATTTCAATTTGACATTTCTGAAAAATTTTAATTGAAGCCATCTACCGGAAGTATTTATCGACTCTGTAATCTAGTTTTTTTACAAAAGTTGGTGTAGCTGACAGTAGTTGAGAGTAGAAAAGAACTTACTCCTCATAAAGGAACGCAAGCAATAAAATTGGTTTATTTTAAGAAACTTATGAGTCATTAGTCATGAGCATACATAGGAATATACTTTTGTCAATAAATAAACTAGACAAAAAGGTATAAAGTTAACTAAAAAATTTATAATCATTTTTACATGCTTTTGAGGACATTAGATAGGCATATGTAGGTAATAGATAGGCATATATAGGTTGATTTTGCAGTCCAAAAGAGAGGCTGCAAAATATTTTAGTTGAGTTCGATTAACTCACGACGACGCCAATTTGCCACGACGATGTCATGAAGTTTTTCATAAATTTTATTTGCTGCAGAATTAAACGAATTTTATTGAAAATTTCGAACCAGCATTGATTTTAATTATAAAAGCCCACCGGATTAATTTGGTTTTGACCTGTTTACGCGTTTTGCGCAAAGATTGTATGAATGAATCATCTGTGAAAAAAGAAATTAAAACTGATTTACCTGTTACGAAGACGCTTTTATGATTTGGAAACTGACGAGTTTTCAAAATAAGTGTTTCGAAGCAATAATAGGGCAAAATTTACTAAAACCATTAGATGCCGTAATCGATACGGAAAAAAAAGTCCTAAAAATTAACAATAATGAAATAAAATCCATAAACAGTTGTCCAAATAAGTTTGATGAAATCCATCAATTAGAACAAACAAATCTAAATGATGATCAGTTTAAAATTCGTTTTAAAACATTAAATTAAGAAGAAGATAAAATATTAGAAAAATTATTAAACTCAAACAAAGATTTTTTTTTTTAAAGATCATTTAACAAGTACTCCAAATATTCAACACCAAATCGTAGTGACCACCGATAGGCCTATATATTCCAAAATATATAGATACCCTCGTGTTCATGAACAGGAAATATCTACTCAAATCTCAGATATTCTGAAGCAAGAGATAATAAAAGAGAGTAGTTCTCCTTATAACAGCCCATTATGGATAGTACCTAAAAACAGGACAAAATGGCGTCTTTTTGTAGATTACAGAAAATTAAATGAGGTAACCATAGATGATAAATTTCCTATACCCAATATAGAAAATATATTGGATAAATTTGGAAATTCTCAATACTTCACAACACTGGATTTGGCTAAAGGATTCCACCAAATCTTAGTGAAAAAAAATACCGCCCGAAGACAGCCTTCTCCACACCTCTTGGACATTATGAGTACGTAAGAATGCCGTTTGAATTAAAGAATGCTTTCCAACGTCTTATGAATAATGTTCTTAAGGAATATATTAATAAAATATGTTTGTTACCTCGACGATATTCTTATATTTCCTACTACTTTGGAAGAACATTTAATTAGTATAAAAAAAATATTTAACAAACTTAGAGAAAATAACTTAAAAATCCAGGTAGATAAATGCAAATTTTTTGCAAAAGAAACGATTATTTGGGTCCCATTTTAACACCAGAGGGAGTAAAACCGAACCCAAAAAAAGTAGATGACATTTTAAAATTAAAACTTCCCACTACACAAAACAGATAACCTGTTTATGCGTTTTGCACAAAGATTCAAAGAAATTTTTGAATTTTTGGTTTAGCCTTTATTCCAAAAGCTCACTTAATTAATAAGACTATTTTTTGTGTTGTCCTCAAAAAGTGCAAAACCCAAATGAGATATTTAGGTTGCGATATGTTACCCCTTTTGGCCACCATTTCCAATGACTTTTTCTAAAGTTTTTTAACAATATTTTTAAAACTCTTATCTTTTGTAAAGTTGTTATTCCATAAAAAATTTTAAATTCAAATTTCTAATATTAATAATAATAAAAATAAATCTAATAAAGAATCCGAATAATAATATCCCTTAATTTTTAGATAATATAACATTTTGCATCTCTACATGTTTTCATAAGTCTTTGGTCTTTAATTAAGTTACATTTGTTGTTCTTTAGAAATAGATGTCAAGTTGCAGTTTTAATTTTTTTTTTATAAAATCTAAAAATCAAAAATTTCAATTTCGAACATATTATGCGTAATAACATAGTATTTTAAAACCTGTTTCACCAAAAAAAGCCTACATTTGCTTCATAAATCATAAAAAAACGAAGAAGAGTGGAGTAAAACTTTCAAACCTTGAATATGCAAGTTAACTTCTATTGTAATAAAGTGCGCATATAAAACAAGAAGTTTTATGGCAGCTAATCGAACGCACTGCACTACCCCAATTAAATTCTGCACAAACTTAGGCTTTAAAGCTAAACTATGTTTGGGAAAATTTCAGAAACCCTGCTTAATTAGGTATAGAGTAATTCTCTTATAAATAAAGCTGTTGTATGGCAACTACTCAAACCTACTGCAGTAGACCAACCAAGTGTTAACTCGTGGAGCTAACGTACTGGATTGCAATAGCGATGACAGCACTTGTATTAAAATTAATTTGTGAAAATTACAGTATCCGAGCTCTTTATTTTTCCTGACCTTTGAGCCTATATCTACTCCTCTTTTTCTCTGCGCCACAAATGCAATGGCAAATGTAGTATAACCTTTTGACCTATAGTTATACGCGTACATAAATACTTGTATCATGTAAATAAGATAATACCCAATTGAACGTTTCTGCGCCTCTCAATAGATTTTTAATTGAAAGCCAAATTACAATTTGTAAATTGTGCCGCAATAAATTAAAGGAAATCCGAAAATTGTTTAAAATTTTTTTTTAGATTCATCATCTTCCCAATATCGGTCAACAAATTTCCAGCCTCTTAAAAGAGGGAACTGTATTGTCTAACATTAACACGTATATAAAATTTACAAGCAATCGGGCAAACCTATTTTATTTTACAAAAAAGTTTGAAATCCGAGCAAAGTTTGAGCCAATACGAGTTACGTCACAGTCGGTAAACCCCACCAATATAATAATATATGAACCTCCAAAAGAGAAAACTCAATTTCATATTTATGAAATTTAAAATATAAAGAAATATCTACAAAAGAATATTTCCACATTATTACTTTTTGTTTTTCTTTTTATTCTTCTTTTTTTTTCATTTCATACAAAAATGTAATTAGCTACATTTTTGTATACTAAGCGTAATTACGTACTAAGCGTAGTCAATTGCATTTGAACCACTTTAAACTTTTATTTTAAATAATATAAAAACAAAAGATATCAAATACAAAAGTTAGCTCAATAATAGTCAATTGCACTTAAACTAATTTTAAACATAATTGCACTTGAAATTATTTTAACGTTATAATATAGTAATATGAAACCGAACATATGTTGAAATTATTCTGTACAAAATTCAGTACGAACATTTACCAAATAATATACCGATTTTGTAATTAGTAAAATAAGTAAATTTCTTTTTGTAATTCGATACTGAATTTTGTTTCGAAAGATATTTTTAAGTAATAAATTATAATTAGTATTAATATAAGAAAATTTTTTTTGTCAAATAAAAATAAAGATTTTGTATTTCTAAAATAACAACATTAAAAAAGTTAATCTTAAGACCACCTTCAAACAACAAACTTGAATAATAAAATTTTGATTTAAATTTAAAATTTTTTGGTATTTTTTATTTTAAAAAACTAATAAAACACATAATTTGCGCTATTAAAAATAATTTTGAAAAATTCAGGGCAATGCCGGGTAAATCTGCTGGTACTATACATTAATTATTTCGATATTGTTGTTTTAAAAATAAAAAAAAATAATTTTCTGTGTAGAGGGAAATTAGAATGATATTATATTAAAACAAATAAAGAAACAGTCAGTGCAACCGACTTAGACATACCCTACAGATGTTTGGTTCAAATTTAATGAAATATCCATAAGTCATTTTTATACCAAAAAAGCTATTGTTAGTTTGATCGTAAGACATAACTTATCAAATTAAGTTTATAATACTAAAAACATTTTCTAATTTCTTTATCTATTCAAAAATATTACAAATTCTTACTAATTTTATATATTTAAAGATACTAAATGAAAATATATTTATTTCAATTCAATTACAAAAGTGAAATAATTTGAGTTATTAAATTTTAAGATAAAATGCTAATCAAAGCATAATATATTTAATAATTCAAATTTTTTAAAATTGCAATTATTTTAAATTGTTAGTTTATGCACCTATTAGAAAAGCTGATAAACGCAACATATGCAATAAATGTATTTCTAAAATACAATTACGAATTTAGATAAATATAAAAATGAATTTTTTTAATAAAAATTAAAAAAAAAAGGAATTTAATCGTTTATTCAAAAAACATTTGCTTTTTAATTTATAAAATATTATACAAAATATGTGTTAAGGTAAAATTCTTAGCCTTTTAAAAATATAAAAGTGTTAAACAAAAAGGGAAATAGGAAAAAACCCTCGTGTGTTAAATTTAAAGTTTCTATCTTCATGAATTTCGAAGATAAGCTTTTTAATTTTTGGATTTCTAAGGAGGTACCTGAACCACCACTACAATTAAGTCTGAATTTCGAGGACACATAGGAAATAGAAAAAATATTCTTCGGCTTCGAAATTATACTCGTTTGGCCTCAAATCGATCAAAAGCTTTTCGAATCCGAACTCCTTGTCCGAACTCGACCAGAACCAATTCCCAAGGTACTTTCATTACTGGTAACCTATAGTTTAAATTTCCTCAAAATAGCGGCATTATTTTTTGAGTTATACTGCTTTTAAGATATATGTTCGTCAGCCTTTGAACTTTTAAAGGTTCCAGAACCCGTAACCATGGTACGATTTCGACCATATGCAGTCCCCGTCATACTTTCAATACTAGTTAACCCTTGTACACAATTGAAACATTCTTTCTTAATTTTAAGTTACTATTTTTAGTAATTTCGATTATAAGCTCTTAAACCTTGGGAGGTCAAAGAGGGGTACTGAACCACCACTCCAATTGATCCCAATTTAGGGAAACACGCAGGAAATAGTAAAGAACACCAATGTGCCAAATTTGAAGCTTCTACATTTGTTTGAAGTTACTATCTTTATTTATTTCGAAAATATGCTTTAAGGTCTTCGGAACTGTGTGGCTGGTCCCTGACCCACTACTCCAATTGGTCCCAAATTTCGAGGACATTAAGGAAATAGGAAGCGACACCCTGATACCAAATTTGGAGGTTCTATCTTCATTGGTTTCGGGATTATGCTCGTTTGACCTAAATTCGATCAAGAAGTTCTAAGTTCCGAACCCTTGGTTCAATCTCAACCGTACGCATTCCTCACCGTAGTTTCATTACTAGTAACCTACAGCACAAATTTGATGAAGATAGCGTCATTAGTTGTTGAGTTATCTTGATTTTAATATATGTTCGTTAGAACTTGGACCAATTAAAAGCTCCAGAATCCGAACCCATTTGAAATCCCTACCGCACTTTCAGTCCTAGTAACCTACATTTAAAATTTCATCGAGATATCTCCATTATTTTTTGAGTTATTGTGCCTACGGACGGACGGACATGGCTATATCGGCTCAGGAGGTCACGCTGATCAGGAATATATATACTTTTCGTAAAGCGAGCTAGATATGTAAAGAAAGCGAGCTAGATATGGAAAACGTGAACTCCTGTGTCGATTAAGCCATGTCTGTCCGTCCGTAGGCACGATAACTCAAAAACTAATTGAGCTATCTTCATGAAATTTTAATTATAGGTTACTAGTATTGGCGGGATCGGTTCATGGATTCGGATTTTTCACTTTTTGACAGGTCTAGTGGCTTAAGAGTTTACATCAAAAATCACGATAACTCAACAACTAATGACGCTATTTTGATCAAATTTGAACTGTAGTTTACTAATAATGAAGCTATGGCGGGGATTGCGCATCGCCGAGATAGCTTCGTTAATTCAGATCCTAGAAGCTTTTAACCAATTGGAGTAGTGGTTCGGGTACCACCGTATAAAGCTTTTATATTTGAAAAATATTTTTTTTTAACTAAAATTATTCATATATATATTCAAAATTAATAACGCAAAATACTTTAAATTTGATACATGAGTGTACTGTTTTGTTCCCATTACGTTCCTAACATACGGGATTATTTGGTGTCACGGTTTAGGCGCCACCAACATTCTTACAAAGATTTAAAAAGAATTTCTTCCAAATTAATAAGCCTAAAAAACCTGAAATTTGGAACACGAGTTTTCTTTCCTATTTGCTTTCTTATTTAATACTTTTATATTTTTAATAGGCTAAGAAAGTAATTATATTTTAATATAAAACATATTATTATGTATTATATTTTATAAATTAAACATTAAAAGAACTTTTTAATAAATGATTAAAAAAATCTTATTTTTAATTTTTATTATATTAGATACTAGCAGATTTAGCCGGTGTTGCCGCAAATTGCGGCGTGCAAATTGTAAAAAACTGTAAAATACTTTATATTTAAGCATGATATATCCGAAATTGAATTTTTTGATTTTTAGATTTCATTTGAAGAAAACTGCAATTTTACACTTAAATCTATAAAAACAACAACTGCAAAGTAAGTAAATTTTTTTTTTTTTTATTCAATTTTTATTTAATTTCAATTAATTTTAGAATAATATATAAAATTATGTATAATAAATTAAGTAATTCTAAAACTTCAGCTTATAACTAACAATTAAGCACTTATGATTTTTTAAAATTTTTCTAATTTCTAGATTTTTTTTTTTTTTTTAAATTTTCAAATTTTAAAGATTAATTTCTAAGATTTTTTACAAATTTTCTAAGTTTACTTTTAAATATGTTTAAATTTTGACTGTTTTTAATTTCTATCGGTAGCGATTTGAAAAGTTTTATTTTTTTTTTTTTTTTTTTTTTTTTTTTTTTTAATTCAATATTTTTATTTTGATTTTCAATATACAATAAAATTACATTGTAGTACAAAATTTTTAATAATAAAAATAGTTAGCTACCATTCTTTTGCAAAAGAAGAGACAAGTATCGAATGGCGCATCATACAAATCATTAACTAAATATAAATTTACTTACTTTAATATGTTTTTCAAATTATCAAAAAATTTTTATTTTAATTTAAACATTAGTGGGGAAAGGCAAAAAAATAAAATAAAATGAAAATAAAAAATGTAGAAAACAACATAAAAAATAATTAATTTTATCTTAAAAAAAGCGAAGGAACTTTACTCAATTAGTTAATAACCTTTAGTAGGTTACTTCACAATTTACAAAGTTAATTTCTAAAAGCCAAGATTTTAAAAGTTTTAAAAACTTAGTTAAAATTCTAGTAAGTCTAATATAATCAGGTAGTTTGTTAAATATTCTGGGAGCTACTATAAAATAGAAATGACAAAAATGTAATTTACGGAAACGCGGAACTTTAACAATATTTCTAGAATTAATTCTTAAATTGTAATTATTAATATACCTTAAAGCTGAATAGCCTGATTTCAAGAAAAAAACTTTTAGGGTTTTATAATAATATAAGTTTCTTATGGGAAGTATTTTTAACTTATTGAAAAGCACAAAAGAAGGATAATTACGGTTTTTCTTGCAAATAATTCTGATAGCATGCTTCTGTGTTATTAATAGAGGATGTATTTTGTTAAAATATGCCCCACCCCAACATGATATACCATATTGAAGTTTAGAATGAAACATTGCGTAGTACACTGTGCATGAAATTTTCTGAGAGCAATATAAACTAACGTGATAAAGATTTCTGATAATATTCTTAAGATACTTATTAACGTAGGACGTATGATCTGACCAACATAATCTTGAATCAATTAAAATACCAAGATATTTAAACGAATTAACGTTTTCAATCAGGAAGCAGTTTGTATCGCAATGGTGGTTCATATAGTAACAACTTAAAGAATCAGAATTATACGCTTTAATTAAAAACTTTGCACACTTAGGAGCATGATAGAAAATATCTAAGTTATTATAAGCCGGACCATGGATACTAAAATTCATATATTTTGTTTTAGGACTAATTATTAATTTATGCTTATTAAACCAGTGTCTGATAAGATCAAGATCATAGTTCAAGTTGACAGCTACATCAAAACTATTACTACAACTATACGTAAAAGCAGTATCATCAGCAAATGCAGTTATTGATCCTTTAAATTGTTGTAAGAAGAGCGAATTTATAAAAACTAAAAACAAGATAGGCCCTAGTACCGACCCTTGAGGAACACCATAAGATATTAAACTAAGGTCGAAACTTAAAATCTCTCCAATCTTTACTTTTTGCCTTCTTCCTGCTAAATATGAATTAAACCAATTAAGAATAAAACCTCTGAATCCAGCATTAAACAACTTTTTTAAAAGAATATTGTGGTCCACAAGATCAAAGGCTTTAGTAATGTCAATGAACAACGCAGTTGTAGTGTGACCTTTATTTACTGACTCATATAGTTCCCCACAGAATTTGAGTAAAGCATTCTCAGTGGATCTGCCTTTCAGGAAACCAAATTGATTCGAGCTAAAGAAATTAGTTTTGTCAAGGAAAGCTAAAATTCTACATTTTATTGCTTTTTCAAAAATTTTTGAGAAAGAGGATAAAAGAGAAATAGGCCTATAATTGTTAACATCAGTTCTATCACCTTTTTTAAATAGAGGAATAACTTCAGCATTTTTTAATTTTTCAGGAAATATGCCTGAAATTACACTATTATTAAAAATATGAGCCAAAATATCAATAATTTGATATGATATCTTCTTTAAAGTATTATTAGAAATATCTTCTGAAGTAGTAGAATCTGAGCTTTTTAGGCCAGTTATTATTTTATGAATTTCATAAGCTGAAATATGGTCAAAAAAGAAACTTCTCAATTCAAAACTTTCCTCGACTACTTTATCCGATAAGTATGCACTAAAATAATTATCCGTATCAAGTTGCTGGGAAATATTAACAAAGTATTGATTGAAATGATTAGCCACTTCTAAAGAATTATTTGTAATAACGTTATTGATATTAAGATTAATTATATTATTATCATAAGTAGAATCTTTGTTTAATATACTATTGACTATATTCCATTCTTTCTTAATATTACCCCTATTAGAATCAAACTTATTAATATAATAACTATTCTTACAGTTGGTAATATTTACTTTTACATCATTGCAAATTTTCTTATAATAGTTGAGTAGACGAATATTGTTATTATGTTTTAGCGTAATTTTTCTAATTTTATCCCTTCTTTTAATATTATTCAATAACGAATTTGTAATCCATGGTTTAAGCTTACATTTCTTACGACTTCTAGTGACAATAATATTACAATCCATAATATAATTATTTAGGATTTTTAAAAATTTGTCAAATGCTGTAGAGGGATTATTTTCAGAAAAAACATCTTCCCATAACTCTAAATTTAATAAATAAATTAATTTATCATAATCAATATAATTATAATTAAACCTAAAAGTTTTAGATTTTGGCAAACACGTGTTTAATTCAAATTTGATAATAATCATAACATGGTCCGTAATTTGAATATCATAAACAGAACTTTTAATTTTATGATTATTATTTTTTTGAGTTCTACAAAAAACATGATCAATACATGAAAATGAAGTGGTAGTAGATCTAGTAGGTTCATTAATAAGAGATTCAAAACCGTTTGAAGCCATAAGAAAAAGATATTCATCACTACTTTTTGATTTACCAAGAATATCAATATTCAAATCACCTAAAATAATACAATTTTTGTACTTAACATTATTTAAATAATTAGAGAATTCAATAAGAAATTCATTAATTTTATGTTCTTGAAGTCTATAAACACATACAAAGCAATAAGAAATATTGTCAATTTCACACACTACATTTATAATATCAACGCTAACAAAATTAACTTCTTTACAAACACATTTAATGTCATTACTAACGTAAACAATAACACCACCTGATGCGTAATTATTATTACAACGATGAAACATTTCGAAATTAGGAATTTTATAGTTATTAACTTCATGATCAAAGATCCAAATTTCACTTAAAAAAATTATACTTGGCATTATTTCTAAAGATTGTAAATGAACTAAATAAGAGTCAAAGTTACTTCGCATACTTCTAATGTTTTGATGAGAAACGAAAAAATTATTTACAGAATTATTTACTGAATTATTATGGCTTACATTACTAAACAAATTATTTAAGTTAAAAGAAGGCAAATTATCAAAATCAATATAGTTATTAATATTATTATTTAGAGACATTTATCAAAATTTTTTTGCAAAAAAAAAATAAGAAAGAACTATTACTTAAGATTAAAAATATCATTATAATTACTAATTTTTATTGCCTTATCGCCTTCTTTTTTCTTTATTAATATTACAGAATTTTGCGTCCATAAATACCTGTATTTCTTTTCCTTTCTAACTTCTAACGCTTTGGTAAATAAATCTCTCATATGTTTAGTGAGCGTATTATTAATATAGATGTTATTAGTATTAGTATTACCAAATATGCCAGCAGTAAGATTTTTATGTAGTCTGTTGTTCTTCATAATTTTCTCTTTCATAGCAGCCGAGTTAAATTTTATACAAACAATATTTCTATTTTCAGTAGAAAGCGTGGGAGAGTTAGATAGATTTTTCTCTGAGAGAATTTTTGAATAAGTTTTTGGTTTCTTAATGTAGTAGTTATCGATGTCACTTACAGAAAAATCTACATTCAAACCTTCTTTAAAAAGTTTAACAACTTTCTCTTTTGTATTCTCATGAGAAATATCTGGAATACCAATAATATCAACACAGTTACGGTTTTCTTTTTGCTCTAATTGATTTATTCTCATTTCAAGAGAGTCAACTTTTTTTAACAGTGTTGCATTTTTATTCTCTAATTCTTCCATCTTACTCACCATTGCTTGTAGAATTTTAATCTCATTAAATAGTGTGAGTAGAGTGATCTCTTTTTCATTTGCTTGCACTGGTGAAGAAATACTTGAATGCTGAGTAACACCACCACAAGTAGAAGTAGACGCAAAAGAAGAGTCGTCAGGTGCAACTACTAAAGCAGATGAAACTAATGTTGATGTTAATGTAGAAGAAGTCGGTATAGATGTTGATGTTGAAAAAGCCGATGTAGATGTAGTTTTAATGTTCTCTGATACAAGTGAGAATCTTCTAATACACGTACTGCACTTAAAACCCTGCTTACTCTTTTCATAATACTCAATATCATTTTTATTGATTTTGGCGCATTTTGCATGTAAAATTTTTTTGCAATTTACGCAGTGAATTTTTAAATCCAATCTTTCCACTTTATAGGAACAAATATTACATTTAGACATTCTCAAAATTTATATTAAAAAATTAATGAAGTAATATACGATAAAGTAATATACTATGTATTTTAAAAATTTATTATAAAAAACAAAATAAAAATTTTTAAGCAAGAAAAAATTCGCACTTGTGTTCCCCACTAACACATGATTGAATTATTGCGCTGCATTTTAGACTTTTTTGCTTCAGCAATGTTTTGGCTTTAGGAATTTCGAAATTTTTCCTGTTTCTGGTTAGATAATTATGAATATTCTCCCTATTTTGAAGTTTTAGTTTTGACTTAATATTATTGTTCTAATTATTGTTATATAGGATTTTATACATGTATTAACATTTTTAAAGTAAATTAGTTGGTTAATATCCAGTGTATCAATTATTTTATATAAATTATTAGTTCTGGTTCTTATGTTCAAATTAAATAAAGTTTTGAGGGCTATATTAATTACCGCACTCATTTGATTTTTATGAAAATATGAACAATGACTCCAACTGCATTTATTATACGTAATTCTTGATAATATATGGCCATTAAATATAAGTTTAGCAGCATAATTCGGAATACTCCCCATTCGTCTGACAGCCATTGTTATAGAAATAATTTTTTTTTTAATGCTTTTTATATGTTTATCCCATCTTAAGTTTTCATCAATTATCATTCCCAAGTACTTAACATTATCAACTTGTTCTATTATAGTATCCTTTACCTTAAGCGTAGTATTATCATTTGTTTTCTTTTGCATTTTGAATATCATATAATTAGTTTTTTTCGAACTTATACATAATTCATTTTGGTTCAACCAACTGCAATATATCTTTAAGTCATCATTTAGTATATTTTGAAGCTCTTCTAATGTTTTCACTCTTGCTATAAGGTTACTGTCATCCGCATAAATGTTGTATTTTGACTTAATACTGTTTTTAGGTAAGTCCATTAAGTTGTCTAGCAATCTGATAAGTCTGGAATGACTTACCATATCAAATGCATTTATTAAGTCAATAAAAACTGCGCCAACATAGTAGCCGTCATCCAACGCATCGTAAATATGTTCCAAGGTTGGTGCGATAGCTGATTCTGTACACTTTTTTCCAAGAAACCATATTGATTAGCAGCAAAGCCTATTGTTTTAGTAATGGAATTTCTTATTCTTGAATTAATAACTTTTTCATATATTTTTAAAATTGAGTTTAGAATCGAAATTGGCCTATAGTTACCACAGTCTTTTTTTGACCCACTTTTGTGAATAGGAACTAAATATGCTTTTTTTAACGAATCAGGAAATATACAATTAGTGAAACTTTGAGTTATCAGTTTCACTAAAGATGGGGTTATAATATTGACCAACTCTTGTAGATCTCTCACTGGAATTTTATCCAATCCTGGAGTTGCATTTTTATTTAAATTCATAATAATTTGATGGATTTCTGGTTCTATAACTGGAATAAGAAACAACGAGTTGCTATTATATAGATTTTGTGAGCAGTTAGTAAAATCGTTGGTATTTAGAATGTTTTCTTTAATACGTTCTTCTATTTCAGTAAAAAAATTATTGAGAGTATTTGCAGTTTCATCATCATTTTTAGTTTTTTCACCATTGCTTTTCATATGACTAACATTTTTCAGTTTATCTTCATATTTTTTATAGAATTATTCAATATTTTCCATAATTTCCTAGAATCACTCCCGGCTTTTTTATATTATTATATTATTAAATTATAAAATTAATAATATAATAATATAAAATTAAATCCTTAAAAATAATTATATTTATTATATTATTAATATAATTTTTTTTTCTTCTTTTATTAATTGTTCTACCTTTTTCTTCATTTTTATATATTTTGCCTTTTTTTCACTATTGGCCGGATCATTTTTATGCCGTTTGTATAATGCTTTTCTTATTTTCAGCTTGTCATGAATAAAAGGTGTTATCCAGCTATTATTTCTCGTTCTCATTGGTATTGTCTTAGTACATAATCTTTTTGGTTCTTGTATAATTTTTACTAAGGTTTCGGTTTCTGGTATATTATTATTTTCTATTTTGTATTTTACTATGGAACGCATTTGATTATAATCGATTTTGTTTATGTTGTACTTTTTCATTGGTAACTTCTCAATATTAATTGCTTTAATAGTTACAATTACCAATTGATGGTCCGATAGGCAGTTATTTTCTATTATATAATTAACATCATAATTGCCATTCATGTTTACTATTATGTGATCAATTAAGGTGCTAGAGTTATTTGTATTTCTTGTACTTTCCTTTTTATTAACTATGCTATATCCAGAAGTTGCTATAATATCCTTATACTTAATAATTATATTGGAGTTCTCAAATAGATTTAGGTTGGTATCTGCAAAAAATATATGATATGACTTATCTACCAGTTTAAGTTCAAGAAACTCCAAAAATAGGTTGCTGTTTTCCACTGGAGCCTTGGAATATGTACCGATTTTTAATTTTGGTTTTGAATTCAGGATTTCAATTACAGTAAAGTTATATTTTTCATCTTTACTTATATCATTGAAACTAATATTATTTTTTATAAAGATGGCAGTCCCACCTCCTCTTTTTTTATTTCTACAGTTGTAAACAGCTTGATAATTGGGGATGTTGTAGGTATCTTTTTCATAATCATAAATTCAAACCTCTTTAATTATTACTATGTCTATTTCTTTATATTCGTTAATTAATGTTTCCAGTTCCAGTATTTTATTTCTAATGCTACATATATTTAAATACAATATCTTTAGATCTTCAATTTGCATTATATTTTCTTCTTCTGCCATTATTATCTGCTGATCAGGTAATTTTGCCAAGATTCTCTTGTCTTTTGAAGATTTTCCCTATATTTGTTATAAACATGTCGTCTATATGTAGCAAGATCGTTCGAAACATCTTTATTGCAGATTCCTATGTTTTCATGGTACCTGTCATATATACTCCGAAGTTCCGGGTAGTCAATTGGCAGTACTTCTTGATTAATTAAAAGCTTTATATTGGTTTGTGTTATACCATCAAAGCAAATATCACTTTGATCGTGGAAAAATGCCAAATACAATCGCACATTGTTATATATTCTGTAATCCCTTAATCTAAAAAGAACATATACACTATCTCCATTTTCAATTGCTCTTTTTGTAAACCTTACAATTGGGGGTGACATGGGATCAACAAAACTTTTACTTCTTATTGTTTCGCCTTTATTCCATTTTGGGTATTTTGAGTCTTTTATTTCTACATTATTATTACTATTATCATTCGTTTAGTTAATTGTATCATTTTTTATCTTACTAATACTATCATTTTCTCTTTTTTCTGTATTATTATCATAGCTTGCGTTAATTTTATCGTTTTTAATTTTACTTTTTACCTTATCATTGGTTTGGTGAATTCTATCATTTTTAGCACATTTTCAAAAAATTTTGTAAAAATGTGCCTATATAGCTTCACTCTGTCCGTCCGTCCGTCCGTCCGTATGTTTACAAAAACTTTTACACCGTTTGAAATAGAGTAAAGAAATTTTAACCATGGGTAGTTTTTGTAAAAAAAATAATTTCGTAGAAGAATTTTTTTCTGTAGCCCCACCTGATACGGGGCTACAGCCCCCCAAAGTTGGAAAAAGCCCTATATTTGAATGGTTATAACAAGAGGTCTGTTGGATATATTTTCAATCTGAAAACGGCAAACGATAGCTGGTTTCATATACTTTATTAATTTTTGACAGACAAGTGTTTAGGGTTGCCATCCGGTACTAAAATTTAACATTACACAAAATTCAATTTTTGCAAAATTTTTGACCACACATATCTTCTGAACGGTTCAAACTAGGGTCTTGAAATTTTGGGAGAAGTTAGATAATCAGAAATTAGTAGGAGTTGGTTAACAAAATTTTTTTGTCAAGCTTGAATACATGTCCAAATTTTTTTTTAGTGATATACAAAATTCAAAGCTCTATAATTATATTTCAACATGTGTCAAAGGTTTTTCTTAATTTTGAAGGGTTACGAAGCTACAGCCTCTGCAAATTCCAAAAAAGCCCTATATTTAAAATGATATAACATGAGTTCTGTTAGGTCTATTTTCAATCGAAAACGGTATAAGAGAGCTGCTTTTATAGACTCAACAAAAATATGTCGATCAAATTTATAGGGTTGCCATACGGTACTAAAATTTACCATTATATAAAACTCAATTTTTGCAAAATTTTTGGTCCCACATATCTCTTAAACGGTTTAAAATAGGGCCTTGAAATTTTGGGAGAAGTTAGGTCCTCAAAAGCTAGTAGGAGTCGGTTAACAAAATTTTTTTTTCAAGCCCCCAGTTTAGAAGCTATAAGGGCTCAAAAATTGAAATTTTGCTATTTTTAAGCACCTGTAACTTGAAGACCTGTCCAATTTTTTTTTTATTAATATACAAAATTTAAAGGTCCAACATTATATTTTAACATATGTTAAAGGTTTTTCTTAAATTTAAAAGCGGTTCCTTAAACTGAAGAAAGTGTCTCTCAGTTTTCCTCATTTTTGCTTAGATAATAAAATTCTAAGTAAAATTCCAAATTTTGGTTTAATTCCTAGAAACTACAAAAGTGGAGAGGGAGGTGGGGGGGTTAGATGAAGTTAGATCCTTGAGAAATTTGGCAACCTTCCCCATAGAGGAGCTAATAGGGCTTAAAAATAAAAATTTAATGTTTTTATAAGTAAGTAGTAACTTAGTCACCAAAGTATATATTTCCTAAATTAAACGTTAATATTGAAGCTTCAACATTATATTCCGATAAAATACTTAGTATGAAACACTATATTATTTTGAAAATGTGCTTTTTTAAAAACCCTTGGTTTTTTATCATCACTTGTTAATCTTACTTGTACTATCATTTTCTCTTTTTTCTGTATTATTATTATCATTTTTAGCACATTTTCAAAAAATTTTGTAAAAATGTGCCTATATAGCTTCACTCTGTCGGTCCGTCCGTCCGTCCCTTTTTACCTACGATTGACTAAAAAATATCAGAAATGGGTAAGTATTGCAATAAAAATAATTTAATGTTAAAACTTTTTTTTGTAGCCCCCCCCCGTTACGGAGCTACAGCCCCACAAAGTCGAAAAATGCACCATATTTAAACAGTTATAATTAGAGTTCTATAAGGTATATTTCCAACCTAAAAACGGTAACAGACAGCTGCTCTTATAAGCTTTACAAATTTTAAAAACCAATTGTATAGGGTTACCATACGGTACTAAAATTTACCGTTATTCAAAACTAAGTTTTACAAAATTTTTGGTCCCTCATAACTTCTGAACGGCTAAATCTAGAAACTTGAAATTTGGGAGAAGTTAGATCCTTAGAAATAAGTAAGAGTCAGTTAATAAAATTTTTTTGTCACGCCCCCTCTTTAGGAGCTGTAAGGGGTCGAAAATTGAAATTTTGCTAAAAATTTAGCTTTTAAACACCTATAACTTGAATACCAGCCAAAATTTTTTTTATTGTATACAAAATTGAAAGCTCCAAAACGAAAGTTTCAATAAGTGTCAAAGGATTTTTTTAATTTTGACTTTGTCCGTCCGTCCGTATGTTTACAAAAACTTTTACACCGTTTGAAATAGATTACAGAAATTTTAACCACGGGTAGATATTACAAAAATTAATTTCGTAAAGAATTTTTTTCTGTAGCCCCACCCGTTTCGGAGCTACAGCCCCCCAAATTTGGAAAAAGGCCTATTTTTAAATTGTTATAACAAGAGTTTCTTTAAGTGTATTTTTAATCTGAAAACGGCATAAGATAGCTGGTCTTATAAGCTTTACAAAAATATAAGGTATAAATGTATAGGTTTGCCATAGGGTACTAAAATTTACCATTAAGCTAAACTCAACTTTAGCAAAATGTTTGGCCCCATATATCTTATAAACGGTTCAACCAAGGGTCTTGAAATTTTGGGAGAAGTTAGGTCCTCCAAAATTAGTAGGAGTCGGTTAACAAAATTTTTTGTCACGCCCCCTGTTTAGGAGCTATAAGGGCTCGAAAATTGAAATTTTGCTATTTTCAACCACCTGTAACTTTAACACCTGTTATAAGTTTTACAAAATTTTTGGTCCCTCATAACTTCGGAACGGCTTAATCTAGAAACTTGAAATTTTGGAGAAGTTAGATCCTTAGAAATAAGTAAGAGTCAGTTAACAAAATTTTTTTGTCACGCCCCCTGTTTAGGAGCTATAAGGGCTCGAAATTGAAATTTTGCTATTTTCAACCAGCTGTAACTTTAACACCTGTTCAATTTTTTTTTTACAAATATGCAAAATTTTAGCTGCAGCATTATATTTCAACATACTTTAAAGGTTTTTCTTAAATTTGAAAGGGTCTCTTTAAATTGAAGAAATTGTTTCTTAGTCTTAACCATTTTTGGTTTGATAATAATATTCTAGGTAAAATTCCAAATTTTGTTGGAGTTCAAAATTGATTTCCTAGAACAGGAAAATATTGGAAGAGTGAAGACAGGAGAGGGATGAGCAGATCCATCATAAGTTTGCTAAGCAAAAATTTGGGAACCTTCCCCATTGAAGATCTACTAGGTCTTCAAAATTAAAACTTTTATGTTCTTATAAAACAGTAATTTATTTACCAGTGTAAGTTTTTCCAAAATTAAACGTTAACATTGAAGCTCCAACATTATATTTTGCACTTATTAACAGGTTTTCTTGAGTGCACTGGGGGTTATATTCTAAGTAATTCAATATTAGTCATATAATTAATTATTAATGAAATAACAAAATTATAATATTATCATAATATATATTTTTATAAAAATAAATGATAAAATACTCAGTAAGAAACCGTATATAATTTTGAAAATGTGCCTTTTAAAAACCCTTGGTTTTTTTCCCTCACTTGTTTTGGTTAATTTTATCATTTTTAATGCTACTTTTTGAATTATTATTAATAATTTATTTTTATATTACTTTTAAGTATAGTGTTTTTATTTGCCATAATTTTGGAAAATATGAAAGAATGTAGCTACGCTTCTTTTATCTTTATTATAATCAATTTTGTTAGTTTTTTCACTGTTATGGTTAATATTATTATTATTACTATTATTATTATTTTTACTATTATTATTATTATTTTCATTATTATTATTTTCAGTTTTTATATGAGTTATATCACTGTTAGGTTCTCTAATATCATTAATACTTGGTTTAACATTAGTATTATTCTTATTAATATTATCAGTTCTGCATGCAGAATCACTTTTTTTTATTTATTTATTTTCATTTACATTTATATTTAATTTGTTATCTTCCTCTTGTTTTCTTATGCTTAATTTATTTGTTTACACTGGACATGATCTACTAAAAGTTTTATGATTAACATCCAACCCAAAACTGAATTTTTCGTTCGATTTAAAGCAATTAATGCTTTAATTTATTAATTACCTTTTTTGGCATTCATTTGTCTTGTATTGTTGGTGCACTTCAAGCAGATTTCTTTATTCGTACATTCCGCAGCCCTATGGTTAAATCTTTTAAATTTATAACATCTAGAGACTTTTATGGCATCCAAGACATTGCACCTTTCCCATCAAATACATAATTTTTCGTTACCTATTATTTTTGGGAATGATTCCTTATCCACTTCTATAATTGCATTAAACATTTCTTTGTTTTATTTTTTCACTGGATATATCTTTAATACTTTAAGTTCACTCATTTGTAGAAAAGAATTTTGTTTTTTAAGCTTTTCCACAATATCATTTTCACTAAATTTATTATTCATGTGCACAATTTCTATATTAGGTTTAATTACCACAGGTATTTTGATATCATAATTCTCTTTCATTTTTTCTTCTAATTCCTTTTTGATATTTTCACGATCTTCGATGGTTTCCTTTTGTTATTAATATTCTTTATTTTCAAAATTTTTGGATCCACCTTTGTATTTAAATGACTTTTTGTTTTTTCAGTTTTCTGCTTATTCTTCGGTTTTATTATTAAAGGTAACTCTTTCTTCATTTTTAAATTTACACTTGCTTTAGTATTTTTAATTACATCAGCAAATGACACTGTTTGACACATATTCGAATTTATATTATTTGTGACATTAATTTTTTTGCAGACCTCATCATTTTTTTTAATTGCACTAACAAATGATTCATTCACTTTTTCTGTTTCAATTTTGAAGACTTCAGTAAATTTTTGCATTTTTTCTTTTTCTTTTTGTTGGCTGGCTTTAATTTCTTCCAATCTCTTCATGTAATTAATTTCAATAGCCTTAAGTAATTCAATTCTTCTTTATATTCCTTAAGGTACTCATTATTTTTTGAAACTGCACTGTCCACGTTTATTTTTGGAAACTGCACTGTCCACGTTTTGTAAGACCAAATCAACATTTTGTATATATTGAATACAGTCGTCACAAATAAACTTAATATTCCTGTTGGTGTATAATAAGTTCACCGTCGATTGATCCATTCCTGAACATTTTAATGCCTTATCATAGAACTTTTTGCACACATTTGCATTTCGCGTAATTAAAATATATATAATTTTTTTTTTTTTTGCTTAATTGCTGATTAGTGCTTTTTTTTATCTTTCATTAATTAATATAATTATAATCGATAAAGGAAAAAGTAAACACATCCGCACCGTACTGTAGTAAACGAATTGCTGAAAATGATAAAAAACAAAGACTTACGAAAAAAAATAGAGAAGGAAAATGTTATGTTAATTAAATTTAAAGATATTATTATTCGGATTCTTTATTAGCTTTATTTTTATACCCTACACCTATGAAATAGGAAAAGGAGATAATAACTTTGGTATGGTGTTTGTAACCACCTAAAGTAAGCGAGCTAGATGTGGAAAAGTATATATCTTTCTGATCAGCGTGATCTCCTGAGTCGATATGGCCATGTCTGTCCGTCCGTAGGCACGATAACTCAAAAACTAAAGGAGTTATATTGATGAAATTTTAACTGTAGGTTACTAGGACTTAAAGAACGGCGGAGATTGCATATGGGCGAAACCGCCCGATGGGTTCAGATTCTAGACCTTTTAATTGTTCTAAGGAAAAAGGAACATATAAAAAACGATGACGATACAATCATGAATTTTGTGATATAGGTTACTTGTAATGAGACTATGGCGGGGACTGTGTAAGAATGAGTTCGGACCATGGGTTCGGATCCTAGTAGTTTTTGATCAAATTTAGGCCAAACAAGGATAATTTCGAAACCAATGAAGATAAAACCTTCAACTTTGATATCAGTGTGCTTCTTTCTATGTCCTTAGAGTCGTAGAAATTTAGGACCAATTGGATTAGTGGGTCGGGTACCATCCACATAGTTCTGAAGACCTTAAAGAATATTGTTGAAATTATTAAAAAAAATAGCTTGCAATTAAGATAGAACGTTCCAATTGTGTACAAGGGTTCACTAGAATTGAAAGAATGGTGCGGACTGCATATAGAGGATATTCGACAGAGTTCGGATCTTTTTTCATCGAATTTAGGCCAAACGAGCATGATTCCGAATTCAAAGAATTTAGAACCTCCAAATTCTTTCTATTCCCTTGTATTCCCTTAATGTTCTTGAAAATTGTAATTAATTGAAATAATGGGTCGGGGGCCATCCACATAGTTTCGAAGACCTTAAAGCATATTTTCGAAAATAATAAAGATAGTAAGGGTGTTCTTTACTATTTCCTACGTGCTCCTTTAATGTGATCATTTGTAGTGGTGGTTCAGGTAAATCCCTAAACCTCTAAAGGTTGAAAGGCTTATCATCGAAATTAATAAAAATAGTAACTTAAAATTAATATAGAATGTTCTAATTGTGTACAAGAGTTAACTATTGGGTATTGAAACTATTGAAGTAGGGTATTAAGTAGGGTATTGAAAGTATCACTGAGACTGCATATGGGCGAAATCGTACCAAGGTTTCGGGTTTTGGAATCTTTGAAAAGTTCAAAAGCTAACAACATATATCTTAAAAACACCAAAATTCAGAAACTAACTACGCTATTTTGATGAAATTTATATTCTAGGTTACTTGTAATGAAAGTACCATGGAATTGGTTCTTGTCGGGTTTAGATTCTAGAAGTTTTTGATCGAATTGAAGTCAAACTATTATAATTTCGAAACCAAAGAAGATAGAACATTATACTTGGGGAACATGTGTTTCTTCTTATTTGTTTTGTGTACGTGAAATTTTGGATGAATTGGAATAGCGGTTTGCGTACCACCACCATTGCTCCCAAGACCTTAAAGCATAATATATTCGAAATTAATAGAGATAAAAAAATCAAATTTGATACACTATTTCCTATTTCCGTTCTTATTTAACACTTTTATATTTTTTAAAAGACTAAGAGTTTTATTATTACACATATTATGTATTATATTTTATAAATTAAAATAAATATTTTTCTAATGTTTATTATATCATATCTGTATTTTATTGAATTATTACCATAGGTAATATATAGGGCAAATAAAAATATGCTCTAAAAATCCGTTTTAAGCGCTTAAAATATGCTCTAAAAAATCTATTTTAAGCATTTAAAATATGCTCTATGAAAAGGATATCAAATACATAAAAAAAGATCTATTACTTAGAAAGCTTCAAATAAAATGAATATTAATAGGGTGGGATGGTGACACCATCTTCAAAAGTTGTTTAAATTTAAGAATTAAAAGCAGATAGTTTTTAACTTTTTTATATATTATTTTTATTATAATTTTTTATTTTAAAGTTAAATTTAATGAAGTAAAATAAAATTAATTCATGAAATTAAAAAATTAAAACAAGATTAATTAGAGAGTAGAATAAGTTAAAATTAAAAAAAATAAATAAACATAAATAAAGTAAACATAAATTAAAATAAAAATTAATCCAAATAACGAAAATCTTACATTTAGTAAAATTAAAAACTAAGTTTAACTGAAATTTTGGTTGCAATATATCACAACCATTTCACTTAAATTTTCAAATAAGAAATTATTCCGGTTCGATCGTAGGACGCTTTTGTACATTTAAAAGCTCCTTTCTACATTAACTGAGTTAATTGGTGCGAATTTAAATGCAATAGTTTCGTTTATCGTGTAATTCATTGTAGCATTGTGTATCGCTTCACCAGTCAAAGCTGCAGATATAGTTTTTAATCAAGTTGAAAGGAATAATAAAATAAATATGTATATGTACATGCACACAGAGATTTCCTTAAATACCTAATACCTACTTGTTTATTTTGAAAGAGTGATATTTTAAATAAATAAATATCTAAATAGTGACATTAATTTTTATGTTTTTTTATGAAAAATATTTTAAATGCAAGAAAAATAAAAAAATTATGGTCTTTCGAACGAAAATTGTCAAAATATACCAAAATATGCTCTTGCAAGTTAAAATATGCAAAATAAGCTCTAACAAGTGAAATATGCAAAAATATGCCCGAACAAAACTAGCTTCTGTGAACTTCTATCTTGTTCATTTATCGATAAGACATAAGGAAAAAAAAATGCTATGGCATATTTTTATTTGCCCTAGTAATATATAATCAAGAAATTTTGTACGATACTTAAGTTGTAAAATTTATTTTTGTATTAAAATTAATTAAATGAACAATACTAAATTTATCATTGTATTTTAGAAATACATTTATTGCACATTTTGATTATTAAATTTTGTGATAAAAAGCTAATGAAAGCATTAATGGTTTTAATTAACTTTAAATTAAAACCATGAAATTATATAAATTTTTATATTTATATTATTACAAATTAATATTTCTTTAGAATAACTTTGAGTTTAATTCTATAGAACATTAACATATAAGGAAATTAAGAGAATAAATTTAAAAATGATTGAAAATTGAAATAATTAACCAAGGGTACTAACTCATTCAACAGTAAATGCACTACAGCTAAAAATTCTGAAAAGCAGTAATTGCTGCATGTGTGTAAAATTTTATTGAATTTAATAAAAGTTTAAAATATGTAAATTTTTAATTGCATTTAACGAATCCATTTATCTCAAGTTTATTTGTTGTTTAATATTTTTAAATAAAGAAATTATTAAGAATTGCTAATATTTTTGAATTGATAAAATAATTATAAAATGTTTTTAGTATTATAAAGTAAATTTGGTTAGCCATGTCTTACGATCCAACTAATAAAAGCTTTTATGATTTTAAAATGACTTATGGACTTCCCAGCAAATAGGTGCAGGGTATATCTAAGTCGGTTGCACCGACTCACTGTTTCTCATTAAGCTTTTGCACTATTTTAGACTATTTGTGAGCAAAAAAATTAATCTTATTAATTAAATGAGCTTTTGGAATAAAGGTCAACTTGTTAATACCAAAAATTTGAAAATTTCATTGAATCTTTGTGCAAAACGCGTAAACAAGTCAAAACCAAATTAACCCTGTGGGTTTTTATAATTAAAATGCTTATACAAAATTTTCAATAAAATTCTTTCAATCGTTTAAGCAAATAAAATTTAGAGAAAACTTCATGGCCTTGTCGTCGAAAACGGGTTAATCGAACTTAACTAAAACTTTTTGCATCCTCTCTTTTCGACTGGACAATCGTAAAACTGGACACAAATCGGAAACACAAAATTTGTGTTAATTTATTCCAACGAAATTTATACAACAAATTCCGGTTGCTGTGGTAGCCTATGTCACCCCCCGGGCTCACAGAATTATTCCTTTAAAATTTTGTGACAATCCGAACAGTGGTTTTCATGTGAATCCTGGACAGACAAACAAACATGTTTTCTTCTTTATATATTAGATTTGCTTCCAAAATTTTTTTTTACTAACCGTCGGGTTGGCATAAGTAATTGAATTCCAAATCAATTAATAGTGTCAACTCAATTCTCACAGAGGAGCACGTATACAAAATATGAAGAAAATCGGTCGAACCATTTCTAATTTAGAATAAAGTATTGAAAAAACCTATAAAAAGCTGTTGGGCCGCAATGTGTTAATGGGACTCAACAAAATTTTTTTTGGAGCTATCTTTTTAGCCATAGCAGTATTTCGTAAAATCGGACAAAATTTGGACCCACTATTTTTTTTGACCAACCATCGGGCCGACATGGGTTAACAAATTCCAAATCTGCTAAAAGTATCAACTCAATTCTCAAGTAGCATCACGTATACAGAATTTGAAGTTAATTGGTCGAAGTGTTTCTAAATTAGATTAAAGTATTGAAAAAACCTATAAAAAGCTGTTGGGCCGCAATGGGTTAATGGAACTCAACAAAAATTTTTTCGAGGCCTTCTTTTTAGCCAAAGTAGTGTTTCGTAAAATCGGACAAAATTTGAACCCAAAATTTTTTTTACCAACCATCGGCCCGACATGGGTTAACAAATTCCAAAACTGTTAATAATGTCAACTCAATTCTTAAGGAATATCACGTATACAAAATTTGAAGTCAATTGATCAAACCGTTTTCATTTTAGAACAAAAAAGTTTTAATACTTGCACCACAGCCCCAGATTCGCGGTCCATTAGGTCAAAATTTTTAGCCCACGATTTCTTTCCGTAATTAAAAACCCCTATACAAAAATTTTCATGAGAATCGGCTGAGCAGTTTAGGATTCTATTCCACACATACAAACAAACAAACAAACAAACAAACTTTTGCTTTTATATATATAGAAGATTTTACTGAATTATAACCGTAGGTAATATACTCGTATAATTAAGAAATTGCGTACGATACTTAAATTGTGTTCAAAAGTTTTAAATAAATTAAATGAAAAGTTCTAAATTTGCCACTGTATTTTAGAAATACATTTATAGCATATTTGGCATTTATAAGCTTTTCTAATAAGTACATATACTAGGAATATATATTATTTTAAATTTTTTAAAATTTGAAAAATTATATTTTGTGACAAAAACTAATCAAAGCATTATTGTTTTTAGTTTAAGCTAAAAAACCATCTAGTTATATAAACCTATATATCTATATATTATAACAAATTAATATTTCCTTCGAATAACTTTTAGTTTAATGGAAATTAGGGTTTAAATTAATTAGGGAGTTTAATGGAAATTGCCTAAAAATGAGTTTACGTGAATTTCAAAAGTCTAGCGCTTTTAGTTTTTTTTTGAGTTATCGTGCTGACACACAGACGGACGGAAAGACACACATAACTAGATCGATTTACTTTTCGATGCTGATCTACGTACCCTTGACACTATATCTAGCTCGTCTAGATTGATGCGTTACAAACGGAGGAGAAATTTTGATATACCCGATGCATATATGTATGCACGGGTATAAATAATGATCAGTAATGATAAAATAAATATTTCATCATGAAATAAAATATTGTACATTTGACAGTAGGGCTTGCAACATGTCTTCGCTTACTAAAAATAAGGAAAATTTAAATATTATTTGCATTAGTATACAAAGCCTTCGAAATTAACTCTACCCTTATTGATTCGTACAGTCATAAGATTCACTTCGTAGTATTAACTCAAATATGGTTACTTTTGAAAGAAAATAAATTTTTTATTATTTAGGAATACAATCCTTATTTTTCAAATAGGCAAGAACCTCTCGGTGGTGCTGCGATAAATATTGATGTATGTGTTAATTCAAATTATGTTTCAAAAGAAGTATATCATAAAAGCAATTTACTAGTAGTTAATTTATCTGATAATAATATAAATATTATTTGTATATATAGGTCTTATGAAAATTCTGTACCAGATTTTATATGTAAATTAAATTGTGTAAACTGGACAATTTAAGAACTCTATTATAATTGCTGCTGTTAACATAAATTTACTAGATATCAATAACCTTGAATTCCTTAATCTCCAATTGAAGTGGTGGTTCAGGTATTTCTCTTAGACCTCCCAAGGCTTATCATCGAAACTAATTAAAATAGTAACTTAAAATTAAGATAAAATGTTTTTTACTTTCAATACTAGTTAACCCTTGTACACAGAGGACAGCAAATGGGTATAGTTGAATAGGTGACGTTAGTTTGAATAGTAAAATAATTAAACAGGCGGAAAATTAAAATTGAAAATAAAGTGGTATTTAATTAAATTTTTGAAATCAAAAAATTTTAAAAATTAAAACAAGCGAAAAGATACAATAAGATATTAAAAAATTGCCCGAAAACAATATAAATAAGTGGTAAAATCGAAATAAAATAGTATTAAAAGAGACTTAAAAAAATGAAATATTCAAGTGCACATATAATTAGTGATTTTGGTAATTATTTGCGCAAAAATATATGCAGGGCACAAAACAATATAAGCATTACATTTGAAGTACACAAATAATTTTTAACTGGAATTAAGCATAGGCAAGATTAACAACAGGCCGTAAAAATAAAACAAAAATAAAACTTTTTAATTTTAAAAAGTGAAGGAAAATATAATAACACTTAATAGGCCGCAATTTACATTAAGATGGCCCATTGTAGCCAATGCAAAGGGTCAATAAGAGGAGAGTCGGGTGTCAAATGCGAGGGAATATGTGGGAAAACATACCATAATACAGTTAAGTGTTGCGGAGTTGACCAAAGTTTAATGAATTCGATTGGAGCAAATAATATGCTTTGTTTTATGTGTAATGATTGCGTCATGTATATTAAAAATTTGGATGAGGCAATAAATAATATTAATATTAGTGTTGAAAAGAACCGTGCGCAACTATTAGAGTATAAAAATGGATTTGAAGAATCGCTAAAGACAAATGAATTTGAAATAAAAAAATTGCTGGAAGCTGTTGAAAGTAGGTATTTTGAGAGATTGGAAAAAATAAAAATAGCACAAGAAACAGAAATTTGTAAAATGAATAGTTTCACTGAGGTCTTTAAAAGCCAAGCAGATAAAATTTGTAATGAAATAAAAAATGCCCAGTTATCAAACGAAAATATATGTTCGGAAATAAAAAACTTACTAGAAACAACAAAATCAGAATCAGGTACAATTAATAATAAAGAAAATAAAGAAATAGCGTTGCCAAATGCAATAAATAAGAAGAGTTCAGAAACATTTTCAGATATAGTCAAAAAAAAATTGCCAGCTCTTATTGTCGTACGAAAAACAAGCAAGAAGCAAAGATAACGACCAAAGATGTCAAACCTAAAATAGATCCAGTCGTAAATAATATTAAAGTCTCATCATGGCAAGGAAAGAAAAGTGGTGCGATTATTGTTAATTGTGATAATGAAGAGTCTTTTGAGAATTTTAAAAATGTAGCGGAAGCAGAAATTGGTGAAAACTATAAAATGGTATGTGTAAAGTTGCAAAAGAACGAAATCCAAGAGTCAAAATAATGAATGTAAGTGAAGATGTCAAAAAAGAGGAACTGCTGAGTTAAAATTATTGATTGGCAAAAAGAATCCACAAATAATATTTCTTAGTGAAACGCATATAACCGACGTAATAGATGAGACAGAATATAATATACCGAATTATAATGTAATTAATTGTTTGTCACATTCTAGACATACTGGAGGGGTTTCGATTTACTTAAAGGAAAATATAAGTTTCTCCGAAATATTATCTTTCAAAAATGATTTTGCATGGATTCTGTTAATAAAAGTTATAATAAATAATGTAGAATGGACATTAGCGGTAGTTTATAGATCTCCAAGCAGTAGGTATCCGATAGGACAATTTATTGATATATTTGAACAAATATGTACCAATAATTTGGAGAATAAATCAAATGTTATTATAGTAGGTGATTTCAATATAAATTGGCTAGATGAGAGTACAAATATTAAAAATGTAATAAATGACGAGGGTCTGAAACAAATAGAGGAAGAGCCCACAAGAAATACACAAAGCACAAATACGTTAATAGACTATGTCTTGGTAAAAAATTTTTGTCAGAATGTAGATTATATAATAGATCAGGCTGATAAGATCTCAGACCACGAAACTATTCAAATTAAAATAAATTTGAATAGAAAATTTGAAAATAAGATAGAGGAAGTAAAAAGTATAATATACGATAAAGGAAAATATAGACAAATATTAAATGCAATGGATTTTCAGGGCTTACCGTTAAATACTAGTTTAAATGAAACAGCATTACATTTTGAAGATAAACTGAGAAAGCCTATTGAAAAGATAACCGTTTGCAAAAAGCTGACATCATTAAACAAGATGCCGGGTTGGTTTAATGAATATTTACGGTACTTGAAGAACGAGAAAATTAATAGTTATATGCGAGCAGTGTACAGTCGTGGAAATATGGCAATTTGGGCAGAATATAAGAGTATTAGAAACTTCTACAAACAGGAAGTAATTAAAACCAAAGACAGGTATATAAAAAATGAAATCTCAAAAAGTGTGAATAATCAGAAGGAACTTTGGAAAACCATTAAAAGCTTAGTTCTGAATAAAAGCCATAAAACTAAATTAAATGAAGTTACAATAAATAATAATGTCATTAATAACGATGTTAACATAACAGAATCCATAAATCGGTACTTCATTAGTAGCATAAAAGAAATTAATGAAAGTATTCCGCAAATAGAATATGAGTCAATTGTTCCCACACAAAGTAGGCAATTCTACTTCGAAGAAACAAATGAAAATAAACTGAAAGTTATTATTAAAAATATGAACAATAAAAGAGATTGTATAGGATTTAGTAAAACAATGTTGGAGGATGCATTTGATATACTTGGTCCTGTGTTAGTGACGATTATAAACAAGTCATTGCAGAATGGTATAGTTCCAGACTCTTGGAAAGAGTCTGTTGTAATTCCAGTACCGAAAATAAAGAACAGCAAAAAAGCAGAAAATATGCGTCCAATTAATATGCTTTCTGTGCATGAAAAATTACTAGAAAAAGTTGTGGCTGAACAATTGGAAAAATATATGGAATCTAATAGCATGTTTGTAGTGGAACAATCAGGATTCCGTAAAGGATACTCGTGTGAAACTGCCCTAAATTGGGTTACGTTTGAACGGAAAAAATTAGCGGATGCTGGCGGCTGTGTTGTAGCTGTGTTTCTAGACTTCAAACGTGCCTTTGAAACATTAGATAGAAGGATCTTGCTAAGTAAACTTAAAGCTTATGGTGTGCGTGGTGCTGAATTGAAGTGGTTTCAATCGTACCTTGCTGGTAAAACACAGGTTACGCGGGTTAATGGAAGTTTGTCGAGCAGAAGGGCTGTGGATCTTGGAGTTCCACAAGGATCTGTTTTAGGCGTAATTTTGTTTTTAATTTATATCAATGATATTGTACGTGTCTTAAAATTTTGTCGTATAGCGTTGTTTGCGGATGATTGTTTGGTGTATATTAGTGGGAAAAATGTCCAAAATATTGTTGAAAATCTAAATGCTGATCTGGAAGAACTAAGTAAATGGCTAGATATGAACAAACTGAAGCTAAATACGTCAAAAACTAAATGCATGGGCGTGAACTTGAGAAATGCTGCTATTGACATTAGAATTAATAACGATAAAATCGAAGTTGTTCAAAATATTAAATATTTGGGAATAATAATTGACAACAAATTAAAATTTGATCAGCAACTTAATAACATATGTAACAAAATATCTAAGAAGATTGGATTCATGAGAAGAATTAGGAATTGTATATCAAAAACAACAGCAAAAATATTGTACAACGCATTGATCCTACCGCATTTTGACTATTGTGCTACGATAATTTTTTCATGCTCCTTAGAACAATTCTCAAGAATGCAGATTCTTCAAAATAAGGCTATGAGATTGATATTAAAGAGTAGTTCGCTAACACCAATAAGCCAAATGTTACAAAAATTATGTTGGATGAATGTTAGGCAAAGAGTGTACTTTAGAGTACTTTTCTTCATATTCAAATTAAAGTACAACATGCTGCCATCTTACCTGACAAGAAATCTACAGAGAGTGAGTGACTGTCAACCTTATAACCTTCGGGGAGGAGAAAATTTTAGAGTATCAAGGTGCAACAAAGTGACAACGCAAAACTCATTGATGTATAGAGGTCTGCAAATGTCCAACGGTCTACCAAATAAAATCAAAGGAGAAAGAAATATTAATTGTTTTTATAAATTGCTTGTTAAATTTGTGCATGAAAATTTTTATGTCTTTGTTATATAAAATTTTTGTTATATTGTTATGTTTTTTATGAAAAAATTTTTTTTTGTAAATTTTTATTATATAAATTGTTTTAAATGAATTATTATTGTTATACAAAAAAGTTTTACTTACACAAAACTAATAAATAAATAAAAAAAAAAAAACAAAAAAAAAAAAAAGAAATCGGGCCATGATTTTGGGTTCTGGAAACTTTGAAAAGTTCAAGGGCTAACGAGCATATATCTAAAAAACAACATAACTCAAAAACTAATAACGATATTTTGATAAAAATTAAAAGCTGGATCTGCCTTTATCTGGATCTGCCCAACTTGTTCAACTCGCAAAATCAGGCGATCAACAACAATTAACAATGCTACATTAAATAATTCAACAAGGAACTTTTCAACCACAAGTAACAAAACTAATATTGCCGGTAACGAAGCAGTTATGGATAAATTAAATGAAATACTATAGAAAATGAATTCACAAGAAAACCAACTAACAAATTTAGGTAGTAAAGTTAAGGAGTTAAAGGACAAAATGGACCCCTTATTAGAGGAAAATATAGAGCTAAAAAACGAGAATGCATTACTAAAGGAAGAATCGATTACAACCAAATCGAACTAGAAAAACTGAAGCAAGAAAAAAACAAAAAAATGCTTGAACTGACTGGAATTGAAGAAATTCCTAATAAGTCAGTAGAGGATATTGCTAAAACAGTTTTTACTGAATTGGGAGTTGATGTGAAAGAAGATGATATAAAATGCTCGTTTAAACAAAAAAAAACTCAAATAATTCTGGTGAACCTTCAAAAATACTAATCCAAGTAAATGAACACCTGAAAAGAGAAATAATGAATAAAAAGCGTCCAGTTAAATATGGCAATATTTGACTCAACCTCAACCTCAGACGCACAAAATAATAGTTCAGAAAGTACAAATATCGGAATATTCATCAGCGAGCCACTTACTTCGTAGTTTAGCTTGCTTTTCAAAAAAGCAAGGGATCTCAAAAGGAGTAATATCATACAATATGCATGGGTAAAATTTGTAAGACAGGAACAAGTAAAGTTATCAGAGTAATATTTGAAGAAAATCTAAATGTCAATTAAAGAAAACTTTATTTTACCATTGAAAACCCATGTAAACAATACCTGCGACTACGTTTCACAAATTAAATTTCAAAATGCTAACTCACTTTAAATTCTATACCTTAATGCTAGAAGTTTGAAAAATAAAATTGAAGATGTGTCACTATTATTTGATGGAGTAGAATCTGAAATACATTTAGTTTTAATAACCGAAACATGGCTGGAAGAATCTGAAACTGTTTTCACCAATATTAAAAACTATACAATTGTTTTTTAATGCAGGAAAACACGGAAAGGGTGAGGTGTAGGCATATTTATTCATAAATCATTAAATTATAAAATACAGGAGAACTTTTGTTATGAATACAACAGCATAGTAAATATTATAATTCAATTTAATAAAAAAAACATCAGCATCTCCGCAATATATAGACCACCGGAAAAAGAAAGAGAATTAATAAACAAATTTAATGATATATTGGAAAGAAATCTCAACAAACTTACTAGAAATAATGCATATATTATAGGTGACTTGAATTACAATAACATTGATAAAACTGATCCAAACGTTGAAGTATACAAATCTATTGTTGAAAATAATGGCTATTTCTTCTGTGATAACTCAGTTACCAGGCCAGAATCTGGAACCTGCGTAGATCATATAATCTCAAATAATCCGAATGCCAATATGAATATAACTCACCTAAATTCAGATATTTCGGATCATAAGGTTTTAATAATAGAATTAAATAACTATTCTATTAAAACACAACTTGAAAAAAACACTACTAAAATAAATTGTATTAATGTCAATAAAATAAAACAACAGCTGATAAATCATCCAATAATAAATTCAAGAAATGATGTCAACACAAAATGCTCGCAAGTGATAATACAATTACAAGACAAAATAAAAGTTGCCACATATCAAAAAATTGAATCAAATACTAAAAAAAGTCTACCAAGTTGGTTCGATTCTGAATGTGTAAAACTTAACAAATCAAACAACATTGGCACAGAAAACTTTTAAAAAACTATAATAATGAATATATTAAAACTAAATATAAATACTGGCTAAATAAATATACCTCTTAAAAAAGAATAAAAAGAACGAATTATGATAAACAAGCGTTTAAAAAAGCGGAAAGAAATATGAAAAAAACTTGGAACTATATAAAAAAAATAATAAATAGCAAAACCACCAACCAAAATGATTTCTTTTCTGATCGAGAACTATCAAATAGAGAAAAAGTAATAAAATTAAAAAATTTTAATGAGTGTTATGCTCAAATAGGCCGTAACTTAGCACAAAATTTTGATACGATATATTTGCCAAATAATAGAAGCACAAATAGGTTTAGTTTCAAAATGATAAATATTCATGAAACAAAAAAATTAATTAATAAATTGCCAAATACGGGTGCAACAGGCCATGACGGAATTCAAATAAAAGTAATAAAAACGTGCCAAGATGAATTTGCACCAATTATAGCCGATTTAATTAATGGTCATTCCTATATTTAAAGGTACTGGAGATAAAAATAACATCAGCAACTACAGACCGATCTTAGTTGCGTTTATCTTCAGTAAAATAATGGAAACATATGTAAACACCCAGTTAACACAATATGTAGATGGTAATAATTTATTCGATAATCGACAATATGGATTCAGAAAAGGCTGAAACACAAATACTGCTTTATTTGATTTAGTTACAAGTATTCAAAGAGGAATAAACAAGAAGAAAAAAGTGTCAATAGTATTTTTTGATCTTACCAAAGCCTTTGATACTGTGAAAGGAAAGGAAAATTTTATTACGCATCCTTTCTGAGTATGTAATTGTTGAAAGAGAATATATGTGGTCCAAAAGCTATCTGAGTGGAAGAAAATAATATGCTGAGTGTGACCAGTTTAAAAGCCAAATAGAAGAAATAGAATATGGAGTTATCCAGGGTAGCTCCTTAGGACCAACTTTATTTTCCTGCTATATAAGTAGCTTTTCGAGATTAAAACTTCGTGGCGAAGCTTTATTATATGCAGATGATTTAGCAATGATATTCACAGAAAATACATACACAGAATTGGAAATAACAATGAACAGAGATATTCAAATAATTAACACATGGATGAGTAAGTTGAAGTTAACTCCAAATATAGGGAAAACTAAATACATGGTTATAAAAAATTATTTAAATGTACGTTTAAATATAATGTTTGGCAGTACCAAAATTCAAGAAACGAAAAATTATAGATATCTGGGAGTAACACTAGACTCAGAATTAAACTGGAACTTGCACTCTACTGAAGTAACAACAAAAGCCAGAAGAATTGCTCCAGATATGAAAATATCACTATACTACTCTCTCTTCCACTCGACTGTCTCGTACGGTATACTAGTGTGGGGAAATACATATTTAAAAAATTTAAATAAAATTCAAAGAATTCAAAATAGAGCAATTAAAAACCTCTTTGATTTTGAAAAAAGAACATCTACTGTGGAAATACATCAACAACTAAAAATACTACCTATAGAACTTCACACAAAAATGGAGCAAGCACTACAAATATATAATATTCAAAATAATATAATAATATCAAGTACAACAATAACACATAACAGAGATACATAGTTCCAACACCCGCACTATCTAATTCGCAATACAAACCGAAAAACTAAATTTAATGGGCTTGACGGAATCTACTACACGTCCATCAATACATTTAAAAAATTACCAAATGAATTAAAAGCATGTGACACATCATTAATAAAAAAAAAATTAAAACATATTTCTTAGAATTAATAAAATAAAAATGAGAGTACAAAAACAAAAAAAATAATAATTAAAAATAAACATAAATGAAATTTACATACAAGTACATAAAACAATAAGAACAAAAAAAAAATTTTAAATTTAAGCATTATATAAACAGAAACACATTACAATATTACATACATATTTATTTTTAGTAATTTATTGAAAACATAATATTATTAGGTACCTATATTTTTATATTGTATATATTATATTTTTCTTGTTTAAAAAAAAAATTAATTTTTTTTGTTAGCACTGAAGTTTTTGACTTGAATTAATCTTTATTTTTGTTGTTTTTGTAATTTTAATTTTCGAACCTTTATTACTTTTTATTTTGTTATTTATAAACTCTATACGAGCTTTAGCTCTTTTAGAGATAATGAAATAAATAAATAAATAAACCCACTACAGTAGTAATGAAAGTACCGCGGGGATTGGTTCTGTACGAGATTGGACAATGGGTTCGGATTCTAAAAGATTTTGATCGAATTGAGGCCAAACGAGTATAATATCGAAAGAAAAGAAGATACAAACCTTAAAATTTGGGGCACATGTGTTTCTTCTTATTTGCCTTATGTGCGTGAAATTTTGGATGAATTGGAATAGCGGTTTGCGTACCATTGCTTGTACCCGTGCATATATATATGAACATCGGGTATATTAAAATTACTCCTCCGTTTATAACGCATCGAAATTGACCAACTAGATATAGTGTCAAGGGTACGTATCGAATCAGCATGGAAAAGTAAATTGAACTAGCTATGTGGGTCCGTCCGTCCGTCCGTCAGCACGATAACTCAAAAACTATAAGAGCTAGAGTTCTGAAACTTTAACAAAGTAATTTTTAGACAACTTGTAGGTTCCCTATTGTTTTTAGTTAAAATCGGACGAAGGCTGCGGGTAGCTGCCATACAAATTTTTGAAATTATATGAATATTTTCAAAATTAATAACTAAATACAAACTAAATTTAAAAACAAACAAAATGTAGTTAAATTATTACTCGCTTCATGATGTAGTGGTTAGGACACGCGACTTGTAGTCAAAATCTCTCGGTTCGAAACCAGGCTGGGTCAAAAATTTTTTTTTTTTTAAATTCATTTTTTGTTATCTATTTTCTTCTATTTTTATTATGTATTTATTTTATGTATGAAAAATTTTATTTTATAGAAAATTTGACAGAAAACTCTCATTTATATTCAATTCAAATTATATTCAATTTTTATTTAATTTCGATAATTTTACAATAATATATAAAACAAGTAATTCTTAAGCTATAGCTTATAACTAACATTTAATAACTTATGATTTTTTACAATTTTTCTAGTTTCTAGATTTTTTTTTTATTTTTTAAATTTTCAAATTTTAAAGATTTTTTACAAATTTTCTATGTTTACTTTTGTTTAAATTTTGACTGTTTTTAATTTCTACCGGTAGAGAGTTGAAAAGTTTTATTGCCCTGCATTTTAGACTTTTTCGCTTCAACATTGTTTTGGCTTTAGGAATTTCGATATTTTTCCTGTTTCTGGTTTGATAATTATGAATATTCTTCCTATTTTGAAGTTTTAGTTTTGACTTAATATTATTGTTAAGGATATTATACATGTATTTACATTTTTCAAAGTAAATTAGTTGGATAATATCTCTTTTTCAAAAAAAAAAGAAAATCAATTATTTTATATAAATTATTAGTTCTGGTTCTTATGTTTTTTTTTTTTTTTTTTTTTTTTTTTTCCTAAGGGAGGAAAAAACCTTCAAAAGGCACCTGGTAACCTAATCCCCCAGGTAGTGTGAGATTTTTACTACACTAAAACAACCTCCCCCCGTAGCCAAAATAATGGGATAAGCACCCTAGCTGCTTGCGCAGTATTATGGCTGAAAAGTTACTACTAGTCATACATATAAATGACTTTTAGGGGTTGAAAGGGCAACCCAGGAGGTATAAGTTGACATTCTTCTTGAATTTTTCCGGTTTAAACGAATTGGGAAACACATATGGGGGTAATGTGTTCCACAATTTGGAGGTGCGACTCAGAAAAGAGTTCCTAAATTTCAGAGTTCTTGTTCTGAAAAGCTCAACTGTATATGGATGTGATTGAGCTGCTAACCGTGTGTTACGGCGGTAGGGTTTGATTTTAGGCATCATGTTTTTGATTTCTTTTGAAGTATTGCCTAGAAGATATTTATAAAAAAGACAAGCAGCTCCTACATTACGGCGGTGACTTAAAGACGTTAAGTCTTTTGTGACGTTATTATCATTGATAATACGAACAGCTCTCTTTTGTATCTTATCCAGATACTGAAGAGCGGTGCTGGGAGCTCCAGCAAATATGTGAGAGTTATACTCAAGTCTCGGCCGAATATAGGTTTTATAAATTTGTAATAGATTTGGAGGTGTAAAGTATTTCCTACTCCTACTTAAGAATCCCAGGCATTTCGCGGCATCTTTAGCGACCGAAAAAATGTGGTCGTTCCACGAAAGTTTTGCATTTATTTCCATGCCTAGAATTCTTAATGATTCGGAGTTTTGAATACCTACATTGCCAAAAGAAATGTTAAGTAAAGGATCGCTTCGCTTGGTTGATAACAAACAGCTTTGGGTTTTAGAAGCATTAAAACTTACCCTGTTCACGCTTCCCCAATCTTGAATTATTTGGAGATCATTATTTGAGGAACTTGAAACTTTGGTTCGTTCATTGTTTACCGATGTTGAGGTAGCATCAGCTGCTCTCTCAAAAAGGTAAGAGCAATCAAGAGTGCTGTCATCAGCAAAGCTATGAATTTTATTGGAGGTAATGGATAGAAGATCATTGATAAATATTAGAAATAAGGTTGGTGATAGGACCGAGGAAAGATTCTATCCATGAATTGAAGATTTTTCCTAGACCAAAAGCTTCTAGCTTTTTTAGTAGCGCGGCATGCCAAACGCGATCAAAGGCTTTGGATATATCTAGAGCGATTATGTTCGTCTCGCCATATTTTTCCAAGCAACGACCCCATTTTTCAGTCAAAAATGTCAACAGGTCACCTGTGGATCTATTTGACCTAAAACCATATTGATGGTCACTTATGAGGTCATTACTCTCAAGATATCTTTTTAAATGGAAATTAATTATTAACTCCATAACCTTTGATAGTACTGATGTTAGAGCAATTGGTCTATAATTTTCAGGATTGCTCTGGGCACCCTTTTTTGGGATTGGCTGGACATAAGCAACTTTCCATATAGAAGGGTAAGTTCCAGAAACAAAGGATATGTGAAAAAGTTTGCTTAGTGGACCAGCTAGGGTGTTAGCGCATTTTTGGAGGACAATTGGTGGAATATCGTCAGGACCAGCAGATTTGTGAACATTCAGACCCTTAAGAACTTTAGCAACAACTCGTGGGCGAAAATAAATTTTTTTAAGTCTTGAATTTGTTGGTACATAGACCTGAGTTCAAATTAAATAAAGTTTTGAGGGCTCTATTCATTACTGCACTCATTTGATTTTTATGAAAATATGAGCAATGACTCCAACTGCATATATTATACCTAATTCTTGATAATATATGGCTATTATATATAAGTTTAGCAGCATAATTCGGAATACTCACCATTCGTCTGAAAGCCATTGTTATAGAAATAATTTTTTTTTAATGCTTTTTATATGTTTATCCCATTTTAAGTTTTCATCAATTATCATTCCCAAGTACTTAACATTATCAACTGTTCTATTATAGTATCCTTCACCTTAAGCGTAATATTATCATTTGTTTTCTTTTGCATTTTGAATATCATATAATTAGTTTTTTTCGAATTTATACATAATTCATTTTGGTTCAACCAACTGCAATATATCTTTAAGTCATCATTTAGTATATTTTGAAGCTCTTCTAATGTTTTCACTTTTGCTATAAGGTTACTGTCATCCGCATAAATGTTGTATTTTGACTTAATACTGTTTTTAGGTAAGTCCATTATATACAGCAGGTATAATAACGGCCTCAGTAATGAACCTTGTGGTATGCCTGTTTTTCATTAACTTTAACACATTGGGTTCTATTTGTCAAATAACTTTTTAGTAAGAGATTACTGTTACCTCTAATTCCTAAGTTGTCTAGCAATCTGATAACTCTGGAATGACTTACCGTATTAAATGCTTTTGTTAAGTCAATAAAACTGCGCCAACATAGTAGCCGTCATCCAATGCATCGTAAATATGTTCCAAGGTTGCTGCGATAGCTGATTCTGTACCACTTTTTTCTAAAAACCATATTGATTAACATCAAAACCTATTGTTTTAGTACTGAAACTTCTTATTCTTGAATTAATAACATATATTTTTAAAATTGAGTTTAGAATTGAATTTGGTCCACAGTCTTCTTTTGACCCACTTTTGTGAATAGGAACTAAATATACTTTTTTTAACGAATCAGGAAACATACCATTAGTGAAACTTTCATTTATCAGTTTCACTAAAGATGGGGATATAATATTGACCAACTCTTGTAGATCTCTCACTGTAATTTTATCCAATCCTGGAGTTGCGTTTTTATTTAAATTCATAATAATTTGATGGATTTCTGGTTCTATAACTGGAATAAGACAGAACGAGTTGCTATTAAATAGATTTTGTGAGCAGTTAGTAAAATCGTTGGTATTTAGAATGTTTTTTTTAATACTTTCTCCTATTTCAGTAAAAAAACGAGGAAAAGTGTAGTAGAGTAGACTGTGTCAACTTTGGGATACCCGCATGGCCGTAACATATACATTATATCATCCGGTTAATTACTTTTGGCAAAATTTCAAACATTCGGCTTTATTAGGTGTAGAGTAATCCTCATATAAAAGAAGGAGCTGTATGGCAGCTACTCGAACCCTCTGCAGTAGACCAACAAAATTTTGCAGTAACTTTAGCCATTACACTAAACTATTTTTGACACAATTTCAGACACCCAGCTTCATCAGGTGTAGTGCAAAGATCATATAAAAGAAGGAGTTGTATGGCAGCTACTCGAACCCTCTGCAGTAGACCAACCAAATTTTAGTAGTAAGTTTGGCCATTAGACTAAACTTTTTTTTGCAAAATTTCAGACACACAGCTTCCATAGGTATAGAGCAATGCTCAAATTTAATACGGTAAGTCATTCCAGAGTTATCAGATTGCTAGACAACTTAGGAATTAGAGGTAACAGTAATCTCTTACTAAAAAGTTATTTGACAAATAGAACCCAATGTGTTAAAGTTAATGAAAAACAGAAATATAAAAAAACAAATATTTTGAATTTTCTGTCAAACAATTCAATTGCAATATATGAAAATCTTATTTATTTAATACACAATAGTGTACGCACGGGTATCTAAAAGTTGACAAGGGCACCTGTAATCTTCCTCGTTTTTAATTACTTTACTCTAAAATAGAAACGGTTCGGCCGATTTTTTTCAAGTTTTGTATACGTGTCCCCCTTTGAAAATTGAGTTGACACTATTAAGAGTTTTGGAATTTGTTAACCCATGTCGGCCCGGCGGTTGGTCAAAATAATTTTGGAAGCTAATATTGTCTAAATTTGCGAAATACTTCTTTGACTAAAAAAAAAATTTTATCGAGCTCCGTTAACCCATTGCGGCCCAACAGCTTTTTATAGTTTTTTTTGTTTACTCTAAATTAGAAACGGTTTAACCGATTTTCTTCAAATTTTGTATATGTGTTCCTTTTTGAGAATGGAGTTAACTCTATTAACATACTTGGAATTTGTTAACCCATGCCGGCCCGACGATTGTCAAAAAAAAGTTTTAGAAGCAAATTTCATTCAATTTTGCGCAATACTGCTTTGCTCAAAGAGAAAGTCGCAAAAATTTTTTTGTTGAGTTCGGTTAACTCATTGCGGCTTTTTATAGATTTTTGCGTTACTTTACTCTTAATTAGAAACGGTTTGACCAGTTGACTACAAATTTTATATGCGTGAAGAAACTTGAAAATGGAGTAAAGTCTGTTAACAGACTCGGTGTTTGGTAACACATTTCGGCCCTACGATTGGTCAAAAAAAAATTTTTGGAACTAAATTACGTCCAATTTTGGAAAGTAGTTTGTACTGCTTAGAATTACAGAAAATTTCAAAAATTACTAGAATAATCCTAGAAAAATCGTATTAAAAAAATACGCTTTCATACACTTTAAATTTCACATTTACACTGTGTGTAATTTTTGCATTAACTTTTTGCAGTAACATGAACTTCAATTAAACCTCCTTTGAGAGGCGCAGCAACGTGCACCGGGTATGAGCTAGTAATATATGAAGAAGAAAATTTGTTTGTTTATTTGTTTGTTTGTCCAAGATTCACGTGAAAACCACTGGTCCGATTATCACGAAATGAGGGAGCGGGGGATGAGCAAGGCTATGTTACATTTTTATAAGTCAACAGGTGGCGGCGCCAGAGCCGTTTTAGCTTTTTCGTTTTTTTGATGCCGAGTCGAAACGGTTTGACCGATTGACTTGAAATTTTGCACAAATGTTCCTCTTAGCTGTTGGTTGGAATGTATTAACCCATTTCGGCCCGGTGGGTTTTTTAAAAAATTTGGTGTTTCCGATTTGTATCTAATTTTAAAGGGTGGTTTTGCAGTCGAAATTTGATGCTGGCACAAATTTCTGTTGAGTTCAATTAAATCGTTTGTGTACGAAGGCCCAATGAAACTTTTCAATATTTTGATTTTGAGTCGAAACAGTTGAAATGTTTTTTTTTTTTCTTTATTTATAATATAAATTTAAATATACATACATAATTAAGCTTTTCAGTACATAGTAAATAGATTGAGATCTATGCCTAAGGCAGTGCGGTCATATAATTTTTTGTAAGAATTATTTAACAATATAATAAGAAAAAGTAAAACAAAGCAAAAAAAAAAGAAATTTAATGATATTCATTTACAAATTTTTGATAGGATTTCATCATAAAAATTTACTCTTTTTTTGTATAATTCTTCATATTTTAATTTATTAATTTTTTTTATATTTTTAAAACAGCACAACAAAGAAAATAAAAAAAAAAATTTTAACTTATTTGATTTATTTATGAATGTTAGTTAGTTAATGTAGGATTTAATTATTAGTTTGTTAGTATTTCTAGTTTTATTAAAATATTAAGTACTAATTATAGTGGATTTAATCTTTTGTGTAAATAGATTAAGGTTATTAATTAATTTTATTTGTTCTGGAAGTTCATTATAAACCTTAAGGCAATTATATAAGCAGTTATTCTTTTGATGTGATGTTCTAAAAAGGGAAAGGTAGAAGTTCGATTTGTTCCTAGTATTATGGTTGTGTATGTCAAAATTCCTATTTAGAATGAAGTTATGTTTTAATTGATTATTAATGATTTTGTACGCAGTTTTATAGAGTTCCATTAATATTATGTTTCTTAAGCTTAGATATTTTATAGTGTATATAGAATCTGTTGGGTGTAATAAGGGCAAGCCTTGTGCAAGCTTAACACATTTTTTATGCATTTTGTCTAGTTTATTTAGATGAATTTGTGGAGCTCTACTCCAAATAGGTAAAAGATAAGTAATATGTGATTTTATATACGAGGAATATAATGTGTATATCGATTGATCCGAGAGGAACTTACGTAATCTTCTCATCAGGAATATGTATGGAGTTATATTTTTGATTACTTTTTCAATATGTTTATTCCAACTTGATTTACTGTCAAGTAACAGACCTAAATAATTGAAGTTATTGACTATTTCTACATTTACATTATTATATTGAACGGAATTAGAGAAGTTAAGAATCTTGTTTTCAAAGAATAAAATTTTGGTTTTATTTAAGTTTAATAGAAGTCGGTGCTTGGTTAGCCATTCCTCAATTAGCAGTAAATCGTGTTGTATAGATAGATGAATATTTCCCTCAGAATCATCTGCATATTTTATTACCGCATCATCTGCGAATAACTGAATACAACCCTTTAATTTTAAATGAGAGATGTCGTCGATATATAATTTAAAAAGAAGTGGGCCCAAAATGGAACCTTGCGGAACCCCTTTTGACATTATTTTTTCATCGCTAAAGTTATTGTTTATACGAACCTTTTGTTTGCGACCTTGTAGATATGACTGGAAGAATTTTAACTGACCTAATGTGAAATTTAATTTCTTAAGTTTTAATAGAAGAATGTCATGGTCGACGCAATCGAAGGCCTTTTTTATGTCAAGAAATACACAGCTAACAAATTTACCGTTATCAATATTTTTGGAGATGAAGTCATTTAAAAAGAGACAGGCAGCTGTTGTGTTAGATTTTTCTTCGAAACCAAATTGTTTCTCACTTAGTATAGGATTATTTTTAATAAAATTATTAAGCCTATTTTGAATGGCTTTTTCGAAGATTTTTGAGAAACTAGATAAAACAGATATGGGACGATAATTAGAGCAATATGTTGCAGTTCCACCTTTATATATTGGTGTTATAATGTCTGTTTTTAGCGAACTTGGGTATGTGTTCGATGTGAATGCATTATTAATATGGCCAACTAAGGCAGGAGCTAGATGATCTGAAATTTTTTTTATTAGTTTAGTTGAAATATTATCGTACCCCGTAGCAGCAGCTGAATTGAGAGTTTGAATGATTTTCGATACTTCATCTACATTAGTTGGAGAGAGGTCAAAATTACTATAAATATTTCTTCTAAATTTGTCAATGTAATCAAGGTCAATGTTATTAATAGGGATATTTATTTCTTTTGTAATATTAGCGAAATACTCGTTAAAAGCAGAAGCAATTTCGTTTTCATGTTCAATTACTTTTGAGTTATGATGCATTACCTTAATAGATTGGTTTGAATTTACCATACTAGAATTGAACATAATATGTTTGTAACAATCCCATAGCTTTTTACAATTTTTAGAGTTATCAATCACTAAGTTAGAAAAATAATTTTTTTTTGCTTTGATTATTAAAGTTCTCACTATAAGTTTGTATTTATTGTATAGAGTTTCAGTATGGATATCATTTGGGTACTTTTTTTTGAATTTAAATAGCGAATCTCTTATTTTCATTTTGTCTACTATTTCTTGAGTAATCCAGGTTTTCCTCTTCTTATTTTGCTTTACGGGTACTGTTTGGGTGTTCGTATTTATGATACTTTTCAATTTCACAACTAATTCATCAAAGCTTGTGTAGGACTGTAGGACATTCCAGGAGGTATTTAAAATTATCCTTTCATAGTTTAGAACAGTTTTATAATAGGTTTTCCCCTCAGTTATTGGACAGTTATTGGATTCCCCTCAGACAGACAAGAATCTAAAATATGAAACCAGAATTTATTCTGAAAAATATCGGTTACGAAATGATCAATAATTGTTTTTGTATTTCTACCAATTCTCGTAGCAAAGTTTAGTTCAACCTTGTTGCAAATTAGGAATCCATTACTTAATAGCGCGTTTGAGTATGAATTAATTACTGCTCTATTTGTATTTAGTAGATTTAAATTTAAGTCACCTAGAATGTAGCTTTGTTTGTATTGCAATGTTATATAATCTATTTTGTCAATAAAGTCGTCTATAGAGGTTTCGTGTGCTCTATATACACCAAATATATTTAAGTTTTGTTTTGTAAGCTTAACCCCCAAAATATTACTTCTTTGAAACTCTTCGCAGTATATTTGGTAACTATTTATATCATTTTTAATGTAAATCGCAATCCCGCCGTATGACTTATATCTATTGGCAAAGTAAGCATTATACCCTTCAATATTATAAAATTTGTTTTCTGAACTATGTAACCATATTTCCGTAAGAACAATTACATGAATCTTGTTTTTAAAATGGTTATTTATCAAGGCCTCGACATTGTATAATTTTTTCCTTAAACTTTGAATATTTAAATACACCATATTGAAATTATTTTTGAAAGTTGAATTTTGTTTATTCGGATCAATATGGGTGAAATAATCTATATTTAATAGATCTTGTATATTAGCTATATCATGGACCATTATTAAATTTTATAAAAATTGGGTGTTCGAGATTAGTAAGTACACAAACCAAAATATAACAGTTGAGACTGGGAACAATTATTACAATGATCATAATAAGCCGAATAAAAACTGATAATTTATGTGGTTGAAATTTATTGTTGAAAATTAATGGTTTTATTGTTGAGTAAATGTTTAATAAATGTAAGAACGTAATTAGTTTGTGGAATCTAAGTTTTTTTTTGACAGATATACAAAGAAAAAATAAAAACAAGAAAAGAACAACACCAAAAACATATAATTTTAAAACATGTGTTGTTAAAGTTAGATGATATTTGTTTACTACTACAAGGTGTAAGTTTTTATATATAATCAATTGATGAGAAATATAACCAGCATTTATCTCAAGGTAAGAAAGTTTAAATTTAATTTTTTTAGTAAAGTTTATAACATGAGTGATAATATTAATAAATATGAAAAAGTGTTTAAAATAAGAAAACGAATTGGTGAGAAAATTAGGTTTTGTAATATATGTGTTTTGTAGATAGTTGAAATAGAAATTGTGTTGATTAAAAATAATGAAAAGGATTAAATCCGGCTTAGTAGTGGGGTTATGTTTTTTATTTAGTAGTTTGTTAGTTTTTAGAAAATTTAATAAAATTAGTATGAAGTGAACAATTAAGATTATTAAAATTAATTTTAATATAAAAATATGTTTATAATATATGAACTTGTTGTTGTTGTTGTTTGTTTTTATAATATGTGAGTTTGAGAAATAGCTAATTGTGAACTTAGATTGATTAACAATAATAGTAAATAATAATTTATATAAAATTAAATCTGAAAAGAACTTTGTTAGTATTTAGAAGAATTAATAAAATTAGTATGAAGTGATCAATTAAGGTTAATAAAATTAATTGTAATATAAAACGAGGAAGAGTGTAGTAGAGTAGACTGTGTCAACTCTGGGATACCCGTATGACCATAACATATACATTATATCATCCGGTTAATTACTTTTGGCTTTATTAAGTGTAGTGGAATACTCATATAAAATAAAGAGTTGTATGGCAGCTACTCGAACCCTCTATCGTAGACCAACCAAATTTTGCAGAAACTTTGGCCATTACACTAAACAATTTTTGGAAAAAATTCAGACACCCAGCTTCATTAGGTGGAGAGTAATGCTCATATAAAATAAGGAGTTGTATGGCAGCTACTCGAACCCTCTGCAGCAGACCAACCAAATTTTGCAGAAACTTTGGCCATTACACTAAACAATTGTTGGCAAAAATTCAGACACCCAGCTTCATTAGGTGGAGAGTAATACTCATATAAAATAAGAAGTTGTATGGCAGCTACTCGAACCCACTCCACTAGACCAACCAAATTTTGCAGAAACTTTGGCCATAAAACTAAACTACTTTTGGCAAAATTTCAGACACGCAGCTTCCATAGGTACAGAGTAATGCTCATATAAAAAAAGAAGTTGTATGGCAGCTACCCGAACCCATGGACCAAAATGGCTGGATTTAAATAGCGATGGCGGCTATTGCAAAAAAACGAATTTGCGAAAATTTCAAGATCCTAGCTCCTTTAGTTTTTGAGTTATCGTGCGGACGGACAGACGGACGGACAGACAGACAGACGGACGGACGGACGGACATACATAGCTAAATCGATTTATTTTTAGATTCTGATCCGATCCATACACTTGAGTCTATATCTATCCCCCCTCCTTCTCTGCGTCACAAACGTAATGGCAAATTTATTATACCCTTTGACTATATAGTCATACGGGTATAAAGATGTTTATGGTATAAGTACTTGTTGTTGTTAGTTTTTATAATATGTGAGTTTGTCAGTTTACTAAATGTGTACTTAAATTTATTAACAATAATAAAAAATAATAATAATTTATAAAAAGTTAAATCTGGATTAGTAGGGTTATTTTTTTTATTTGTGAAATTGTTAGTGTTTAAAAAATTCAATAAAATTAATATATTTAATAATATGTTTAGTATGATAAATATGAAGAATATAATAAAAATGATAAATATGATAAATATGAATTGTTCAAATAAAGTTAATGAATTTTCAATTAATATTATTATTGTTTTTAATGTATGATATATCATTAGTATTTCTAATTTTAAATACCTTTGAAGATTCAGTTTTTCTAATAAAAGTGATGTTGTTTTTAATCCATAGGAATTTCCAATTGTTGTTCTTTTTAATTTGCCTGGCTTCATAGTAGAGGTTTGATTGCCGCTGTGTAAGATGGTCTCGAAAAAATATGTTGCGTGTGCCTTCCTCTGTTAAATTAATATCCAAAGTGTATACATTTCCGGCGATTTTTTTGCGGCTCATTAGTTCAGCCTTAACAATACTGGATTTGCATTCCAAAAGGTATAGATTTGTGTTAATTAAATTGTTATTGTTGTTTATTTTAGAAGGAAGATCTCTAACCGAAGTGATGTCATCCTCAGTTATTTCAGCCGCAATATTTTTACAAATATTGAGTATTGTTTCTTTTGGTTTGCTTAATTTTGGAGGTAAGCCTGCAACAATTATATTATTTTCAATTTCCTTTTGCTGCTTTTTATCAAGTAGTTGCTCAATATAGTGCAGCCTTTTGTTCAATGAATTATTATTATTTTCTGCTTCATTTAATTTAATTTTTATTTCTTTGTTCTCTGTTTGAATATTTTCATTTATTGTTAGAAGATCATCAACTTTATTATTAAAAAATTCAAATTTTTTATTATTAAACTCAAGCGAGCGATAGAAATCTCTTACAGCTGTTATCAGTTGATTTACAACAACAGCCAGAGTGTTTACAGTGCATTCATCTGATGTTAACTGTTTGAGTTCGGAGATATTTTGATCCTTGGCCTCTTTTAGACCAATTGAAGGAGCACTAGTTGAATCTTCATCATCAATTTTTTTTTTAATTTGTTTTTTTTTCATTTTAAAATGTTTTTATGATATAAATTAAATCAATTTTAAAACAATTTCAGAAACAGTCCAAGTATTATTATTAATATTTATTTACAAAATGAATTCACTTTCAATAAATTACGATTTTTGCTTTTTATATTATTCATTTATTTTTATCTTTTTTAATTATTAATTATTATTGAAGAGCCGACATGTTGTATATATTGTATTAGAAAATTAAAACTCATATAAATTTAAAAAAAAAAAATCAATTTGACTTGACTTCAGTCTGATAATTTGTGAATTTAGTAAATTTAAATTTAAATTTTTTTTAAATTGTTTTAATATATTTCAAGTTTCAATTTTTAATAAATTTGTAAAGTTTTATAAAACTTTTTTCGAACAAATGTTCCTCTTAGTAACCGGAATTAGTTGTATTAAGTTGGTTGGAGCATTGCAAAATATTTTCAAAGCTGAAAAATATTTTAGTTTAGTTCGATTAATCTGTATGCCACGACAATGCCATGAAGTTTTCTATAAATTTTATTTGGTTAAACAAATTTTATTGAATATTTTGCACCAGCATTCATTTTAATTATTGAAGCCCACCGGGGTAATTTGGTTTTTACCTGTTTACGCGTTTTGCACAAAGATTAAATGAAGTTTTCGAATTGAAGAAATTGTGTACGATACTTAAGTTGTCTTCAAAGGTATTTCCTGTATGTATGTAAAATTTATTTTTATAATTAAATGAATTATATAAAAAGTTTTAAAATTTTCATTGTATTTTAGAACTACATTTATTGCATATTTTCATTTATAAGGTTTTCTAATAGGTACATATACTAAGAATTTGTTTTTTAAATTTTGAAAAATTTGAATTATTAAATTTTCTTTGCTAATCAAATTTTTCCAATTTGTAACTGAATTGAAATAAATTTACTAAAAAACTATGGTTTTTAATATTTTTAAAGAGATAAATTAGTAAGAAATTTTAATATTTTTGAATAGATAAAATAGTTGGAAAATAGTTTTAGTATTAGAAAGTTAATTTGTTTAGCTAGGTCTTCCGCTCAAACTAATTAAAGCCTTTATGGTTTTTAAAATGATTTATGGACTTTACTTGTTTAATTAAGTCGTTGACAATTAAAGTTAACTACTATTAACCAAATTTCAACAATCCGTCTTTATCAGATTTAGAGTAATGTTCATTTAAAAGATGAATTTGTATTGCAACCACTCGAACTCAGCGCAGAAGACCTACCAAATTTTTTAGAAACTTTGACCATATAACTAAACTGTTCTTGAAAAAATTTCAGACACCTAGCTGTATTAGATACAGATGAAAGTTTCTTATAAAAGAAGTAGTTGTATGACAGCTATTTGAACCCATGGAGAAAAATGGCTTGATTCAATAGCGATGACGAATATTTCATAAAAATTATTTTGTGAAAATTTCAAAATCCCAGCTCTTTTATTTTTTGAGTATACATAGCTAATCGATTTATTTTTCGATTCTGATATGATCTATACTTTTGACTCTATATCTACCCCCCTTCTAAAGCCAAAATTTTAACTTATAGTCGTATGGGTATAATAAAACCACAAAAACAAAAGAAAAGAGGTTTAAACCCATTTTTAGAATTCATAATTATGACATTTTTATATCCGTACATCAAAAGGGTTTACAAATCCAGATATTTTACTCCGTGGGTTCGAGTACCTGTCATACAACTTCTTCTTTTATATTAGCACTAGCAGTTTTACCCGGCTTTGCCCGGAAGTCCCGTTAAACCATTGCGCCACAGCAGCTTTTACAGATTTTTTCATTACTTTACTCGTAAGCAGAAACGGTTTGACCAATTGACTTTAAATTTTGTATGCGTACATGTATATACTTATCATTCCTACGATTATTCAAAAAAAAACTTTTGTAAGTAAATTACGTCCAATTTTTGAAAGTAGGTAAAACTTCTTTGAATTAGGGGAATGTTTAAAAAAATGTTTTGTCGAGTTCTTTTAACCGATTGCGAAACAAAAACTTTAAAAAACAGTTTGCAAAACAGTTTAAACGATTATCTCTAAATTTTCTATACGTGGTGCTTCTTGACAATTTGGTGCTCTATCATCAGGTGAAGATGGTGGATTTCTGGTGAATAATGTTAACTGAATTAAAATGTTTTTTTTTATTATTATTTAATAATTATGAAAAGTTCCAAGTGAAATTCGATAAATTTGTTGCAAAATTGCAAGAATAATTCTAAAAAAAGCGTTTTCAAAAAATTTCTTTATTTACATTTTAAAATTAACATGTACACCATGCGTAATTTTTGTGTAAGTTTTTTCAATAACATCAACTTAAATCAAAACTCCATTGAGTGGCAGGGCAACGTACGCCGGGTAATAGGTGGTTTACATATAAGTATTATTATACCCGTTTGACTATAGGCCAAAAGGATAAACTAAATTTACCATTATGTCATTATACTATGTCAATAGTAGTTTTCTTGAATTGCCAACGTTTGAATCAAATATAGTCGTTTAGAAAAGGTTTAGAACAGGTTTAAAAATCAGCTTTTAAACTTATATTGGGTTTTGTACTTACCTGAAAGTTGTACTACGCTCTTCCTCGTATTTTTTTAAGATTTTATGAGAGAAATGTAGGCTTGTTTTTTGGAAAACCAGTTTTAAAATACTATGTATTTAAGCATTATATATACGAAATTGAATTTTTAAATTTTTAGATTTCATTTGAAGAAAACTGCAATTTCATACTGAAATCTATTCTTAAAAAACAACGACTGCAAAGTAGATTAAAGACAAAGACTTACGAAAAAATCTGGAGAAGGAAAATGCTACGTTATTTAACTTTAAAGCTAATTTTATTCGGATTCTTTATTAGCCTTATTTTTATTATTATTAATATTATCTCATTTAGCTTATAAATATTTGAGACTATTTAAGGAAAAAAATTAGTCTTATTAATTAAGTGAGCTTTTGGAAAAAAAGTTAACTTGCGTTCATACCAAACATTTGAAAATTTCATTGAATCTTTTTCAAAACGCGCAAACAGGTCAAAACCAAATTAACCCTGTGGGTTTTAATTAAAATGCTGGTACAAAATTTTCAATAAAATTCTTTTACGCGTTTAAGCAAACAAAATTTATAGAAAATTTCATGGTGTCGTCATGGAAAACGGGTTAATCGAGCATAACTAAAACTTTTTGCAGCCTCTCTTTTAGACTGCAAAATCAACCTGTAAAATTGGACACAAATCGGAAACACAAAATTTTTTGGAAGCCCTCCAGGCCGAAATGGGTTATTTATTCCAACTAAATTTATAAAACTAATTCTGGTTGCTAGGAGGAACATTTGTGTAAAATTTCAAGTCAATCGTTCAAACCGTTTCGACTCGACATCAAAAACATTGAAAAAGCTTCATTGCGCCCTCGTTCCCAAACGGGTTGACCGAAATCAACAAAAATCTGTGTCAGACTCTCTTTTCGACTGCGAAACCACCCTGTAAAATTGGACACAAATCAGAAACACAAAATTTTTTGGAAGCTCGACAGGTCGAAATGGGTTAATTTATTCCAACCAAATTTGTACAACTAATGCCAGTTGCTAAGGAGAATATTTGTGCAAAATTTCAAGTCAATCAGTCGAAGCGTTTTGACTCGACATCAAAAACATTGAAAAAGCTTCATTGCACCCTCGTGTCCAAACGGGTTGACTGAACTCAACAAACATTTGTGTCAGCCTCTCTTTTCGACTACAAAATCACTCTGTAAAATTGGACACAAATCGGAAACACAAAATTTTTGGAAGCTCGCCAGGTCGAAATGGGTTAAATTATTCCAACCAATTCCAGTTGCTAAGAGGAACATTTTTGCAAAATTTCAAGTCAATCGGTCAAACCGTTTTGTCTCGACATCCAAAAAGCGAAAAAGCTTAAAATGGCTCTGGAACCGCAACCTGTTGACTTATAAAAATGTGACATGGCCTATGTCACTCCCCGGGCTCTCAGAATTATTCCTTTAAAATTTTGTGACAATCGGTCGAGTGGTTTTCACGTGAATCCTGGACAAACAAACAAATTTTCTTCTTTATATATTAGACTAGTAAATTTACCCGGCGTTGCCCGGGAGCGTGCAAATTGTAAAAAAGTAAGTTTTGGTCAATTTTTCGAGGTACTGCTTTGGTTAAAAAGAAAGCATTAAAAAATATTTTTGGAGTTTCATTAACACATTGCGGCTCAACAGCTTTTTATAGGGTTTTTCGTTACTTTGCTATCAATTAGAAATGGTTTAACCGATTGCCTTCAATCTTTGTATATGTTTTTCTCTTTGAGAATGGGTTTCACTCCATTAACACATTTGGAATTTGTTAATCCATGCCGCCCCGACGATTGTCAAAAAAATAATTTTAGAAGGATATTATGTCCAATTTTGCGAAATATTACTTGGTCAAAGTTTTAAAAAAAGGGGGTGTTGAGTTTTTACATATTTTTTGTTACTTTACTCTTAAGCAGAAACGGTTTGACCAATTGACTTTAAATTTTGTATGCGTACATATATATGCGTACATGTCATTCCTACGGCTCGTCAAAAAAAAAAATGTTTGTAAGTACATTATGACTATATGTCAAAAGGGTATACTAAATATGCCATTATGTAATTGTACTATGTTTGTAATAGTTTACTTGAATTGCCAACGTTTGAATAAAATATATTCGATGATTTAGAAAAGGTGTAAAAATCTGTTTTTCAACTTATATTTTGTTTTGTACTTACCTGAAAGTTCTAATACGCTCTTCCTCGTTTTTTTATGATTTTATGAGAGAAATGTAGGCTTCTTTTTTGGAAAAATTTTTGTAAAATACTACGTATTTCAAGTCAATCGGTTAAACCATTTCTAATTTATAGCAAAGTAACTGAAAAAAACTATAAAAAGCTGTTGGGCCGCAATAACGGAACACCACAAATATTTTTTTGAGGCTGTGTTTTTAACCAAAACATTACTTAGAAAAATTGGCTGAAACTTGTCATTTTACAATTTGCACGCTCCCGGGCAACGCCTGGTAAATCTGCTAGTGTAATACAGGGTGTCCGGGACTGAAGTACGCGCACTACCCTCAGTGATTGGGGGCATTAAAACAAACAAAAAATTGTATTGGAGGGGGGGGGGGGTCTATTGTGGACCCTTTTCGAGATATGAGGGATTAAAGATTTAAGGAGACTTTTCATAAAAAAATCAATAACTTTTGAACAGCTTACTGTAGAGAGATAAAAATTAAAATACATTTTGTAGAGTAAATTATCAGCTTTAATTTTTGTGGAACAGTGATCCCGATATACCCAACAGTTACAAAGTTATGAAGGTTCAAAATGATTTAAAATGAAAAAATTATGTTTCAAACTCTATTTTCTTTTGAAGCACACTGTATTTGGGGTACTTTTTTTAGCATATTTCAAGACAGGTTTTCAAGCCCTATAATTAGTACATAATAACTTTTTCTCTATCTCTAACAATTTTGATATGAAGAATAGAAAAGTTTGTTATTTTCAATCGGTTCAAACAGAACAATTATGAAATTTTTTTTTATCTATTTATTTTTTCATTAATATTTTATAAGAAATTTTAAATCATTTGAACCTTCATATCTTTGTAACTGTTGGGTATATGGGGATCATTATTTCACAAAAATTAAAGCTGACAACTTACTCTACAAAATGGATTTTTTTTATCTCCCTACAGTAAGCTGTTCAAAAGTTATTGATTTTTTTATGAAGAGTCTACTTAAATCTTTAATCCCTCATATCTCGAAAATGGTTCACAATAGACCCCCCCCTCCCTCCCCCCCTCCTGTATAATTTTTTGTTTGTTTTAATGCCTCCAATCACTGAGTGTAGTGCGCGTACTTGAGTCCCGGACACCCTGTATATAAAAAGAAAATTTGTTTGTTGCTTGTTTGTTTGTTTTTCCAGGATTCACGTGAAACCACTGGTCTGATTGTCACAAAATTTTATAGAAATGATTCGGAGAGTCCGGGGGCTATGGCTACATAGGCTGTGTCACATTTTTATAAGTCAACAGGTTGCGGCTCCAGAGCCGTTTTAATGAGTCGTTGGATGCCGTTGGATGTCGAGTCAAAACGGTTGAACCGATTGACCTAAAATTTTGTACAAATGTTCGTCTTAGCAACCGAAATTAGTTGTATAAATTTCGTTGGAATAAATTAAGCTATTTCGGCTTGGCGGGCTTTCAACAAATTTTGTGTTTCCGATTTGTGTACAATTTTAAAGGGTGGATTCGTAGTCGAAAAGATAGTCTGGCACAAAGTTTTGTTGAGTTCGATTAACCCGTTTTACGCGACGACACTATGAATTTTTCTATAAATTTTATTTGCTTAAACGATTAAAAGAATTTTATTGAAAATTCTGTATCTTCATTTTAATTATAAAAACCCACAGGGTTAATTTGGTTTTGACCTGTTTACGCGCTTTGCGAAAAGATTCAATGAAGTTTTCCAATTTTTTGATCAACGCAAGTTATCCTTTATTCCAAAAGCTCACTTAATTAATAAGACTAAATTTTTTGCTTTCTTTAAGTAATCCCAAATAGTGCAAAAGCTAAATGAGATAATATTAATAATAATAAAAATAAAGCTTATAAAAAACCCGAATAATAAGATCTTTAAATTTAAATAACGTAAAATTTTCCTTCTCTACATTTTTTCGTAAGAGTGCGTTTATGTTGGAGCTGCGATAAGTAATAAGAGCGTCGATAAGAGCATAGCGTAGAAAACTAAATACATAATTTAAAGAGAGGTGTTTATGTTGGAGCATCGCTTTGATCATCGATAAAAGATAAGAGCGTAGAAAACTGAATAAAGAGATGATGAAAATGTTTGCAAAATTGTTTTGCTCTCATTTGTTATTTTAATTTTTTATATAAATGTTTTGTTAATATTGTTTGTTAATTTTTTCTGTAATACAAAATCTCGAGCAGGTGCAATTATACATTTTATAATATAATAAAATAAAAATTATTTTTATTGTTGATAAAATAATTTTGTGTTTTATTTTTTATAATTATAAAATAACTTTTTAAAAATTATAATTTCATTTTTTGTCAATTTAATATTTTTTTATTATTACTTTCACCTTCCAAATAAATAATTATAATTATCCTTTATTATTATATTTAATTCTTAAAGTTTTTTAATTTTGATTTTCTTTTTTTTTTTTAAATATTACCAGATAAATCTAAACTAACCATAAATTATATTATTTTTTTATTCTACATAGCTTTTAACGATGCTTTGTTTTCTATCTACTTTACAGTTGTTGTTTTTTAAAAATAGATTTGAGTGTAAAATTGTAGTTTTCTTTAAATAAGAACTAAATATCAAAAAAATCTATTTTGTATATTGTATGCTTAATACATAGTATTTTAAAATATTTTTTCAAAAAAAAGAATACATTTCTCTCATAAAATCATAAAAAAACTAGGAAGAGCGGAATAGAACTTTCAGGTAAGTACAAAACAAAATATAAGTTGAAAAGCAGATTTTTAAACCTTTTTTAAACCATCGATTATATTTTATTCAAACGGTGGCAATTCAAGAAAACTACTCTTGACGAAGTATAATGACATATGGCAAATTTAGTATATCCTTTTGACCTATAGTCAAACTTATAATACTTATATGTAAACTACGAAATACCCGGCTGACGTTACCCCACCACTCAATGGAGTTTTAATTCAAGTTGATCCTACCGAAAAAAGTTAACACAAAAATTAAACATGATGTACATGTTAATTTTAAAATGCAATAAAGAAATTTTTTTAAAACCCGTTTTTTAGAATTATTCTTGCAATTTTTCAACAAATTTTTTTAAATTTCACTTGAAACTTTTCATAATTATTAAATAATAATAAAAAAGAAGATTTTAATTCAGTTAACATTATTCGCCGGAAACCAACCATCCTTAACTCTATTGTCAAGAAACACCAAATTGTCCGAATGAATACAGAAATTTATAATGTAATTGTTGAAATAAATTTTCTTTTAAATGTAACAAAAAAAAATGTATTAAACTGATAATTAAAATTAAATTAAATAAATGTTAAACGTTGTGTATGTAAAAAACAAAAAGTATTAAAACTTAATTAAAAATCAAATAAAAAAATATATATGTAAATTTTTCATTAGCATATTTAAAAAAAAACATTTATTTTTTAACTAGCTATTGACCCGTCACAGAATGACGAAATAGTATACCTACTTTATTCTTTTTTTTTTTTTTTTTCTTTATTTTAATTCATTTTAAAAAGGTATAAATTATATAATTCAAATTTGTTTTTGTTAGATGATCGTAGCTAAAGCAGCTATATGATCTTATAAAAAAAAAAAAGTATATTAATATAAGTTTAATTCTTAAAAGCTAATGAATATTGCAAAAATCAGGACGATACAATCAATTTAAAAAATAAAAAAAAATTTTATAATTAAAATTAAATATCAAAATTCATAATTATCACATTTTTTAAAGTTCAATCACTCAATTTCATTATCATTTATCTACAAAGCAACAAATACATCGGTTCACTATATACATATTAACTAAATATTTACATATCCAGTATTTATACTGGTTTTCATTATCTATGGGTTTGATGTTCTTGTAATATATATTTTTTTATTTCTGTTTTGAACAAACCAATTGAATTAATTTGTTTAAAGCCTGTTGGAAGCTCATTATACACCTTTAAACATTTAAATAAGCAATTATTCTGTTGTTGATTTGTCCTAAATAAGGACAAATAAAAATTAGAACTATTTCGCGTATTATAATTGTGTATGTTTATTGCTCTATTTAAAATAAAATTGTGCTTTATTTTATTATTCACAACCTTATAGGCAGTAAGATACAACTCCCTTTTACAAATGTTCTCGAGACTTAAATATTTTTCGGTGTATAGCCTATTCGTTGGAAAAATATTCGGATAGCCGTGGATTATTTTAATCGCCTTCTTATGTACGATATCTAACTGGTACAAAATTTGTTGGCTTGCACCACTCCAAATTGGATTGAGATAAATTATATGAGATTGAATAAAAGAAGAATATATGGAATATAGAGCATTTTGAGTAATATATTTTCGAATACGACGTAAGATGAATAGATATGGCGTTATTTTGCGTATGATATGATGAATGTGATCTATCCATTTAACTTTTCTATCCAAAATTAGCCCTAAGTAACAGAGATTTTCTAAATTATCAATAGATATAGAGTTGTAGGAGAAGTTCCTAGAGTTGTAAATTTTGTTGCCAAGTAGCAAAATTTTGGTTTTTTTTACATTTAAACGTAACCTATGATGCGTTAGCCACTCTTCGATTTTGGCAAGGTCAGTTTCAATCGAATTTCTTAAAATATTTTCTGTAGCAGCCGCATATTTTAATATAGCGTCTTCAGCATATAATTGGATTGACCCTATAAGATCTAGACGAGCGATGTCATCTATATAAATTTTGAATAACTCTGGTCCCAGAATGGAACCCTGTGGGACTCCTTTTTTTATTATTAGCGGGCTACTGATGGAAGATCCGATTCTGACTTTCTGTATTCTATTAGACAGGTAAGTTTGAAAAAGATTTATAGAATTTTGATCGAAGTTAAGATTTCTAAGCTTCGATAGTAGGATTTCATGATCTACACAATCAAAGGCCTTTTGAAAATCTAGGGATATTAAAGCAACATATTTACCACTATCAATATTGTTTGTCACAAAATTTGTTAAGCTTAAACATGCCGCCGTTGTGTTTGAATTTCTTTCAAACCCATATTGTTCTGTATGTAGTATATTATTATGTGTGAGAAAAGTATTAAGTCTATTTTTCATAACCAATTCAAAAACTTTAGAAATACTTGTTAAAACAGATATTGGTCGGTAATTGGATTGATTTTTTGTATTTCCTGTTTTAAGAATGGGTGTAACTATTGCTATTTTGAGGGAAAGTGGAAATATTGAAGTTTGGAAACAGTTATTAATTAATTTGGCTATTATTGGTGAAAGTTGTGTAGAAAATCTTTGCAAAAACTTAGTCGAAATACAATCCCAACCAGTAGCTGCGGAAGATTTTAGGTTTGCAATAATCTGTTCAATTTCAGTACTATTGGTGGAATGTAAGTCAAAGTTGTTGTGGATTGCTCTTTGAATTCTATTGACGTATGTATAATCAATTGGATTAGACGCGATATTTAATTCGTCGGTCACATTAACAAAATATGTATTCATTTTGTCAGCTATTTCATACTCATTGGTTGTGATTATATTATTAGTTAATAGCATTTTAATAGCGGGGTTTTGTTTAGGTAAATCAGTGTTATAGATTACCTTGTTATAAAAATTCCAAAGACTTTTACCGTTTTGAAAACCGTGTTGTACTTCAGTTGAATAATATTTTTTTTGGCTTGTACGATTAGTTTGTTTACCTCGGCTTTCATCGATTTATAGAGATTATAAATACGAGTATTTTCTCTGTACTTTTTTGAGTACTTATAAAAAGAGTCTCTAATCTTAATTTTATTAAATATATCTCGTGTTAACCAAGGTGCTTTCTTTTTTTCTTTTCTTACTACAATAGTTTTAGTATTTTTTAAAATTAAATTTTGCATATCAGAAATAAAGCTTTCAAATTCAGAGTAAGAGTTAAGATTTAACCAGAAATTATCGGTTGCAACTTTATCGTAATCCAATACTTTTTTACTGAAAATTTTATCTTTCGTTATTGGTTTAAGTTCAATACTGATATGAAACATTTCGTGATCAGATAGAGACGTTTCACAAATTAAAAATTTATATTTGTAGTTTATAAGGTCTGTAGAGAAGTGATCAATAACAGTTCTTGTTGTACTACTAATTCTCGTTGCGTATTCAGGTGATATTTTGTTGTAAATCAGAAAACCGTTACTAATAAGCGTATTTGTGTAATCTAAGACATACCGATTATTGATATCAAGTAAATTTATGTTTATATCACCAATTATAATAGAGTTCTTAAATTGTGCAGTAACACAGTTTAATTTACATATAAAATCAGGAATAGTATTTTCATGTGATCTATATATGCCAATGACATTTATATTATGTTCAGGTAAATTAACTACTAATAAATTACTTTTATGAAATTCTTCTTTTGAAACATAATTAGAATTAACACATTCATCAATATATATCGCAACACCACCGTACGGTTCTTGCCTATTTGAAAAATAAGAATTATATCCTGAAATGTTAAAAAATTGATCTTCTGTCTCGAGTAACCATATTTCAGTTAATACTATGATGTGAATCTTGTGATTTTACGAATCAATTAAGGATTCTAAGCTATAGAGTTTATTTCGAAGGCTTTGTATATTAATGTAAATAATATTTAAATTTTCCTTATTTTTTTCAAGCGCAGGTAGGTTGCAAACCCCTGTCAAATGTACAATATTTTTTAATTCAGAAATATTTATTTCATCATGATTGATCATTGTTTTTTTTTTTTAATATATGAATGTAAAAATTAAATAACCAAATTATATATATGCAAATATGTATATATAGATTTTAACCGAATAATAAAATAGGTTGTAAATAATAAAAATTAAACAAGTAAAGCAACAGTCAGTCGGTGCAACCGACTTAGAAATACCCTACACCTATTTGGTTCAAATTTAAGGACATATCCATAAGTCATTTTAACACCATAAAAGCTGTTATTAATTTGATCGTAAGACATAGCTAACCAAACTAACTTTATAATACTAAAAACATTTTCTAATTACACTATCTATTAAAAAATATTACAAATTCTTGCTAATTTATCTATTTAAAAATATTAAAAAACAAACTAACTTGAAATAAATGAAAATATATTTATTCCAATTCAATTACAAAATGAAAAAATTCTAATTATTAAATTTTGTGATAAAAAGATAATCAAAGCATAATATATTTAATAATCCAAATTTTTAAAAATTGCAATTATTTTAAATGGCTAGTTTATATACCTAATAGAAAAGCTTATAAACGCAAAATATGCATTAAATGTATTTCTAAAATACAATTACAAATTTACACCTTTTCATATAATTCATTTAAATATTTTTTTTATTTTACGCTTTTGTAAATAGAATAAATAAATTAATAATAAATAATTTAGTAATTGTTACGTGCGTGGCTTGGAAGTTGCTCGATTTAATAATAATATAATATAATAATATTAATAATAAAAAAATTTTTAAAATAATTTTTAATTTAGTGAAAAAATCAAATAAATTTTTGTAATGCTTATTTTTAAGATATGTTAGTGAAGCAATGCGGTATTTAATATGTAAAGGGATAAGTCCATGTATATCCAAAGATATTTCTTTTTGGACAAATAATATCATGTACTTATTCTTTCGCTTATATAATATTGTGATGTTCAACATAAAAAAAGTTGCATATGATATTGTGATGATCAATAATAATATAAAAGTTGTTAAAATAAATTTTAATTTATAAGTGTTATAAGTAATAAATAAGTGTTTAATATGTATTAAATGTGATTTTAGAATATTTGTTGCTCGTAGAAAAAAGTAAGATAATTTATGTAAAAAATCATATGTTTTAATATGTAATATGAATTGATAAATGATTTTAAAAATTTTTAAAAAAATTTGTGATGTAAATTTAGTAATAAGATTAATGTTAAAAAATGACAATGTAATTAGAAAGATTAAAGTTGTGTTGTCAAATTTAAGTTCAACTGTTTTTCTTAATGAAACAAAATGAAGACTATCATAAAAATTTTTATTTACAGCAAGTAGTAAATCTGCTAATGCAAAAAGTAGTAGACAGCGTAAAAGACATTCCGCATTGTGTACGAAGGTACACTACATATTGTCGAAATCGGGGCATGGTTTCGGCATCAATTCAAATACAAAAGTGAAAAAATTTGAATTATTAAATTTTGTTATAAAAAGCTAATCAAAGCATAATATATTTAATAATTCAAATTTTTCAAAATTGCAATTATTTTAAATTGTTAGTTTATGTACCTACTAGAAAAGCTTATAAACGCAAAATATGCTATAAATATATTTTTAAAGTACAATTACAATTTTAGAACTTTTCATATAATTCATTTAAATATAAAAATTAATTTTACATAAATGCAGCAAGTACCTTTGAATATAGCTTAAGTATTGTCAAATCTCTTAAAATCTTTCTTAAAATCTCTTAGTCTCCTAAAAATCTCTTAATCTCTTAAAAATCTCTAAATCTCTTAAAACATTTCTTAAAATCATAAACAAACGAGGAAGAGCGTAGTAGAACTTTCAGGTAAGTACAAAACAAAATATAAGTTGAAAAGCTGATTTTTACTTCAAGCAATTCAAGCAAACTGCTATTTACTTAGTATAATGACATAATGGCAAATTTAGTATACCCTTTTAACCTTTCAATGGAGTTTTAATTTAAGTTGATGTTATTGAAAAAAGTTACCACAAGAATGGTGTACATGCTAATTTTAAAATGTAATAAACCAATTTTTTTAAAACGAGTTTTTTTAGCATTTTTGAACAAATTTATCAAATTTCATTTGAAACTTTTCATAATTATTAAAAATTAACAATAAAAATTCAAGCAGCACCAAATTGTCAAGAAGCAGAAGAAAAACGTATAGAAAAATTAGAGATAATCGTTAAAATTGTTTTGCAAAATGTTTTTTAAAGTCTTTGTTCGCAATCGGTAAAAAAAACTCGACAAAACATTTTTTTAAACATTCCCCTAATTCAAAGAAGTTTTACCTACTTTCAAAAATTGGACGTAATTTACTTACAAAAAGTTTTTTTTTGAATAATCGTAGGAATTATAAGTATATACATGTACGCATACAAAATTTAAAGTCAATTGGTCAAACCGTTTCTGCTTAAGAGTAAAGTAATGAAAAAATCTGTAAAAAGCTGCTGTGCCACGGAACTCAATAAACCTGTTTTTGAAACTTCGACCAAACAATATTTCGCAAAATTGGACGTAATACCCAATGATCAAATTTAGTCCAAAAAGCATAATTCCGAAACCTGTGAAAATATAACCTCCAAATTTGGTATCGGTGTACCTCTTCCTATGTTCTTGGCGTCCTTGAAATTTAGGACCAATTGGAGTAGTGGTTTGGGGACCATCCACATAGTGTTCGAGGATCTTAAAGCAAATTATTAAAATTAATAAAAAAAAGTAGTTTAAAATTAAGGTAGAACTCATATAAAAAAAGAACATATAAAAAATATCAAGATAACTCAACAACTAATTGCGCTATCTTTATGAAATGTTTGCTGTAGGTTACTAGTAATGAAACTGCTGCGGGGATTGCGTACGGTCGAGATCTGACCATGGGTTCGAATCCTAGAAACTTTTGGTCGAGTTTAGGCCAAACGAGTTATGCTCAAAACCAAGGAAGATAGAAATTTCAAATTTGGTGTCAGAATGTCTTTTTCTATTTCCTTAGCGTTCTCGAAATTTGGAACAAATTAGAATAGTGGGTCGGGAACCATCCACACAGTTCCGAAAACCTGCGAAGAAAGCATATCTTCGAAAATAATAAAGATAGTAACTTCAAACAAATGTAGAAGCATCAAATTTGGCACAAAGGTGTTCCTTTCTTTTTTCTATGTGTTCCCCTAATTTATGATCAAATGGAGTGGTAGTTTAGATACCTCTCTTAGACCTCCCGAGGTTTAAAAGCTTATCATCGAAATTAATAAAAATAGTCACTTAAAATTAAGGTAGATTGTTCCAATTGAGTACAAGGGTTAACTAGTATTGAAAGTATGACGTGGCGTAATGAAAGTACCGTGGGGATTGCTTATGGTCGAGATCGGACAACGGGTTCGGATTCTAGAAGTTTTTGTTCAAATTGAGGCCAAACGAATATAATTTCGAAACTAAAGAAGATAAAACCTTAAATTTTGGGAATTTATTTTTATATTTAAATTAATTATATGAAAAGTTCTAAATTTGTCATTGTATTTTAGAAATACTTTTATTGCATATATAAGCTTTTTTAATAGGTACATAAACTAATAATTTAAAATAATTTCAATTTTGAAAAATTTTCTTTGACTAGCTTTTTATCATACAATTTAATGAGTGAAATGTGTACAAGGGTTACTAGTATTGAAAGTATGACGGGGACTGTATATGGGCGAAATCGTACGATGATTTCGGGTTCTGGAACCTTTAAATAGTTCAAGAGCTAAGAAACATATATCTTAAAAACACCATAACTCAAAAAATAATGCCGCTATTTTGATGAAGTTTAAACTCAAGGTTACTAGTCACGAAAGAGAAATGAGAATGCAACTTGTAAGAATAATTGGCCTACATTTCGATACATCCAGTGTAGATCCAGATTAAAGTATAGGTACAACAATATTATTTTAGCCGCTCCGTGTAAATACAAGTAAAAAGACATCTATTTACCAAACAAACAATTTTAGGTGTTATTAATGTTGCAAAATGCTTTAGTCTGCGTAACATATGTATTTGTTGGGTATAAATGAAACATGGTTTATATTCAGATTTAAACCTAATTGTTTGTTCCGACAATGTTGAGTGAAAACTAAAAACAAATTGAATATTGTATAATTAACTTAATATAGCTTACTATTACATCTATCTATAAATATGAGATAAAGCTTTTGAGAAAGTACTGTAAATTCTGTAACGTTAGTAATGCGTATCAGTGACGAAACGCATTCCCTTATTGAAACAATTTATACTGTTTGATTTTATGATAAAAGGTACAAATTCATATTGATTAGTTTAAAAAATAAACGATATTTACATTTAAGAAAAATTAGATTTAAAAATGAAAAATATAAATTTTTATAAAACTATTTACATCTAAGAAAAATTTTGATTTAAAAATGAAAAAATGTATAAAAATAAAACGTAAATGTAATTAAAATTTACAATTCATAGTTGAAATTTAATCTTCTTTATATGAGCCTTAACTCTTGTATTTCTTGTGGTACTGATATTTTCGTTGTCTGCAAGTGCATATTTTAGCATGTGTGCTGGTTTTAATCTATCAATCGAAATTGTGTGTGCCTTGTTGTCTATTAATATCTTAAAAAACTTTTCCGATTTCGGAAGTATTTCATATGTTCCGGTATACGGATGATTTAACTTGCCTTTATTTATTTCTTGTCGAAGGAATACATGTGAACAATTTTTTAAATCCTTGTGTACGAAAATATTTGTTTGTTTTCTCGCTTTTTCGGCTTGTGGTTTGATACTGATAACTCCTTTGAGTTTATTGGCGACACTGTTCGTAAGAGTTGGATATTTTTGGCACCTGGAGCAACTAATTCACCTGGCGGTCGCAAAGTTTGACCGTAAAGCAAATGAGCGGGGGAAACGTTTATGCGGTTTATAACAGCTGTTGCCTAAATGGATCCATGAAAGATTTTCGTACGGTTTTTTTTTTGTTTTGCGAAGTTTTAATTGAAGTTTTAAGTTGGCGATGAAATCTTTCGTCGGAACCGTTTGCTTGTGGGTGATATGTGGTAGTATGGATTCTATGAGTACCTAATATATCAGTAAATTTCGTAAAGAGAGAGGATTCAATTTGAGTGCCCTGATCGGTGGTTACCGTGCCAGCAACGCCAAATGCTGAGATCCAATGATGAAAAAAATTTTTAGCCATGCTTCGGCTTAAAACTTTCGCGAAGGTATTGCTTCTGGCTAATTGCTAAAACAACTAAGAGTTTTCTTGTGCTTTTGATTCCTGGATGAGACAGATTGTGTATTTTTTTAAAGATTGGGCGTCTTAAGGACTTAGGTACAAAAGGCCGGTTTACTCCCGTTGATGTTTCGCACGAGATCCCTTAAATTTTCAACTGGTACTAATCTTTTGGTTAAAGTAAGCTTACTGTTTTTCTTTAAATTATTGAATAAATTGTTGTAATTCTTCATCGTTTTCTTGTTCCCTTGCCAAATTCGTGATACTTATACGGGATGTGCCAGCAATAAGTGTTTCTCGAAACGCTTCTTAATGTTGCAAAAGGCATTTTTTTATGCTTCAGACCAGACAATATTTTTTTAACTTCCTTCCAGGCGTTGTAACCTTTCAACATGTCATATAAAGGAATTGCTAAACAGGTTATATCAGGGATGAACCTGTGATAAAAATTTACTACGCCTAGGAAACGTTGCAATTTTTTGAAAGAATCTGGGGTAGAAAAATTTCGTATCGTCTCGGTTTTTCGTCGGCAGGAGCTATACCTTCAGGTGTAGTTCTATGACCTAAAACTTTATGCCTTAGGCTCCAAAAATGCATTTAGAAGTCTTAATTTGTAGTCGATATTGTTCCACTCTTGCGAACAAAAGTTGAAGGTGTTGTTTATGCTCTGTGAACGTTTTACTGGCTATAAGAATATCGTCCAAATAACTAAAGCGAAATCTAAAACTTGTAAAACTTCCTTCATAAAACGTTGGAAAGTTTGTGCGGCGTTTTTTAAGCCAAATGGCATTCGCACAAACTCGAAAAGCTCAAAAGGGGTTGTAACTGCTGTTTTATGTATATCGTGAGGAGCTACCGGAATATGGTAATAGGCACGTATTAAGTCTATTTTTGAGAAGAACGAACAGCCACTTAAGTTAGAATTTAGATCTTGGATATTTGGTATTAGATATTTATCAAAAAACGTTTTTGTGTTTAATTGTCTGTAATCTCCACACGGCCTTGACTCGTTTAGAGCTTTTTTGGGAACCATGTGGAGGGATGACGCTATAGGTGTAAACGAAGGACGGCAGATTTCTAATCCGGTCATTAGTTCGAATTCGGATTTTGCTATTGGATCCACAAGTTAACTTTTGGGAGCGCTCAGGGGCTGAAGAAAGATGTCCTTCTGTGTAAATACGATGCATGACTGTGTGTTTTAATTTGTTATTAAAGTCGGGTACGGTTCTAAGAGATGGAAAATCTCCTAGAATCGAGCTAAACTCATTAAAATAGTTACTAGGGCATAATTTCGGTGTGCAACAAATAATCTGACGCGAGATACATTTCACGTGAAGAGATGTAGAGTGGTCAGTTAATGTTTTGTTCAGCATGTCTACAACGAGCCCCAATATTGCATGGTCGACTGCTGCGATTGCAAACAAATGATCATAGTTACGACGTAAATTTAGGTTGAGCGAAAGAGTTTTAAAACCGTAAGTAAGTATTGGTGCACCATTGGCTGCTATTAACGAGAGATCAGGGTTCTGCATATTGTGTGGAAGAAGTCGTTTTGGTACTATCGATATTTCGGCACCAGTGTCTATAAGAAAATTAATTTTTGTACTGGGGTCGAAAATAAATAAGTGGCAAAAATTTTTGCTTTGCTTCGAGGCCGCCGGAAGAACAGCATTTACGTGTTTTTTGGAACCTTATTTCGCAGTTTTTTATTACACGGCCTTTTACATTATCTGGCGTTATGTCCAAACTTTTTGTGATACCAGCATAATTGATCATTTGAACGCGAAACTGACCTGCCGATGTGTCGTGTTCTGCTTTAACTTCGGGATCTGGTACGTGACTTTAATTCAATTTTTTTAATCCTTTGCTCCAGTTTTTAATAAGTTCTGGTAACGAATTTTCTTCCTGAGCAATAACCGAAATTTTTGGACCCTATTGAGTAGAAGTATCTGAAATTTTGTCGGCAATCGAAAATAAATCCTCTTGCGTGTGGGTTTTTCGATCGCAATTAAACATGTCTGTACATGAGAGGGCAACTTATTGAGCCATAACTTTTTTAAAAGCGGGGTGTTTATTAAGCTATTGCTCGTGCCGAGTGTTGCCATTCTTCTAAACAATTCAGAGGGCTTAGAATCCCTAATTAAAACTTGTAGAGAAGAGTATTGAGACGACGCTCTTCCGAATCTGTGCTTCTATCTACCAGTAGATTCTTAAGCTCTTCATATCTATTCTCTTTAGGATGATTTAAAATCACATGTGGCACTACTTCCGCTAATAATAAATAATAAAATAAATTATAAATAAATAATAAATTCCGCTAATAAAATAAAAATAATCCAAAATTTTATTAGTAATAAAAGCGTTATTAATATGATAAGTAATATTAATCTTATATTATCTCTGTGTATTATTTTTATTAGGATTTTGTTGAAAACTGCACTAATTGTTATAGATTGAGAAAGAAAAAAAAACTATTAAAGTTAAAATACACTTACCGAAAACTTGAAAACATGCTTAATTTAAATTTTATAATACCCTTTTTAAATAAATAGGTTTTAATTTAATTTTTTTATACACAATGTTATTATAATGCTAAGTATTCAAAAAATATTTCTTTTATTTTTTAAAGATCACTTGTTTTTTTTTATGTTTTTTGATTTTTTTAAGTTTTTTATTAAATTTTAAATAAGCAAATTGTATCGCAACTTAAAAAAATGATTTTTTTTTATTTTATAAATTGGTTGTTGTTCTTCATATACTTAAATTATTTATTAATTTTTTTTTTTTTTTATATATAATTATGATTTTTATTTAGGTATCATTTTATTTTTTTAACTTATTAATTTTTGAGATTTATAAACAAAAAAAAATATAGGGCATTTATTTATTGTATTTTGATTTTCAAAATAGAAAATTTTATTCAAAAAACTTTTATCAAAAGACAAGATTTAATTAAACATAATAATGCCCAATTATAAATTTTTTTTTAATCTAATTTCATTTTTTATTTTTGATTTGTATGAAGTCATACTGGTTGTAAATATTAATAATCTTTGATCTTTTTTGTAATAAATAATTATAAAATATAATTTCGGGGAAAAATTGATAAGTTAAATTTTGTTGTTAAACTTTTAAAGTAATACTAGTATTATTGCAATATTTGATTTCGAATTTCAAAAATTTTTATATTATTTTGTGTTAAAGCTTTTTTTATATACTTTTATATGAACTTGCCTGTGTCTATGGCTTTATTTTTCATTCTGTCAGTTAGTGATATATTTATACTACAAATTTTACCATAAATTTATAAGAATTCTATGGTTCAGTGGTTAGCAAAATGGCTTAGGGTGTAAATAGATCTGAGTTCGATCCTGCTTCTAAGATAAAATTTTTTTTTGTTTTATTTTTAAATTAAAAATAACAGTCAACATAATTTTTTATTATTAACCGGAACCTATTTGTAATAAATTAAAATAAAAATATATTTAATATTTCAAAAAAAAGTCTTTTTTTTATAAATTTTATTTTTCTGTATGTGTATATTAGAATCGAAGCATAATCTGCGTAATACAAAATGTAAAGGTTACGAAATGATTTTGTATTAATATGGAATGTATGTATATGAATATATATATTATAAGATAATAAGTATGATAATAATCTTATACGAATAAGCGAGTGCGTATTTTTTTTTGGTGTATACGGAAATGTAAATAAAAAATATTTAAGTGAATAGTTTTTATTAATGACATTAATATTTCTATTAAGATTTTCAACCATGTTATTGTTATATCATTATGAGCATATGTGTGTATATGTAGGCAGAAATATTATAAAAGACCATAAACAAAAAACTATAGGCATTTACAAACATACATATATATGTACAATGTGCAAAAATGTATTCAGACTTAAAGATACCTAATAAATATAAAATAATTTTGTTTAACAAACTAGATAGTTAGATAAAGATTTTATCAAGTAGGTACTTATAATGCTTTTTAACGATATTTTTGTCTTGAGTTATAAAATTAAAATTAATTTATATAAATTTACTAAAGGGGATATTTAAATAAATTATGATTAGTTAATAGATAAACGATTATAACTATTAATGAATTGGATTCAACTTGGAAATTGTCAAATTAAATATTATATTTAATATTTTTATTTATATATATTTTGTAAAAAAATTTAATTAAAACTAAAAAGAATAAAATAAAATAAAATAAAAATAAATATGTTTTTCAATATATGCTTTTATTAAAGTAGTACTGGCCCCCAAAATGTAGAAAATAAAAAATTGAAGATAGATCTTGGGAATTTGTTACTGTGTTATATAAAAATAAATTTCTGGTAGTTTAAAATGTTGAAAATTTTCATTAACCAAAATTGATTGTAGATCTTTTGCATTTAAAAAAGTTTTAATATAAAAGTAGATTGCTGGATTAAGACTATCTGCAAGAAGAACTATCACCATTTCTTCGTTTTTTATTTTCTACATTTTAGCCCCCTAAACCACCTTACTACCTTAATAAAAGTATATAGTGAAAAAATTATTTTTTTTTTTATTTTATTTTTATTTAGTTTGCTTATATAATATTTTTTTATATAATATTATAATATAGTTTGCTTATTCAATTGAAATAGTGGGTCGGGGATCATCCACATAGTTTCGAAGACCTTAAAGCATATTTTCGAAAATAATAGAAATAGTAACTGCAAAAAAATGTAGAAGCTTCAAATTTGGCACAAGGCCGTTCCTTACTATTTCCTACGTGTTTCCTTAATGTATGATCAATTGGAGTGGTGGTTCAGGTAACTCTCTTAGACCTCTAAAGGTTGAAGGCTTGTCATCGAAATTAATAAAAATAGTAACTTAAAATTAATATAGAATGTTCCAATTGTGTATAAGGGTTAATTAGTTTTGAAAGTATGACTGGGACTGCATATGGGCGAAATCGTACCATGGTGTCGGGTTCTGGAACTTTTGAAAAGTCAAAAGTTAACAAACGTATATCTTAAAAAACCAAAACTCTGAAACTAGTTACGCTATTTTGATGAAATTTATATGCCCGCACTACTCCAAGACTTAAAGCATAATATATTCGAAATTAATAAAGATAAAACAATCAAATTTGATATATATTAATTAGAAATTGTGTACGATACTTCAGTTGTAAAACTTATTATACCTGTATGACTATATAGTCAAAAGGTATAATAAATTTGCCATTACGTTTATGACGCAGAGAAGGAGGGGGGTAGATATAGACTCAAGTGTATGGATCTGTTCAGAATCGAAAAAAATCGACTTAGCTATGTGTGTCCGTTCATTTGCACGATAACTCAAAAACTAAAGGAGCTTGGATCTTGAAATTTTCGCAAATTCACTTTTTTGCAATAGCCGTCATTGCTATTTAAATTCAGCCATTTTGGTCCATGGTTTCGGGTAGCTGCCATAAACTTCTTTTTTATATGAGTATTACTCTGTACCTGTTACAAGCTGCCTGTCTGAAATTTTGCCAAAAGTAGTTTAGTTTTATGGCCAAAGTTTCTTCAAAATTTGGTTGGTCTACTGCAGTGGGTTCGAGTAGCTGCCATACAACTTCTTATTTTATATGAGCATTTCTCTCCACTTAATGAATCTGGGTGTTTGAAATTTTGCAAAAGTAATTAACCGGATGATATAATGTATATGTTACGGTCAAACGGGTATGCAGAGTTGACACACTCTACTCTACTACAACTCTTCCTCGTTTTTGTATTAAAATTAATTATATGAAACTCTTCAAAATTTATCTTGTATTTTAGAAATACATTTATGGCATACTTATTATGATTATTAAATTTTGTGATAAAAAGTTAATGAAAGCATTAATGGTTTTAACTAACATTAAAAACCATGAAATTATATAAACTTTTATATTTATATTATTACAATTTAATATTTCGTTCGAATAATTTTAAGTTTAATTCTATAGAATATTAAAAAATAAGTAAATTAAGAGAATAAATTTAAAAATTATTGAAAATTGAAATAATTAAGCAAGGGAAATAATCAACAATAATGCACTACAGCTAAAAATCCTGAAAAGAGGTAATTTGCTGCATGTGTGTAAAATTTTATTGAATTGGATAAAAGTTTTTAAATATGTAAGTTTATAATTGCATTTTACGAATCCATTTATCTCAATTTAATTTGTTGTTTAATATTTTAAATAGATAAGTTAGTAAGAATTTTAAAAATTTTTGAATTGATAAAATAATTAGCAAATGTTTTTAGTATTATAAAAATAATTGGTTAGCCATGTCTTACGATCAAACTAATAAAAGCTTTTATGATTTTAAATGACTAAATTTTTGTTTGGACCACATTGCCGCATTTCCAATGGCGGAATTTCTTGGATAAGTATTATTATTTAAATTTATTTGATTTATTAATTTTTTAACTAGAATAATTTTTCGAACACTAAATTCTTTTTCTTTTATTATTATAATTTTTTTAAATTTTATTTTTCCTATCTTTTATTAATTAATTCATAATTAATTTTTTTTAGTTTCTTTTATATATAAAATTATTCAAACATTTATAAATTTTCACGTCACGCGCCGATTTGTTCTGTTTAAATTAAACTAAATTAATATAATTATTTTTTTTTTTTTTTTTTGAAGTAATACTTTTTTAATCTTCATCTAGTGGTAAACAAAACAATATATCCATCTCCACTGTCAATATACCATCATAAAAACACCATAACTTAATTAATAAATTCTGATGGTATATGTCCAATAATTTGTTAAGCTTTTATTTTGTATTTAACTAGCTATATTACCACAATTACAAATGTTTTATTTTTAATTAGATGTAATTGTGTATTTGTTTTATTTTGATTGAATTTTTGTTTGTACCTACTACAATAAGGGCACATATAGTTTCTTTATAGATTCTATATCGTGCAAGTTCAAACTGTTGGATGTAGTTATAAACCATTTACTCACTCGAAATAAGACTTTTAAATTCAAAATTTTTTTTTAAATTTTATAATTTTGTTTGTTTTTAAATTTTATTTTCTTTTTTCAAAAGGTGTTGTCGATTGGTCAAAATCCATGTTGAAAACCATTTTATACATTTCTGTTTCTATACAGATCACCCAATTCAAGTGAACAAGAAACTGTTATGGAAATTGAAAGGCCTTTCAAACCAGATCAATGAAATTCTCGATTATTTTCCTGAGACCGAAATTGTTCTGGCGGGGAATTTTATGTTCATAACAAAGACTGGCTTCACTTTTCCAGTAGCTGTTCTCCGAGTCAAAACTCGATTGGGAAACAAGTTGAATTATTTTCCACTCTATTTCACCTTTCTCAACTTGTTAAAAATCCCACTAGAATCCCTGACCGTGCTCTTGGATCTGTTTCTAACCACACACCCTGAAAAGTATGTGGTTTCAGCTGGTTGCCCCCCGGGGGGCTCTGATCACTGTTTGGTCAATACAAGCTTCCGGACAGGCTCGATGTCCAACCAAAGATCCCTTCCCAAAAAACTGGTATGGCGTTATAACCATGCTAACTGGGAAAGTCTGAACAATTTTTACAAAACCTTTGATTGGTCACTGTGCCTCCGTGGTAGGAATGTTGACTTTGAATGTTGTCTTGTCTCGCGAAAAATAGCAACAACTATTCCGAACCTTTCTTTTCAAGGAGAGGCTTTGCAGCATACGGAAGACTTAAACATTTTGGGGATTGACCTAAACCAAAAATTGACTTGGTCAAATCATATTTCTGGAGTAGCTAAGGACGCTGCTAAATGTTTGGGTTTCTTGTATCGCTGCAAAACTTACTTCTCATCCTCTGATCTCCTCAATATCTATAAAACTTATATTAGGCTGAAAATGGAGTATAATGCACATATTTGGGGTGGTGCTGCCATTACGGCGCTGGGATATCTCGATAAAGTTCAAAACAGAGCTATTCGTCTTATAAATGATCCTAGTGTTACCTCAACGCTCACTCCACTCAGCCATCGTCGCACTGTTGGGTCACTGACCTTGTTTTATAGATAAATTCTAGGGACTAACACCTGTTCTAAAGAAATCAAACAACTTATGCCTCCATTCAAGATTTTCCAAAGGGAAACAAGGAGGGCAACAGATGCTCATCCCTACATAGTTGAACTAGCTAGATGGCGTAACACGGCTTATGGAAATTCATTTGTCATGCACTCATCTCGTTTATGGAACCATATTCCATCAAATGTGTTCCCCAAAGTTGATAATGTATATATATACGATTTAACCAAATTTAAGAAGAACATTAACATCTTTCTTCTAAACATCCAATTTTCCCCATCCCCCATAATCCAAATATTCCAAATAACTTCCATCATAATCCTAAATCCTTCCATATCCTCATCCCTGTAACCAAACTGTACATTTGTATTACAGGTTCCCTCCTAAAGTTTGGTTCAAAACGGGTGTGGTTTTGTTGTGTTATAATCATACACTACCCAAAGAACACAGCATAGTTTCAATGGGTGGCTTTCGGGCTTTCCATTTCCTCGTAAAAAAAAAAAAATAAAATAAAAAAATAGGTGTAGGGTATTTCTAAGTCGGTTGCACCGACTGACTGTATTATTATCTGTATCTTTACTGGTTTTTTTACTCTTATTAGTTGTGTAAACCTAGAATCAATTATTTTGTTTTTTATTTTCAATTTTTTTTTTAGCTTAAATGTGTTAAAGATAGCAGCAGCTGATGCGGGTACATTTTATGAGAAAATAAAAGAATTTTTTTGCAGAGAAGAATGTATGCAAATGTAAAATTATATAAAAAAATATATTCGGAACAGGATATAGCGGCTGATTCTGTGTTAAATTTTACAAAAGTGTTATGTTGGTGCTAATATAATAACTTAACAAAGCTTACTACTACTCGAACATCTCTCTATAAATATGAGATAAAGCTTTTGGGAAAGTACTGTAAATTCTCTAACATTAGTAATGCGTACCAGTGACAACACGCATTACCAACATCGGCTGGCTACAATATTCTCACCAGTCTGCATAGATCTATTTGTTAATTTTACAATTGGTGAAACGAAAAGGTCAATAAGACTTGTATTCCTATCTGCAATTTTTGAATTAATTTATAGTTTATCACTTATTTTAACAGATTTATCATTGATAATCGGAGTTCGAGTTTCAGCTCTAATCTAGTTTGAGTAATTATTCCGTGGAAGATCATTCTTTAACTTTTTGATTTCTTCTGTAATTACTGTACAGAAGATTTAAGTTTTTGTCCAATGTGTGCTTGCACTTCCGTTTTTAATATTATTATTAGGCTTATTGGTTTTACAATTTTTAATTTTACTAAACCACATAATTTTCAGAAATAAATTCTTTTTTCCATTAGTTATATATTTTTTATTTTGACCTTCTTTCACTGTTGAAGATTCGATTATTTCAACATTTTGTAACTTGTCAGTATCATTATTATTATTATTTATTATTATTATTAATTTTAATATTATTTTTACCATTATTATTTTTATTATTAATATCATCAATATTTGTATTTTTATTAGTAGTCATATCAATTATATTCGCTATTTCTATAGAATATCCCATATTTTTTACAACAATCTCAGCACAACCATTAGGTATTGTTTCAATCTCTTCCGATGTCTTTAATTGCTAGTAGCCAATTTTTTGTTTTCTTTTCCTTATTTTTTTAGGAATACTGGGCTAAACGTATTATGTTTTACACTAAAACCTAGCTAGAACTTTTCATCCGATTTTTTATAATTCATGCATTCCATAATTTATTCCTGTTGATCTCAATCACTTGTTTTGTGATGTTTGTGACATCTAAGACATGTTTCTTGATTTGTACAGTTAGCCGTTTTATGATTCAAACCTTTGCATTTGTAGCATTTTAGTACATTGATAGGATCAAAAACTTTGCATCTTTCCAAACCTATACAGAGTTTTTCAGCATTTAGAAATTTAGGAAAAGATTAATTCCTGTTATATATTTATACCCGTGCATACATATATGAACATCGGGTATATTAAAATTACTCCTCCGTTTGTAACGCATCTAAATTGACCAGCTAGATATCGTGTCAAGGGTACGTATCGAATCAGCATCGAAAAGTAAATTGAACTAGCTATGTGTGTCCGTCCGTCCGTCAGCTCAAAAACTTTAAAAGCTAGAGTTCTGAAACTTTCACAAAGTAATTTTTAAACAATTTGTAGGTTCCCTATTGTTTTTGGTTAAAATCGGAAAAAGGCTTCGGGTAGCTGCCATACAAATTTTTTGAAATTATATGAATATTTTCAAAATTAATAACTTAATAGACACCAAACAAAAAAACTAACAAAATGTAGTTAAATTATTATTCGCTTCAAGATGTCGTGGTTAGGACATGCGACTTCTAGTCAAAATGTCTCGGTTCGAATCCGGGCTGGGTCAAAATTAAATTAAAATTATTTTTTTTTTTTAAATTCATTTTTTGTTATCTATTTTCTTCTATTTTCCTTTTAATAAAAAAAACAGTGCGACAACACCAGCATCGTTGGGATTCCCGACACATTTTATTTACCAAAATAACTTATGTCGTGAATAGGGAATTGGGGTAGTATGCGAATATATTTGATGTGAATCCAGTTACATCAACCTAGCCTCTACTACTCAACGCCAAATTTTACCTTCACGTGGTCCCCCCTGTTAAGCTGAGCAACCCCGATGAAAGATTTGGTATCCAACCCAAGTGGTGTAGTTAGGGTCAGCGAGCAAACTAAATTTGGCGGGTTAAGTTTCTGAACGTCAACTGGAAGCTTAATTCACAGTAGCGTCTGTCCTATAATAGGCGGCTACAAACAGCGTCTGTTTCCTGAAAGGGCGGCTGAGTTATAAAGAAGGAAAACTACCGAAAACCCTTCAGAAGGCAACGGGAAACCACTGAAGTATCATCATCCCTAGAAAAATCATATGATAAGTCAAAAAGAAAAACGGCCCTCAGTCTCCGGCAAAAAGAGGGTGCTAAGAATCCCCGGAGGTAAAACAAAAACCACACTAAATATAGGCACCTGGAATGTTAATAGCCTATTTGAAGCAGGTAAACTAGCTAACGCAGTCCAAGAAATACAACGCCTAAACATCGATATTCTAGGAATAAGCGAAACATGGTGGCCGAATCGTGGCGAGTGCCATATAAATGGTGCAAAATTTTATTACTCAGGGAACGATACACCAAACCACCGAAATGGCGTAGGCATTATAGTTGCTGAATACATAAAACATCACATAACCGAATTTGTACCACATTCTGACAGAGTTATGTTGATAAAGATTAATACAAAACCAGTAGCACTTAACATGATACAAATATATGCGCCAACTGCTGACAAACCCGATGATGAAATAGAAGAGTTATATCAACAAGTATCATATCTTCAAAAACAAACAAAACCACATGAGTTAACCATAATAATGGGAGATTTTAACGCTAAAGTAGGCACCGAAAAAGTAGATGAAATTGTTGGACCATTTGCTCTAGGTTCCAGAAACGAGAGAGGTGAACGTCTCATAGAATTCGCCCAAGAAGAAGGCTTTAAAATTACTAATACATGGTTTTGTTTACCATCACGAAGGTTGTACACCTGGAAATCACCACAGGACAGCAGTGCAAACATTGTGCGCAATCAAATTGATTATATTCCTGGTCAACAAACGCTTCAGTTCTTCCATCAGAAAAGTTTGTACATATCCAGGGGCTGACGTACCGTCTGACCACAATCTTCTTTTAGCAAAAGTAAACATAAAATTATCCAAAGCTAGAAGAAGTAACCAGCAACCGAAATTGGATATCGAAAAACTAAAAATCGATGAAGTGAAAAATCAATTGACAGACGCAATCAATGATCAGTTAAGTCTCGTCTTAGAAGAAAATGATAACATCTGGGAGCGCACAAAAACTGTACTAAATGAAACGTCCAAACATATTCTAGGTACAAAATCATATAAGGCAAAGAAAAATTGGATGACAATAGAGATACTACAGTTGATGGATGAAAGACGCAATTACAAAAACAAACAACCTGCAGAATATAGAAGTATTCATCGCGAAATAAGGTCGAAAATAAGAATAGCAAAAGAAAACTGGTTAAAACAGGAATGCTATGAAATTGAAAAACTACAACATCTGCACGATGACTTCAATTTACACAAAAAACTCAAAGAAACAGCAGGGGTTGTACAAAAAATCACATACTTCCACACTTCTTAATGAAAACGGACAAATAATTTCTGAAATTAATGAAAAAACGAAGACCTGGGAAGAATATATTAAGAAATTGTTTTGTGATTTTACCCGTCCCGAGTACAAAATTGAAACGTCTATAGAACCATCTGAAACACATATAACCAAAGATGAAATCAAAAAAGCGGTTATGTCAGCCAAAAATAATAAAGCCGCAGGACCAGACGAAACCCTGTCAGAAATATTTAAACTGATCAATGACGAAAACCTCACTGTGCTCGAAAAAATTTTCAACCATATCTATAACACCGGAAATTTCTCACAAGACTGGCTAAAGTCAACATTTGTCGCCCTTCCGAAAAAAGCTAATGCCAAAAAATGCGACGACCACCGATTAATAAGTTTAATGAGCCATGCACTCAAAATCTTCTTGAGAGTGCTGCATAATCGTATTTACACAAATTGTGAGTTACACATGGGCAGAACGCAATTTGGATTCAAACAAGGAACTGGAACCAGAGAAGCACTTTTTAATATTCAAGTACTTGTACAGAATTGTCGTGATGTTCATAAAGATGTTTTCTTATGTTTTGTGGATTATGAAAAGGCGTTTGATAAGGTCAACCATCAAAAACTTATGGAGGTATTAAATAGAATTGGCATAGATAATAATATCATAATGTGTATAAATAGCTTATATTGGCAACAAACAGCCTGTGTAAAGATAAATAATGTGCTGACACAAAGCATTGATATTCAAAAAGGAGTTCGACAAGGCTGTATTCTCTCCCCTTTATTGTTTAACATCTATGCTGAAGCCATTTTTCAGGAAGCAGTGAACGATTTAGATGTTGGTATAAAAGTAAATGGCACATATATAAATAACATCAGATATGCAGATGATACAGTTCTCATAACAGACAATCTAAGGGATTTACAACATATAGTCGATAAAGTCAACCAGCATAGCGAATTGTTCAACTTAAAAATAAATATATCAAAAACTAAATTAATGATCGTAAGCAGAAAAAGAACACCTTACACTGCAGCAACAATTAAAATAAATAACCGCTCAATTGAAAAAGTCTCCACATACAAATATCTCGGATGCTGGTTACACGAGGATTGGAGCTGCGAAAAAGAAATTAGATGCCGAATCGAAATAGCAAGAAATGCATTTCTTAAACACAAAAAAGTTTTCTGTTGTCGCGAAATGAACTTGGGCCTTCGCTTACGATTCGTTAAATGCTATGTTTGGTCTATACTCCTATACGGTGTAGAAACGTGGACCTTGAAAGTGAGAGAAATCAACAAACTTGAAGCGTTCGAAATGTGGATCTACCGCAAAATGCTAAAAATATCGTGGATGGATCACATTACAAACGAAGAAGTTCTACGTAGAGCAAACGCGGAAAGAGAACTACTTATAAGGTTGAAGAAACAAAAAATCTCTTACTTTGGGCATATTATGCGTGGAAACAAATACGAGCTACTTCAGTTAATAGTTCAAGGGAAAATTGAAGGAAAAAGAGGTATAGGAAGGAAGCAATTATCATGGTTGCGTAACATTAGAAACTGGACAGGCATCAGAAACATTGGTGATTTAATCCATTCAGCAACAGATCGAAACATCTTTCAGGGCATCGTTGCTAATATCATATGACCACTGACATCCAATTATGGATAGGCAACAAAAGAAGAAGAAGATTTTATGTGTGAAAAATTTTATTTTATAGAAAATTTGACAGAAAACTCTGATTTATATTAAAAATCATTCATTTTTTTAAATATTTTTATAAAAAAATTCAAAACTGTTATTCAAAACAAACAATTGATACCAAAGCAACTATAATTATTTTCAAAAAAAAAATTAAGATAAATAAAAATCGTTGTGTAGACAAATTATTAATCGTTTCATGGTGTAGTGGGTAGGACATACGACTAGCACTCAAAACGTCTCAGTTTGATTCCGGGCTGGGTCAAATTTTTTTTTTTTTTTTAATTAATTTTTTGTTATCTATTTTCTTCTATTTTCTTTTAAATAAAATATATGTATTTATTTTATGTATGAGAAATTTTATTTTATAGAAAATTTGACAGAAAACTCTCATTTATATTATAAACTATTAATTTTTTTTAATATTTTTATAACAAAATTCAAAACAATTTTTCAAAACAGTACAATTGATACCATAGCAACTATAATAATTTAAAAAAAAAAATTAAGATAATTAAAAAATCGATGGCCTTTTAATTGAAAAGTGTGAGCTCGAATCTCGTTCTGAGCATATTTTGTTTTTAATTTCATCTTTTTTTTTAATACATCTTTTTTTTTATTAATTTTTTTTTTAATTAAATATAAAAAACCAAATATTTAGAGTTTTCTAAGAGTTTTCTCTTTTCACTTGCAATATATGCAATTCTTATTTATTTAATACATAATAGTGTACGCACGGGTATCTAAAAGTTGAGAAGGGCAATTATAATCTTCCTCTATTTTACAGTATTTAGTTTTACTACTTTTAATTCAGCCTTCAACAAACTATTCTGCTTCTTAATCTTTTCAATTATTTCATCACTAGTAAATTTATTAATTATATGCACAATTTGGTTTAAATTTCAAACGGAATTTTGATAGCTACCAAATTGTCGGCAGATATCGCGGTAGTCAGCGAGGACTTGACTGAACATTCAAGGCGTTCAGATTAGTCGTCTTGAGTTTATAAAAATCATTTTAATAATATAAATAAGCAGGATAAATTAATAAACCCCTTCGCTATGAGCTCGAATGTTCAAAGAAGTCCGCTTAAAAAAGGTGAAAAAAATAAGAAAACCGAAGAGGGCAATTAAGAAAAAATATTGTTCCATGAAGGCAATATAAAGAAAACCGATGAGGGTAATAATAAAATTCAAAGTTCGATATTACAAGAAAGTAATACGGAAGTCAAATCCAGCATTAATGAGTTAAAATTCTTGTGTAAAGTATTATAAAAAGAAATCTGTCAACTTAAGGCAAAAAATTTAAAATAAAAAAAATCAATAAATAGTGTGCCAGATGTATCTACAGATACTAAAATTGTGACATACGAAACGGATGAAGAAGAAATAATCAGAGAAATTAATTGGATTCTGAATAGAAAAAGAAATCCGAAGAAACGTAAAGCGGATAAGTCCCCAGATGTTAACACATCTTTGGAACCGCTATTTAAACTCGAAGAGGAAGAATTAAAAGCAAACGATAAGGTCACTAAAAAATATAAACCACTTCCGGTAGTTTTGCGCAATATAAAAAACTATTCTCATATTAAAAGAATAATAAAAGAAGAAAATATAAATGTTACAGGGTGGTTTCGCAGTCGAAAAGGGAGTCTGGCACAAATTTTTGTTGAGTTCAGTTAACCAGTTTCGTCACGAGGGTGCAAAGAAGCTTTTTCAATGTTCTTAATGTCGAGTCAAAACGGTTTGACCGATTGACTTGAAATTGTTCATAAATGTTCCTCTTAGCAACCGGAATTAGTTGTATAAATGTGGTTAGAATAAATTAACCCATTTCGGCCTGGCGGGCTTTCAAAAAATTTTGTGTTTCCGATTTGTGTCCAATTTTACAGGTTGATTTTGCAGTCTAAAAGAGAGGCTGCAAAAAGTTTTAGTTAATTTCGATTAGCCCGTTTTCAGCGACGACGCCATGAAGTTTTCTATAAATTTTATTTGCTTAAACGATTAAAAAAATTTATTGAAAATTTTATACCAGCATTTTAATTAAAACCCACAGGGTTAATTTGGTTTTGACCTGTTTGCACGTTTTGAACAAAGATTCAATGAAATGTTAAAATTTTTGGTATGAACGCAAGTTAACCTTTATTCCAAAAGCCCACTTAATAAATAAGACTAATTTTTTACCTTAAATAGTCTGAAATAGTTAAAAGCTAAATGAGATAATATTAATATTATTTATTAAATTAATAAAAGCAGCCGAATAAAAATTTCTTTAAAACTAAATAACATAACATTTTATTCTCCACATTTTTTCGTAAGTCTTTGTTTTTTATCTACTTTGCAGTTGTTTTTTGTTAAATAGATTTCAGTGTGACAGTTTTCTTCAAATGAAATATAAAAATCAAAAAATTCAATTTCGTTAATATAATGCTTAAATACATAGTATTTTAAAACAGTTTTTCCAAAAAAGCAGCCTACATTTCTCTCATAAAATCATAAAAAATCGAGGAAGAGCATAGTACAACTTTCAGGTAAGTACTAAACAAAATATAAGTTGAAAAGCAGATTTTTAAACCTTTTCTAAACCATCGACTATATTTTATTTAAACGGTGGCAATTCAAGAAAACTACTATTGACATAGTATAATGACATAATGGCAAATTTAGTATACCCTTTCGACCTATAGTCATTTTAATTCAGTTAACATTATTCGCCGGAAACCTACCGTCCTCAACTCTATCGCTAAGGAGCACCAAATTGTCAAGAAGAACCATGTATAGATAAATTAGAGATAATCGTTCAAACTGTTTTGCAAACTGTTTTTTAATGTTTTTGTTTCGCAATCGGTTAAAAGAACTCAAGAAAACATTTTTTTAAGCATTCCCTTAATTCAAAAAAGTTGTACCTTCTTTCAAAAATTGGACGTAATTTACTTACAATTTTTGAACAATCGTCGGGTCGGCAGGGGTTTACAAATTCCAAGTCTGTTAATAGTGTGAACTCCATTCTCAAAGAGAAACACATATACAAATTTTGAAGGCAATAGGTTAAACCATTTCTAATATATAGCAAAGCTACGAAAAAATCTATAAAAAGCTGTTGGGCCACAATGGGTTAACAGAACTCCACAAATATTTTTTGTGGCTTCATTTATAAGCAAAGTAGTATTACAAAACATTGCCTGAAACTTACTTTTTTATAATTTCCAAGCTTCCGGGCAACGCCGGGTAAATCTGCTAGTAAAATCTAAAATAAATGAAAACATTACAACAGAAAAATAAGTTGAGGTTGTGAAACCAAAATGTAATGACAATGAAGTGGTGCACAAGATGCAAAACTTAGAAAAAACTACAAAAACTACAGAAAAAGAAACTAAGGTTATGAACCTAAACGCAATGACAAAGAAGTGATGCACATGATGAAAAATCTATTGCTAAAAGTTGACGAAATCTCCATAAGATTAAATAAAATAGAAAAGAGAAACAATAATGAATATCAGGAACACCAAAAAAAATTATGATAAATGTATCTAGATAAAATACGTACTGCAACTTGGAATCCTAATGGTGTCCTTAATAAAAAGTATGAACTAGAAGTGTTCCTAAGATTTAACAATAGTGATATATTTCTGTTATCAGTGACTCATTTAACAATTAACACAAAATTTAAGATTCTAGGTTATGAATGCTATAAAGCAGTTCATCCTAGTAATCATCCGAGAGGAGGAAGTGCAATTCTAATATAGGATACTATAAAACATAATGAAGAATTCAAAATTGAATCTGAAGGAATCCAACATTCCATGATAAAAATTTCATCTACTAAACAAGATCTTAATGTTGGTGCAGTATATTGTCCAGTAAAATGCAATATAAAGAAAAATACCTTTAAAGAGCTCCTAAATGTCCACGGATATAAATTTCTGCTAGGAGGTGATTACAATGCCAAACATACAGATTGAAGTTCTAGAACACCTCAATTAGAGGTAGAGAGCTAAGCATGTAAAAGCTATTCTAGAGTTAGGTCGTTGCCATCATTCGACTGGCAAACCAACTTATTGGTCCACTGGTACCAACAAAATTGCAGATCTAATTGACTTCTTTATAACCAAAAGAATTTCAACCAACTTTATAAATTTAGAAGATAATCATGACTTGGATTCTTATCACTCTGCTGTCATACTAGAGTTGAATGAAAAAATAGCTATAAAACTAAATAAGCCCACACTGACAAATAATACCACAGACTGGTTAAGCTTTAACTATGAAATCACAAATAATATTATTTTTAATTTTTTAATATAATATAATGCAAAAAGCAATTAATTAGCCTAGAGATATAACTGATTTAATAAAACGATAACGAAGGGCTAGACGTAGATGCCAACAATTACGTTACCCTGACGATAAGAAGATTTTAAACAGATTAGCACAATCACTTAAAAGAAAAATTCAAATTTTAAAATCAGTATTCTATTAAAATTATATAAAAAGTTTATCGGCAGCAAAAAAATCAAATTATTCGTTGTGGAAAGCAACGAAGAGTGTAAAAAAGCCGATAGAGCACGTCACGCCGATCAAGAAACCAGACGGCAAAGGATAATAAAGATAAAGCCGAATTATTTGCAGATCATTTAGAAAACATATTCAAACCAAACGATATAAATTCAGATATTTGTTTAATGGAGGATGTTACAATAGAAAAGAACCATATTAATCCACTTACACAAGAAGAAATTAGTGAAGAAATAAAAACTTTTGGGTTAGGAAAAGCTCCAGGTTTGGTCTTATTACAGATCAGATTATAAAAGAGCTTCCACAAAAAATTTTTAAGAAAAATCACAAATGCAAACGGAAAGTAACATGGGTTATTATGATAGAAAAAACAGGCAGGCCATTAAATGAAGCAAAATCTTATATGTCTTTTACAAAATCTTAATATCTCTGATACCAATTATGTCAAAACTTTATGAAAAATTAATGTTAAAAAGGCTGTAGCCAATTATAGAAAATAAAAATTTAATTCAAAACCATCAATTTGGATTTAGATCCAAGCATGCTACAATTGACCAAGCTCATACAAAAACAAATATTGTAGAAAAATCGTTTGAAGAAAAACAAATATGCTTTACAATATTTCTAGATGTAGCACAAGCGTTTGATAAAGTTTGGAAGGATTAATAATAAAATTAAAGAGATTGATACCGTTCAATATTTAGAGATATTCTTTTACTATTCTACATTAAGAGAAATAAAAGACCTAGGCAGTTTTCTAGGTCCTATTTTGTACTTGCTTTATACAAGTGATCTACTACAAGAAAAAAATTAAGCTGTAGCAACATTTGCTGATCATACTGCAATATTGGCAGTAGTATCCAACATTGATGAAGCTACAAGAAAATTACAGAAGTCAATGAATGTAAATGAAAATAAATCTGTTCATGTTAATTTAGTAATAGAAATATAAGAAACCCACCTAAAATAAATTTAAATGGTATTTGTATCAATCGAAATTCAGCAAAATACCTAGGAATGACACTGGTATCATGCTGAGGTGGAATGAGCTTATTAAAAAGAAAAACCTAGAACTTGAAAATAAATGTGTCAACTGTATCCGTATGACCGTAATATAAACATTATATCATCCGGTTTATTAGTTTTGGCAAAATTTCAAACATACGGCTTTATTAGGTGTAGTATAATGCTCATATAAAAGAAGGAATTGTGTGGCAGCTAATCGACCCGTCTGCAGTAGACCAACCAAACTGTTAAACCGAGTTTTATTTGCTTAAATTATTAAATGAATTTTATTGAAAATTTTGTACCACTATTTTAATTATAAAAGCCCAGCGGGTTAATTTGGTTTTGACCTGTTTACGCGTTTTGCACAAAGATTTAATGAAATTTTCAATTTTTTGGTATGAACGCAAGTTAACCTTTATTCCAAAAGCTCACTTAATTAATAAGACTAATTTTTTTGCTCTCCTCAAATAGTCAAATAGTGCAAAAGGTAGATAAATGAGATAATATTAATTATTACCATAAAAGGTAAAGTAAATGAGATAATATTAATTATAATAAAAATAAAGCTAGTCAGAATAATAATATCCCTAAATTCAAATAATTTAACATTTTCCTTCTCTACATTTTTTCGTAAGTCTTTGTTTTCTATCTATTTTGCAGTTGTTGTTTTTTATAAAAGTAATATAAAAATAAATAAAAATATTAATAATAATTCAAAAAGTAGCATTAAAAATGATAAAATTAAACAAAAAAGAGATAATAATAACATTAATAATACAGAAAAAGTAGAAAATAATAGTAAAAGTAAGATTTAAAACGATAGAATTCATCAAACCAATGATAAAGTAAAAAGTAAAATTAAAAACGATAATATTAACCCAAGCTATGATAAAAATACAGAAAAAAAAAAAAAAATGATAGTATTAGTAAGATAAAAAATGATACAACTAATCAAACCAATGATAATAGTAATAATTATGTAGAAATAAAAGACTCCAAATACCCAAACTGGAATAAAGGCGAAACAATAAATTCACAGAACACAACTGAAAGAAAAATAGGTTACTCTAAACTCCAAGATGATAGCAAAAGTTTTGTTGATCCCATGTCACCCCCAATTGTAAGGCTTACAAAAAGAGCAATTGAAAATGGAGATAGTGTATATGCTCTTTCCAGATTAAGGGATTACAGAATATATAATAATGTGCGATTATATTTAGCATTTTTCCTCGATCAAAATGATATTTGCTTTGATGGTATAACACAAACCAATATAAAGGTTTTAATTAATCAAGAAGAACTACCAACTGACTATCCGGAACTACGGAGAATATATGACAGATACCACGAGAACATAGGAATCTGCAATAAAGATGTTTCGAATGATCTAGCTACATATTGACGACATGTTTATAACAAATATAGGGAAAATCTTCAAAAGACAAGAGAATCTTGGCAAAATTACCTGATCGGCAGATAATAATGACAGAACAAAAAAATATAATGCAAATTGGTGATCTAAAGATATTGTATTTAAATATATGTAGCATTAGAAATAAAATACTGGAACTGGAAACATTAATTAATGAATATAAAAAAATAGACATAGTAATAATTACAGAGGTTTGGATTTATGAAAAAGATACCTACAACATCCCCAATTATCAAACAGTTTACAACTGTAGAAATAAAAAAAGAGGAGGTGGGACTGCCATTTTTATTAAAAATAATATCAGTTTCAATGAAATATGTAAAGATGAAAAATATAACTTTACTGTAATTGAAATCCTGAACTAAAAACCAAAATTAAAAATCGGTACATTTTATAAAGCTCCAGTGGAAAACAGCAACCTATTTATGGAGTTTCTTGAACCTAAACTAGTAGATAAGTCAAATCATATATTTTTTGCAGATACCAATCTAAATATATTTGAGAACTCCAATATAATTTTTAAGTATAAGGATATTATAGCAACTTCTGGATATAGCATAGTTAATAAAACGGAAAGTACAAGAAATACAACTAACTCTAGCACCTTTATTGATCACATAATAACAAACATAAATGGCAATCATGATGTTAATTATATAATAGAAAATAACTGCCTATCGGACCATCAATTGGCAATAGTAACTATTAAAGCAATTAATATTGAGAAGTTACCAATGAAACAGTACAACATAAACAAAATCGATTATAATCAAATGCGTTCCATAGTAAAATACAAAATTGAAAATAATAATATACCAGAAATCGAAACCTTAGTAAAAATTATACAAGAACCAAAAAGATTATGTACTAAGACAATACCGATGAGAACGAGAAATAATAGCTGGATTACACCTTTTATTCATGACAAGCTGAAAATAAGAAAAGCATTATATAATCGACATAAAAATGATCCGACCAATAGTGAAAAAAAGGCAAAATATATAAAAATGAAGAAAAAGGTAGAACAATTAATAAAAGAAGAAAAAAAAAATATTATAATAGAAATATTAAAAAAGCCGGGAGCGATTCTAGGAAAGTATGGAAAATATTGAATAATTCTATAAAAAAATACCAATGAAGATAAATTGAAAAATGTCAGTCATGTTATTAAAAGAAATGGTGAAAAAACTAGAAATGATGATGAAACTGCAAATACTCTCAATAATTTCTTTACTGAAATAGAAGAACGTATTAAAAAAAACATTCTAAATACCAACGATTTTACTAACTGCTCATAAAATCTATTTAATAGCAACTCGTTGTTTCTTATTCCAGTTATAGAACCAGAAATCCATCAAATTATTATGAATTTAAATAAAAATGCAACTCCAGGATTGGATAAAATTACAGTGAGAGATCTACAAGAGTTGGTCAATATTATAACCCCATCTTTAGTGAAACTGATAACTCAAAGTTTCACTAATTGTATATTTCCTGATTCGTTAAAAAAAGCATATTTAGTTCCTATTCGCAAAAGTGGGTCAAAAGAAGACTGTGTTAACTATAGACCAATTTCAATTCTAAACTCAATTTCGAAAATATATGAAAAAGTTATTAATTCAAGAATAAGAAGTTCCATTGATAAAACAATAGACTTTGATGCTAATCAATATGGTTTCTTAGAAAAAAGTGGTACAGAATCAGCTATCGCAGCAACCTTGGAACATATTTACGATGCGTTGGATGACGGATACTATGTTGGCGCAGTTTTTATTGACTTAACAAAAGCATTTAATACGGTAAGTCATTCCAGACTTATCAGATTGCTAGACAACTTAGGAATTCGAGGTAACATTAATCTTTTACTAAAAAGTTATTTGACAAATAGACCCCAACGTGTTAAAATTAATGAAGTACTAAGTGATGAACTAGTAATAACAACAGGCGTACCACAAGGTTCATTACTGGGGCCGTTGTTATATCTGCGGTATGTAATGGACTTACCTAAAAACAGTATTAAGTCAAAATACAACATATATGCGGATGACAGTAACCTTATAGCAAAAGTGAAAACATTAGAAGAGCTTCAAAATATACTAAATGATGACTTAAAGATATATTGCAGTTGGTTGAACCAAAATGAATTATGTATAAATTCGAAAAAAACTAATTCTATGATATTCAAAATGCAAAAGAAAACAAATGATAATTTTACGCTTAAGGTAAAGGATACTATAATAGAACAAGTTGATAATGTTAAGTACTTGGTAATGATAATTGATGAAAACTTAAGATGGGATAAACATATAAAAAGCATAAAAAAAAAAATATTCCTATAACAATGGCTTTCAGAAGAATGGGGAGTATTCCGAATTATGCTACTAAACTTATATATAATGGCCATATATTATTAAGAATTAGGTATAATAAATGCAGTTGGAGTCATTGTTCATATTTTCATAAAAATCAAATGAGTGCGGTAATTAATATAGCCCTCAAAACTTTATTTAATTTGAATATAAGAACCAGAACCAATAATTTATATAAAATAACTGATACACTGGATATTAAACAACTAATTTACTTTGAAAAATGTAAATACATGTATAATATCGTGAACAATAATATTAAGTCAAAAGTAAAACTTCAAAATAGGGACAATATTCATAATTATCTAACCAGAAACAGGAAAAATATCGAAATTCCTAAAGCCAAAACAACGTTGAAGCTAAAAAGTCTAAAATGCAGCGCAATAAAACTTTTCAACTCGCTACCGGTAGAAATTAAAAACAGTCAAAATTTAAACATATTTAAAAGTAAACTTAGAAAATTTCTAAAAAATCTTAGAAATTAAGCTTTAAAATTTGAAAATTTAAAAAAAAAAAAAAAATAAAAAAAAAATCTAGAAATTAGATAAATTGTAAAAAATCTCAGGTTATTAAATGTTAGTTATAAGCTGTAGTTTAAGAATTACTTAATTTCTTATACATAATTTTATATATTATTGTAAAATTATCTGAAATTAAATAAAAAATTGAATAATCAAAAATTATACCCTTTGACTTAAAGTCATACGAGTATAAAAATACAAACCTATCAGAATAAAGTCATACGTAACATAGTAAATGCTTCCTAGTATGCGCGTAAAAGTGACACTCATATAGAATCACAAATTCCTAAAGCTATAGATGAAATAAGTAGATATGCCATAAAGCGTAAAGCTCGACTAGAAGGGAATATAAATATTGGAGCTGCTCAGTTAATAAATATTACCCAGAAAAATACAGGGAGGCTTAAAAGAAAAAAACCTTTAGATAAAATAGTATAAAGTACAGATTTCCTTCGGAAAAGTACACAAAACCTATACTTGAACCAAAGATAGCAAAAAATTTTATGCAAATTTTTTTTTCATAATAGGAATTGAGCTTACACTCATATTTTTTGTTTTTATAAAACCTTTTAAAAAATATTTTTTAAATTATTGCACACTTCATTATTTTTATACCCGTGCATACATATATGACATCAGGTATATTAAAATTGCTCCTCCGTTTGTAATGCATCGATCTAGACGAGTTAAATAGGGTGTCAAGGGTACGTATCAGCTCAGAATCGAAAAATAACTTTTATAACAACTAACTTTTTTAACTCCAATATTTTCATATAAAAATTTGTAATTTTGCAGTACATCTTGTATCATAATGAATTTGTATGAATTTTGTTTTTAGTTTTTTTTGTTTTTTTTTTTTTAGAAAACAATCTTTCGAGCTACGATTTCATATGATTTAAATGTTGCGTAGCTGAAAAAATTTAAGATAAGCAAAAAAGACCACAAAATTTTTTTTAAGTAAATGGGTAAATGGCTTCATAAATAATTTATATGTATTCATATAATATGTATATGTATAATATTTTGCATGCTTTGTATTTGATATTGGAAGATATAATCATTATGAATATGATGATTATTATCTATCATGGTGATCATTATATGAATATGATCATATGAAGGTTTTTTGCTTATGTTTAATATATTCGTGAATTAAAAATTAATTAAAAGAGGTAGAATTGAAAAATTAGAGCTACAGTTTTAAAATTCACACAAAACCTTTTTTGGACATTTTTAAAGTTTCCTCTTTTTTTTGCTTAAAACCAGACCAAGGCTTCGGGGAGCTGCCATAAAACTTCTTTGCACCAATATGAATTTCTTCAAAAATAATTTAACTACGAGGATGAAAATTACACACGGTTAGTTATATAATGAATCGACCACTAATATGAAGTTTCAAAATGTTACGGCCCATTTTTGGGGGGCTGCCATAAAACTTCTTTGCACCAATATGAATTTCTTCAAAACTAATTATGCTACGAAGATGAAAATTACACACGGTTGGTTAAGTAATACATCGAGTACTTATAGGAGTTTGAAAATGTTACGGCCCCATTTTCGAGCAGCTTTCATACAAAGATGTCAATTCGATAACTGTGAATCTAATGAAGCTACGAGGTTAAAATTAAAACTGGGCAGGTAAAGTAATAGGACAAGTTACTGGGCAAGGTGGGATATCACTCGAACCAACTTTCAGGGGGGGGCAATTTCTTTTTGTTTTTTTATATGGTTTTTTGTGTTTTTTTAAGCAAAAATTATGGGATAAAGAATTAAATTTTTTATATTTATATATTTATATATTTTTGTAATATATATAATAGCATAAGGGAAATAAAAAATGGTTAGTGGATATGCATGGGTATCTAAAAGTTGACAAGTGCAACTATAATCTTCCTCGTTTTTCACTGAATTTAGTATTGAATCAATCCACTTTTCTGTTTAAATATTTAAAGTCACATTCAGTTTTCCACTTTCCGTTTTAAATGATAATAATGTATCATTTTTTAACTGCTCCGTATAACGATCTTCTATAGCTCTTAAAAAGTGCTATGTTTCTAGTTCATTTTTTTTAAGCGCATTTTCAAATTCTTGTTTATATTGCCGTAAGTAATCATTGTTTTTTTTAACCGCGAGATTAATATTTTCTAAAATCAAGTGATTTTATTTAGCGTGGGTGGATGAGATAGTTCAGTTAAAACTAAAAAAAAATAAATAAAAATATTTAAACTGATGACAATTGTGAAATTATATATTTTAAGTGATAAAGAGCTATAAAGAAAATTTTTTTTAATTAATAATTTAGTCAATCAAAATTAATAAATTATAATATTGCATTATAAAAATTTTTATTATAAAAAAATATGCAAAAGCAAATTTTTCTTTTTGTAATTTATTTGATATTAATTACTCAAAATTTTTTTTCTTCAGTAAAAATCTTTCTATTGAGTGAAAATAACAAATATTAAAAAATAAAACCAAGATGAGTGTTATTTGCTTATTAGAAAGCTGTAATAAACCAATTAAGAATAATGAGAGCTATATAATATGTGCATATTGGTGTAGTAAAGCTATACATATAAAATGTGCTAAGTTGGATAATAGTGTAATTCATTTAATAAATACAAATAAAAACATAAAGTATAGTTGTGATTTGAAGCTTCTACATTTTTTCAAGTTGCTACCTCTATTAATTTTAAAGATATGCTTTAAAGTCTTCGGATCTGAGTAACTGGTCCCCAGCCCACTACTTCAATGGGGCCCGAATTTTAAGGACACTAAGGAAATCGGAAGGGACACCGTGATACTAAATTTGGAGGTTCAATCTTCATTCGTTTCGGAATTCTGCTAGTTTGGCCTAAATTCGATTAAAAAGTTCCAGGTTCCGAGCTCATGGTCCAACCGCGACCATACGCAATCCCCGCCGTACTTTCAGTCCTAGTAACCTACAGTTAAAATTTCATCAAAGTAGCTCCAATATTTTTTTAGTTATCGTGCCTACGGACGGACGGAGATGGCTATATCGACTCAGGAGGTGACGTTGATCACAAATAATTTAAATTCCACTTGATTAGTATTGAAGAATTAAATAAACTCATAAAATCATTAAATAAAAGAGATAGTAATATGATGAATAAGAATATTTTTATTGAATGTTTTGATTTAATTTGAGAGAATTTTTTAACTATTGTTAATGAGTCGTTGAAATTGGGTATTTTCCCAGATACTTGGAAAGAAACTGTAACCATTTTTTACAACCGACCCTGCGGTAGGGGAATAGAATACTTCCGCAGTACGAACTGCTTGTCGTAAAAGGCGACTAAAAGTTCAAACAAAAATCCCGAAGCGACTGACTCGGAACGAGCGGCTCTCTGGTCTGCGTCTGATCCCTGAGGGACGGCAGTTAAACTCCTGGCAGTAGGTAAAATGCAACCAATATATAAAATAGAAAATATGAATAACGATAATAAAGAAATAAATCCGGTAGGGATATCTACCAAAGTGTCGGCAGAAGCCACGGCTGCCGGCGAGGGCTTTGCTGATCTTATAAGAAGGTCAGAGGAGTCGCCAGTGGCCCAAAAATCAAAAAACAATATAGCGGACCCATTTAAGAAGAGCGGAAAAATTAACAGATCACCACCGATTAGAGAACTCCAAAATGAACAAGCACTGTATAACAAATGGCAGAAGGCTGTCGAGTCGCCAGTGGCCCAAAAATCAAAAAACAATATAGCGGACCCATTTAAGAAGAGCGGAAAAATTAACAGATCACCACCAATTAGAGAACTCCAAAATGAACAATCACTGTATAACAAATGGCAGAAGGCTGTCGATGAAACAACACAACTAAAGAAGTTGATAAGCAATATGGAAAAACAAATACAGGATCTTAAAAATGAAATTACTTATTTAAAGATGCAGAAACCACAAGATGCAGAAACCACAGTTCTACAAGCTTCACAAGTTCAACACTTATCAAAGTCAGAAAACAGTAAAAAAATAGTATACTCTACAGATGAGGAAGAATTAGCGAAAGAGACTGAATGGATAAGGGTGAAGCAGAAACAAAAAAGGAAGTTAAATGACTCACTTACCCCTCCAAACGCAAAAAAGATGGACTATAAAACCACTCCAAGTAAAGAAACTACTCCAAAAAAGGTTATTTCGCCAAAAAAAATAACCGATCCGGAAAAAGTTAAGAAAAAACAATCTCCACCGCCAATAATTGTGGATGAATTTAATAACTATAACGAATTCTGCGAGAGAGTAAAAAAAGTAATAACAGAAAAACAGTTTGAGATGAAACTCCTTGGAAAGAATTGTATAAAAATCAATTTGTTAGATGAAGATGCTTACAGAACATTAACAAAAGCGCTATCAGAGTACAAATATAGTTGGCACTCATACGAAAGCAAACAGCAAAGGCCAATACGAGTTATGGTCAAGAACCTGCCTCACTCGTGTAAAACAGAAGAAATAATTAAAGATCTTGAAAATAGAGAATATAAAATAATAGGAGCTGCAAATAAACGTAGCTGGAAGAATAAAGAACCATTAAACATGTTTATGTTAACCTTCAAAGCAGAAGAAGATATTAGCAGAATATACGAGATTAAAAGTATTCTAAAATGTATTGTGAATATCGAGCCTCTAAGAAAAAATAAGCTTGTAGTACAATGTAAATCATGCCAGGCATATGGTCACACACAAAAATATTGTGGAAAAACCCCAAGATGTGTAAAATGTGCAGGTAGGCACCATACCAGGGAATGTTTGAAACCTAAAACTGAACCACCAAAATGTGTTCATTGCGGAAATCAACATCCAGCTAATTATAGAGGCTGCATAATCGCAAAAGAAATGCAAAAAATCAAATTTAAGAATATGAGCCCAAATTCACAACAAAGGAATACTCCACAATACGCTAAAAAACAAATCAGAAACCATCTGCAAACGTCGCAAGTGAAGCAAGATTTCCAGACAAATAGAAGCAGTAAAACTTATGCCCAAGTTGTTGCGGGTAAAAAACTTAATAATAATAGCGAACAAGAAAATGATTTAAAACAATCCATTCTGCTTATACTAAAAAAAGTAACCAAAATAGAAAGTTCTATGGTCGATACGGATTGTAGAATAGGAGCACTAGAGGGCAGTACCAAAAACCTGCTTCGAAATCGAAAAGATGAATGAACTAAAAATTTTTTCATGGAATGCCAATGGACTGCTACAACACCAACAAGAGCTACAAGCAGTCCTTGACATAAATAATATAGATGTTTGTCTTATAGCAGAAACACACTTTAACAAACAAACGCATATTAATTTTCATGGTTATAAAGTTTATCATAGCATACATCCAGGTAACTCTGCTAGAGGAGGAAGTGCAGTAATTATAAAACAAAGTATACAACATTTTGAAGAAGCCAAATTTGAAACAGAAGAAATACAAGCTATGGCCGTAAACGTAAAATGCAAAAACTACTTTATTGTAGTAGCAAGTATATATTGTCCACCTAAGTACTCTCTGAAGAAACATCATTATTTGGATCTTTTTAAGAAACTAGGAAAAAAGTTTGTTATAGGAGGTGATTTTAATGCCAAAAATACACACTGGGGATCACGGCTAACAACAACCAAAGGCAGAGAATTATTCCAAGCAACAAGCGAATTTGGGTGTGAAACCATATCAACAGGAAAACCTACATATTGGCCTACAGATCCAAATAAAATACCTGATTTAATAGATTTTTTCATTATTAAAAACATTTCGAATAATTTCATACAGATAGAAGATAGGCAGGAAATGGACTCTGACCACTCACCAATTCTGCTAACTGTAAGTGAAAACGCTATTGAAAAGCAGAGCATTCCGATTCTCGCCAATAAATACACTGACTGGGAAAGCTTTAAAGTGTGTCTGGAAGAAAAAATACAACTAGCTGTACCGTTGCAATACAAAGAACAATTGGATGCGGAGGTGGAAAACTACATTAACGATATACAACTTACAGTGTGGGAAAATACTCCAGTAATTAAACAAAGAGTAAAAGAAAATAAATATCCAGCCGAAATCTTAGAACTAATTGCAATAAAACGCAGAGCAAGGAAAAAATGGCACCAAACTAGAGCTCCACAAGATAAAACTAGGCTGAATAATCTCACCCAACAACTAAGAAGAAGAATTAAGGAAGTGAAAAACAAATCGATAAATTTATATTTGGAAAAGCTAACAAATGATAAAAGTACTGATTACTCTCTTTGGAAGGCAGCTAAAAATCTGAAAAAACCTATTGCAGCTATTCCTCCAATTAGAAAACTGGACGGAAAGTGGGCGAGAGATAATAAAGAAAAAGCCAAATTATTTGCGGAACACCTAGAAAAGATATTTCAAGTAAACACTGGTGAAGAAGAGGAAGATCTAGATGCAGAACAAATTCAAGAGCAAGAGGAAATCGCATTAACAAATCCAGCTGAAGTGAAAAAAGAAATTAAAAACAACATTAAATCTAAAAAAGCTCCGGGATATGATTTAATAACCGGACAAATTCTGAAGCAGCTACCAGAGAAGGCAATAGTTAAAATAACAAATCTTATAAATGCTGCATTCAGGCTGAAATATGTGCCGAAATTGTGGAAAGTGGCCGAGGTCATTATGATACCCAAAGCAGGAAAACCACCAAATGAGATAACGTCTTATAGACCAATCTCATTGCTACCTATAATGTCAAAACTATTTGAAAAAATTTATTTGAGAAGACTAAAACCGATTATTGAAAGGAAGAATCTAATTCCGGACCACCAATTCGGCTTTAGAGAAAAACATGCAACAATAGACCAGGTACACAGAATAACAAACACTATTGAAAAAGCTTTAGAGGAGAAGAAAGTCTGTTCAGCAATCTTTTTGGATGTGACTCAGGCATTCGATAAGGTGTGGCACAAGGGATTGAATTGTAAACTGAGAACAATCCTTCCAAAAGAGCATTCGGAAATGATAGAAAGCTATCTATCAGACAGATACTTCTACATAAAACAAGAAGGAGAATATTCCGATCTTAAAGAAATCGGTGCTGGAGTTCCTCAAGGAAGTGTACTCGGTCCAATACTGTATCTGTTGTATACTTGTGATTTTCCTGCACTTGAAAATAATATAATTGCGACGTTTGCTGATGATACAGCGGTTTTGGCTGTCGGAGAAAATAATGAAGAATCTACAGAAAAACTGCAGAGAGCTATGACAAGAATCCAAAATTATACTAAAAGGTGGAGGCTAAAATTAAATGAAGGTAAGTCAATTCATGTGGATTTCACAAATAAAAAAATTGACCATAAACCAGTATATATAAATGGTCAAGAAATACCTTATTCAAATACTGCCAAATATCTTGGTATGACATTAGATGCGAAGCTTCGCTGGAAAGCCCACATCAAAAACAAGAAGGAAGAGTTACAAATCCGTTATAGAAAAATGTACTGGCTCATAGGTAAGCATTCTACCTTGACAATACAAAACAAACTTCTGCTCTATAAACAAATATTAAAACCAGTATGGTCATATGGCATCCAGCTATGGGGATGCAGCAAAAAGAGTAATAGAGATGTTATTCAGAGGTTCCAGAATAAAGTTCTAAGAAATATTGTGAACGCGCCCTGGTTCATCAGAAACTATGACCTACATAGAGATATGCAAATAGAATTTGTAGATAAAGAAATCCAAAATTTTGCAAGAAGTCACGAAAAAAGACTCCAAAACCATGTAAATGTCGAGGTAGTCCAGCTTCTGGATAATACAAATATAGCCAGACGACTCAAAAGAGTAAAGCCTTTTGAGTTAGTGTAGCTATAATAAGAGAAAGAAACAGTTAGATAGACATCGCTGGATGGAATCTACATTTAAAACTAAAATAAAGCCAGAAGAAAAATTGCTCATTAGCCCTATCGGACTAGATCGCAATAGAGGAAAGGTGTGGTTTAGTGGGTAAGAATCCCACACGCAATGTCAAGCTACGGGGCTCATTGTGTCTTTTGAAGATTCCATTCCAACCTACGTAAAAATAAAAAAAAAAAAAAAAAAAAAATTTTTTACAACCATTTATTAATACAACCATTTGGCAATTACAACCATTCCAAAAGTAGCCGGAACAAAACATTGTAACAGATTTCGTCCTTTGAATATGAACTGTATTGAATCAAAAATATTAGAAAAAATTGTTTTTGAACAATTAACAAACTATTTTGAGAAAAATAATAAGATTGCAGTAGACGATAAGAGGACAATTTTTGCAGTATTTCTCGACCTACGTAGAGCCTCTGAAACAATAGATATATCACTTTTATTAAAAAAACAACTTCAAAAGTATGGTTTGAATCATATCTACCAAATAGAAAGCAACGTATAAAAGTAAAATAATGCATTTCAGAAGTAACAGACACAAAGCTTGGAGTGCCTTGGAGTCAAGGATCAGTTTTTGGAGTATTTTTGTTCTTAATGTCCATCAACGATATTCAGAAATGTATTAAATTTAATGAAATTGCCCTTTTCGCAGATGTCTTTTATATATAATAGGTCAGAATGTAAATGATTGCGTTAAAAATAAACTTAGATCTACATAATTTAAATAAATGGTTCCAAATGAACAAACTAAAAATAAATATTGCTAAAACTAAATTTTTGATCATTAATCTAATATATAAAGGAGAAAATTTGTTTGTTTGTTTGTTTGTCCAGGATTCATGTGAAAACCACTGGTCCGATTGTCACAAAATTTTAAAGGAATAATACTGAGAGCCCGGGGATGACATAGGCTATGTCACATTTTCATAAGTCAACAGGTTGCGGCTCCAGAGCCGTTTTAAACTTTTTAGTTTTTTGTATGTCGAGTCAAAACGGTTTAACCGATTGACTTGAAATTTTGCACAAATATTCCTCTTAGCAACCGAAAATAGTTGTATAAATGTGGTTGGAATAATTTAACCCATTTCGGCCTGGCGGGCTTCCCAAAAATTTTGTGTTTCCGATTTGTGTCCAATTCTACAGGGTGATTTTGCGGTCAAAAACAGAGGCTAACGCAAATGTTTGTTGAGTTCGGTTAACCCATTTGGGCACGTGGGCCCAATGAAGCTTTTTCAATATTTTTAATGTCGAGTCAAAACGGTTTGACCGATTGACTTGAAATTTTGCACAAATGTTCCTCTTAGCAACCGCAATTAGTTATATAAATTTGGTTGGAATAATTTAACCCATTTCGACCTGACGGGCTTCCAAAAAATTTTGTGTTTCCGATTTGTGTCCAATTCTACATGGTGGTTTCGCAATCGAAAAGAAAGTCTGGCACAAATTTTTGTTGAATTCGGTTAACCCGTTTAGGCACGAGGGCGCAAAGAAGCTTTTTGAATGTGTTTAATGTCGAGTCAAAACGGTTTGACCGATTGACTTGAAATTTTGCACAAATGTTCGTCTTAGCAACCGGAATTAGTTGTATAAATTTCGTTGGAATAAATTAAGCTATTTCGGCCTGGCGGGCTTTCAACAAATTTTGTGTTTCCGATTTGTGTACAATTTTACAGTTTGATTTTGCAGTCTAAAAGAGAGGTTGCGAAAAGTTTTAGTTAAGTTCGAATAACCCGTTTTCCACGACGACGCCATGAAGTTTTCTATAAATTTTATTTGCTTAAACCATTAAAAGAATTTTATTGAAAATTTTGTACCAGCATTTTAATTAAAACCCACAGGGTTAATTTGCTTTTAACCTGTTTGCGCAAAATCAACCTGTAAAATTGGACACAAATCAAAAACACAAAATTTTTTTGGAAGCCCGCCAGGCTGAAATGGGTTAATTTAATCCAACCAAATTTATACAACTAATTTCGGTTGCTAAGAGGAACATTTGTGCAAAATTTCAAGTCAATCGGCTTAAGCGTTTTGACTCGACATTAAAAACATTGAAAAAGCTTCATTGGGCCTTCGTGCCCAAACGGGTTAACCGAACTCAACAAAAATTTGTTTATGCCTCCCTTTTCGAATGCAAAATCACCCTGTAAAATTGGACACAAATCGGAAACACAAAAGGTTTTGGAAGCCCGTCAGGAAATGGGTTAATTTATTCCAACCAAATTTATACAACTAATTCCGGTTGCTAGGAGGAAGATTTGTGCAAAATTTTAAGTCAGTCGGCCAAACCGTTCTGACTCGACATACAAAAAACGACAGCAACTTGTTGACTTATAAAAATTTAACATAGCCTATGTCTCCCCGCGGGCTCTCAGAATTATTCCTTTCAAATTTTGTGACAATCGGACCAGTGGTTTTCACATGAATCCTGAACAAACAAACAAACAGACAGACAAACAAACAAACAAACAAATTTTCTCCTTTATATATTAGATTAAAAATATTAGAAGATAAATTTGTTAATAAATTCGAGGGTATTTGTAATGAAAAAAATTTTGAATACAAATTATTTCAGCATTTAAAAAATTATTTTAATTATAAGTGTTGTCATAAATATGATAACAATTATTAATATGTTAATAAAAAATTTCAACAAAAATGTAAAACAATTTTATAATAAACATAAACATATTTTAGCGTGTCACATTTATAACAATAAATTCGATTTTAATAAATTTTAAAGGCTTTTATTTTGTATACAGACATAAAATCAAATATATTAGATAACTAAAGCTATAATAAAATTTTAAACTCATTTAAAAATTAAAATTTACATAACTTTATATTATATTTACAATTTTATTTTAAAGTTTAGTACCGGTCTATTACTGTCGACACACTATGCAATTTAACTATGTTTCAATTTCATTTTTAGCACATTTGTAAAAAATTTTGTAAAAATGTGCCTATATAGCTTCAGAAAGTTGGAAAAAGCCCTATATTCAAATTGTTATAACAAGAGTTCTATTAGGTGCATTTTCAATCTGAAAACGATAAAAGATAGCTGGTTTTATAAAACAATTAAAAGACAAATGTTTAAGATTGCCATACGGTACTAAAATTTACCATTATGCAAAACTCAATTTTTGCAAAATTTTTGACCACACATATCTTTTAAACGGTTCAAGCTAAGGTCTTGAAATTTTGGGAGTATTTAGATCCTTAGAAATTAGTAGAAGTTAATTAACAAAATTTTGAAAATTGAAATTTTGCTATTTTTCAAAACCTGTAACTTAAATACGTGTTCAAATTTTTGTTTTGTGATTTACAAAATTGAAAGTTATTTAATTATATTTCAACATGTGTCAAAGGTTTATCTTAATTTTGAAGGGCGCCCAAGCTACAGCCCCCGCAAATTCCAAAAAAGGCCTATATTTAAATTACAACAAACCCTATATAATGTTGAAAATGCTTTTTAAAATATTTTCAACATTATATGTATATATTTTTTTTTTTTCAATAATTAATTAAGTGTATGTGAATATAAAATTTTTTAGAAACAAGTGATGAAAATAACCAAGGGTTTTTAGAAAGCACATTTTAAACATTCTATAGGGTTTGTTACTGAGTTAAATATAGGATTATTATATAGGGTTTCATAATGGTAAAAATATATATAAAAACAAGTAAAGAAACAGTCAGTCGGTGCAACCGACTTAGAAATACCCTACACCTATTTGGTTCAAATTTAAGGACATATCCATAAGTCATTTTAACACCATAGAAGCTGTTATTAATTTGATCGTAAGACATAGCTAACCAAATTAACTGTATAATACTAAAAACATTTTCTAATTACCCTATCTATTAAAAAATACTACAAATTCTTACTAATTTATCTATTTAAAAATATTAAAAAACAAACAAACTTGAAATAAATGAAAATATATTTATTCCAATTCATTTACAAAATGAAAAAATTCTAATTATTAAATTTTGTGATAAAAAGATAATCAAAGCATAATATATTTAATAATCCAAATTTTTAAAAATTGCAATTATTTTAAATGGTTAGTTTATATACCTAATAGAAAAGCTTATAAACGCAAAATATGCAATAAATGTATTTCTAAAATACAATTAAAAATTTACACCTTTTCATATAATTCATTTAAATATAAAAATAAATTTTACATAAATACAGCAAGTACCTTTGAACATAGCTGAACCACTACAATTAAGTCTAGATTTCGGAGACACATAGGACATAGGAAATATATTCTTTGGCTTCGAAATTAAACTCGACCACAACCAATTCCCATGGTACTTTCATTACTAGCAACCTACTGTTAAATTTCATCAAAATACCGGCATTATTTTTTGAGTTATGGTGTTTGTAAGATATATGTTTGTTAGTCCTTGAACTTTTCAAGGGTTCCAGGACCCGAAATTATGGTACGATTTCGCCCATATGCAGTCCCGTCATACTTTCAATACTAGTTAACCCTTGTATACAATTGGAACGTTCTATCTTAATTTTAAGTTACTAGTTTTATTAATTTCGATGATAAGCTTTTACACATTGGGGGGTCTAAGAGAGGTTCTGAACCACCACTCCAATTGATCCCAAATTAGGGGGGCACGCAAGAAATAGTAAAGAACACCCTTGTGGCAAATTGGAAGCTTCTACATTTGTTTCAAGTTACTATCTTTATTAATTTCGAAAATATGCTTTAAGGGCCTAAGAACTGAGTGGCTGGTCCCCGATCCACTACTCCAATGGGGCCCAAATTTCAAAGACACTTACGAAATAGGAAGGGACACCCTGATACCAAATTTGGAGGTTCTATCTTCATAGGTTTCGGAATTATGCTCGTTTGGCCTAAATTCGATCAAAAAGTTCTAAGTTCCGAACCCATTGTCCAATCCTCACCGTACGTAATCACCACCATAGTTTCGCTGCCAATAACCTACAGCACAAATTTCATGAAGATAGCCTCATTAGTTGTTGAGTTATCGTGATTTTTTATATATGTTCCTTAACCCTGACATCGATTAAAAGGTCCGGAATCCGAACCGTTGGGCTGATTTCGCCCTTATATAGTCCGCGCTGTACTTATAGTACTAGTTAACCCTTATACACAATTTGAACGGTCTATCCTAATTTTAAGTAACTATTTTTAGTAATTTCGATTATAAGCCTTTAAAACTTGGGAGGTCTGAGAGGGGTACAGAACCACCACTCCAATTGATCCCAAATTAGGGGGACACGCAAGAGATAGTAAAGAACACCCTTGTGGCAAATTGGAAGCTTCTACATTTTTTCAAGTTGTTATCTTTATTAATTTTAAAGATATGCTTTAAGGTCTTTGGAAATGTGTGGCTGGTCCCCGACCCACTACTCCAATGGGACCCAAATTCACAAGACACTTAGGAAATAGGGAGGGACACCCTGATACTAAATTTGGGGGTTCTATCTTCATTAGTTTCGGAATTATGCTCGTTTGGCCTAAATTCGATCAAAAAGTTCTAGGTTCCGAACCCATGGTCCAATCCCGACCTTACGCAATTCCCGAAGTAGTTTCATTACTAGTAACCTACAGCACAAATTTGATGAAGATAGCGTCATTAGTTGTTGAGTTATCGTGATTTTTTATATTTGTTCGTTAGCCCTGAAACCGATTAAAAGGTCCAGAATCCGAACCCATGGGCCGATTTCGCCCATATGCAATCCCCGCCGTACTTTCAGTCCTAGTAACCTACAGTTAAAATTTCATCAAGATAACTCCATTATTTTTTGAGTTATCGTGCCTACGGACGGACGGACGGACGGACGGACATGGCTATATCGACTAAGGCGGTCACGCTGATCACAAATATATATACTTTTCCATATCTAGCTCGCTTCCTTTAGGTGGTTACAAACACCATACCAAAGTTAATATACCCCTTTACCTATTCTATAGGTGTAGGGTATAATAAATGATAATATTATAATTTAGTTATTTCATCAATTTGTAATTATTTATGACTAATAGTGAAATCAATACTTAGAGTATAATCCCAATGTACTCAAGAAAACCTGTTAGCAAGTGCGAAATATAATGTCGGAGCTTTAATGTTAACGTTTAATTTTGGAAAAACATACACCGGTTAATAACTTACTGTTTTATAAGAACATAAAAGTTTTAATTTTGAAGACCTAGTAGTTCTTCAATGAGAAGGTTTCCAATTTTTGCTTAGCAAACTTATGATAGATCTGCCCACCCCCCCTCTGTACCCACCTTTTATTTCCATTATTTTAGGTTCTAGAAAATCAATTGTGAACTCCACCAAAATTTGGAGTTTAACATAGAATTTTATTATCTGTGCAAAAATGGTTAAAAAACTATTAGACAATTTCAATTTAAAGAAATTTTTTCGAATTTAAGAAAAATCTTTTACGTATGTTGAAATAAAATGCTGTAGTTTTATTTTTTTTATATTTGTAAAAAAAAATTTTAACAAGTATTCGAATTACAGGTGTTTAAAAATAGCAAAATTTCAATTTTCGAGCCTTTATAGCTGCTAAACACAGGACATTACAAAAAAATTTTGTTAACCGGCTCCTACTAATTTCTAAAGATCTAACTTCTCCCAAAATTTCAAAACACTAGCTTGGACGGTTTAAAAGATATGTGTGGCCAAATAATTTTGCAAAAATTGAGTTTTGCATAATAGAAAGGTTAAGTACCGTATGGCAACCTTAAAAATTTGCCTTTTAAAAATTTATAAAGTTTATAAAACCAGCTATTTTATGCCGTTTTCAGATTAAAAATATATCTAACAGAAGTTTAGTTTTAATTTAAAAATAGCAACAACAATTTAAAAATAGGGATTTTTCCAACTTTGGGGGGCTATAGTTCCGTAGCAGCTGGGGCTACAAAAAAAATTTCTTCTATGAAATTATTTTTTTGCAGTACCTACTCATGGCTAAAATTTCTTTAAAACGATGTTAAAGGTTTTGTAAACATACGGACAAACGGACAGACGGACGGACAGATTGAAACTATATGGGCACATTTTTACAAAATTTTTTGAAACTTTGGGAAAAGTTAGATGCTCAGAAATTACTTGGAGTCGATAAGAAATTGTTTTTTGCAAGCCCCCTGTTTAGGAGCTATAAGGGCTCGAAAATTGAAATTTTGCTATTTTTAAAGACCTCTAACTTGAATATCTGTTAAAATTTTTTTTTAGCGATATACAAAATTCAAAGATTCATATTCTCATTTGAGAAACACACAATATTAATTTTTTGCGCTTTTTTTTTTTAAAAAAAATTTAAAAAAAAAAAAGTTAAAAAATAAAATTTAAAAATTTAAATTTAAAAAAATTAATTAAAATAACTTTGAATAAATATAAAATAAAAAATAATTTTCTACATTCATAAATAACTTATTTACTTACCGGCAAAAATCAGAATGAAGCAATGTAATATTTGCGGTAAAAATCTAACTGGAAGGGCCAAAGTGGATTGTGCCAAGGTTCGTACGATATTGAATGTGCTGGAATTTTAGATAAGCAATTTGAACAAGTTAAAAAAGGCGCAGCACCTTGGAAGTGTCCAAAATGCCCACCTAGTAACAACGAGTCCTTTGTTATTGTGGCAGACTCCGAGGTAGAAAATGAAGCACAGAATAGTATTTTTACTGATATCGACCCAGTTAATGAGTTGGCTAATTTTGATTTTAAAAATTCCAACTTGGATACAACCTTAACTGCATTCCTGAAAAAGCAAGCAGATGTAATCATAGATATCAGGAAATCCCAACAATTCAACTCTGATCAACTGTTTGATTTATCACAACAAATTAGAGAAATTCAAAGTGAAAATGAGAACTTAAAAAAACAATTGGTAATTGTTCAAAAAAAAAATATTGAATTGGAAAACAAACTTAATAAATTAGAAGGCATAACTGATGAATTGCACCAAACAAAAATAAAAAATAATGTCATTATAACTGGCTTACCAAATAGTTTAAAGAATCCAAGAGAAACAATTTTAAAAATTGGAGGGAAAATTGGGTCCGAGGTGGCGACTGAAAATATTTCTAATATTAAACTCCTCTGGAATAAAAATAAAAATACACCAACGGCCAAAATCTTCTAGAATTTAAAACAGGTGAATCAAAAAAAGAGTTTATGGATGCAAAAAAAAAATTTTAAATAACTATTTTCGCATGAATTTAATATTGGTGAAGCAAATAAGCAAATTTTGTTTCTACATCATCTTACACCGTTTCAGGCTGATCTCTATAGGGCAGCAAAAAACATCAAAACATCCAAAAACTTACAATATCTTTGGGTTAAAGATGGCCAGATTTTTCTTCGCCAGAAGCATGGAAGTAAGATATATAAAATATATTCTTATAGTGATATCAATAACATTCAGAAAATTTTCACCTATATATTATTATATTAATTTGATTAGTAAAAATGGATTAGCAAGTGTAAGATTTTTTATTAATGAAACAAAAACACAATTATATCATTCATATACTTTACAATTAGTAATATTTAATTTAATATATATTTTTACAATTTTTATACCCTACACCTATAGAATAGGTAAAGGGGTATATTAACTTTGGTATGGTGTTTGTAACCACCTAAAGGAAGCGAGCTAGATATGGAAAAGTATATATATTTGTGATCAGCGTGACCGCCTGAGTCGATATAGCCATGTCCGTCCGTCCGTCCGTAGGCACGATAACTCAAAAAATAATGGAGCTATCTTGATGAAATTTTAACTGTAGGTTACTAGGACTGATAGTACGGCAGGGTTCGGAACTTAGAACTTTTTGATCGAATTTAGGCCAAACTAGCATAATTCCGAAACCAATGAAGATAGAACCTCCAAATTTGGTATCAGGGTGTCCCTTTCTATATCGTAAGAGTCCTGGAAATATGGACCCATTGGAGTAGTGGGTTGGTGACCAGCCACTCAGTTCCGAGGACCTTAAAGCATATTTTCGAAATTAATAAAGATAGTAACTTGAAACAAATGTAGAAGCTTCAAATTTGGCCCAGGGTATTCTTTACTATTTCTTGCGTGCCCCCCTAATTTGGGATCAATTGGAGTGGTGGTTCAGAACCTCTCTTAGACCCCCCAATGTGTAAAAGCTTATCATCGAAATTAATAAAACTAGTAACTTAAAATTAAGATATAACGTTCCAATTGTGTACAAGGGTTAACTAGTATTGAAAGTATGACGGGACTGCATATGGGCGAAATCGTACCATGGTTTCGGGTTCTGGTACCCTTGAAAAGTTCAAGGACTAACAAACATATATCTTAAAAACACCATAACTCAAAAAATAATGCCGGTATTTTTATGAAATTTAAACTCTAGGTTACTTGTAATGAAAGTACCATGCGAATTGGTTGTGGTCGAGTTTAATTTTGAAGCCAAAGAATATATTTCCTTTGTCCTATGTGTCTCCGAAATCTAGACTTAATTGTAGTGGTTTAGCTATGTTCAAAGGTACTTGCTGCATTTATGTAAAATTTCTTTTTATATTTAAATGAATTATATGAAAAGGTCTAAATTTGTAATTGTATTTTAGAAATACATTTATTGCATATTTTGCTTTTATAAGCTTTTCTATTAGGTATATAAACTAACCATTTAAAATAATTGCAATTTCTAAAAATTAGAATTTTTTCATTTTGTAATTTAATTGGAATAAATATATTTTCATTTATTTCAAGTTTTTTTGTTTTTTAATATTTTTAAATAGATAAATTAGTAATAATTTGTAATATTTTTTAATGGATAGTGTAATTAGAAAATATTTTTAGTATAATAAAGTTAATTTGGTAAACTATGTCTTACGATCAAATTAATAACAGCTTTTATGGTGTTAAAATGACTTATGGATATGTCCTTAAATTTGAACAAAATAGGTGTAGGGTATTTCTAAGGCGGTTGCACCGACTGACTGTTTCTTTACTTGTTTCTTTTAAACTTAATTATTTTTTTATATACCACAATTATATCTAACACTAAGGTTTCTTCTTACATATAAATGGTATATTTTAAACACAAATAATTTTAATTTCAATATTTTAGCTAATTTACATTTTAAATTTGAAATTTATTTCTCAAATCTAACACTTAATTTAATTTTAATTTTTCTTACATACAATTTGTATAATATTAATATTTTAAACACAAATAATTTTAAATTCAATATTTCAACTAATTTACATTTTAAATTTGAAATTTATTTCTTACATCTAACACTTTTTAACTTAATTTTAATTTTTCTTACATATAATTTGTATATTTTAAACTCAAATAATTTTATATTTAATATTTTAGCTAATTTACATTTTAAATTTGAAATTTATTTCTTAAATCTAACATTTTTTTATTTTATTTTAATTTTAAAAAAACACAAGCCAATAAAAAAACAACCTAAATCTATTGAAAACTTAAACATGACTGATTATACAAACACTGCAACCAACTCTTTTTATCTCACGTATTCATACTCATTTCAAACCACATGCTTTATTTTTGTACTTTTTGTACATATTTTCTATAATAAATTTATAACGGGTACAATCAGTATCGAAATTGAGATGAGAGTTAAGCATAGTACAGGGTCAGTACAAAATGCAATAACGAATTGTAAAAAAAATTTCAATATTATTTACTTCAATATACAAAGTCTACGTAAAAAGCTATATGATATTGAATCTTTAAAAGCTACATATAATTGCGACTTCCACATTATTGTGTTTACCGAAATTTGGCTCAAAAAAGAAGAAAACAAATTTTAAATTTGCCAGGCTTTACTGCATATTATGCAAATGGAGCAAACGGGTATGATGGTGTTGCAATTTTTGTATCTAATTCAATCAGCAGCACGTTAATATTTGAAGAGGAATATTTTCAATCAAGTTTTTTAGGAATAAATTTACTTAAACATAACATTAATATAATAGCTTGCTATAAGGCACATTAAACTAAATTTGATGACTTCAATAAAAAAATGAATGAATTACCGTCTATTTACAAACGTTCATTTATAGTAGGGGACTTTAATTTAAATTTATTAGATGAAAACAATAGGGATGTTAGGCGCTATAGGCATACACCTATTGAGCAATGAATTTGTAATCTGTAATAATTGTACTACCGAATTTGCCACGAGGGTTGGAATGTTGTTTAAAACTGTTATAGATCACTTTATAACCGACATCGTTAACTTTCAATACCATCTTCATGTAACAGACACTAATTTATCTGATCATGAGATGTTAGTTATGAGTGTAGATCTAAAACCCATCAGAGAGATAATTAATAATTCAAAAATTGTTCTGAACTACGATGATCTTTCTCAGGATGAAATGTGGAACACTTTAAGTACTCACCAATCTCTAGACCAAACTGTTGTAGTTCTAAGTCAACTAATCAAAAAGTATACCCGCATTATTCCATTAAGGAATTTCAAAAAAAAAAATGCTTGGATCACGGATGAAATTGTCAAAATGATGAAAGTTCGTGATTCTTATTATAAATACAAAAAAAATACCCTGAAAATGCACGTGTCGTTAACTTGTATAAAATACACAGAGATAGAGTTAAAATATTAATTCAAAAGGCAAAATCAACTTTCTACTCTGAACAAATTTCAAAAGATCCGACGAACCCAAGAAAATTTTGGTCTGTGTATAAGAGTGTTATGACCAACGCAAAATTGTAAAAGTACGTTAAATGTTGTCAAACAAAATAGTAAAGACTTCTTTGAACCACAGGAAATTGCTGAGATCATGAACAAAACGTTTTTAACCGTGACTGATGGTCTTAATATACCTACCGGAAATATCGACCATAACTATTTTAGTAGATTCCCTTGGAATAATCACTCAAATTTCAACTTAAACCCAACAAACTTAATAGAAATTAATGAGATCATAAATTCCTTGGAATCATGTGCTGCAACTGGTCATGACGGCATATCCACAAAATTTCTTAAGAAATTTGTAGATAAAATAGCACTGATCTTGGTAAAGTTTGTAAATATTTCGTTTCAAACTAGTATATTTCCGGAATGTTTAAAAAAGGCCACAGTCACGCCAATATATAAAAGCGGAGATAAGACAAACCCCTTGAACTATAGGCCAATCTCAGTACTGTGCTCATTCTCAAAAGTGTTTGAAAAGTAGTTAAAAAGAGATTAAATAACTTTATAAAAAATAACAACATTTTACATCCAGAGCAGTAAGGGTTTGAAGAAAACTCCAGTACAACTTCAGCATGTCTTTCATTGAATTAGATTTACTGGGTGTCTCTATATTGATTTGCAAAAAGCATTTGATTGCGTAGACCATGCAATCTTACTTCATAAGTTATCATGGCTCAACCTATCTGAATTTCAGTTAAAATTTTTCGAATCTTACTTAACAAAAAAATTAGAATGCGTACGTATTGGAGATACTTTAAGCAGAACGGGAATAATAAAAAGGGTGTACCACAAGGTTCAATATTGATTTCAATATTGGGCCGGATCTGTTTAAGTTGTATATCAACGATATCGCGCATCTTAATCTTAATGGAGAACTAGAGCTTTTTGCTGACAATGCGGCTCTTAAGTACTTAAACAATAGTGAAGCAGAGTTGAAAAATGCAATTCTGGATGATCTGGCAACTATTGACGAGTGGCTATGTAAAAATATATTGCTTATAAATATTGGGAAAACTAAGATACTTTTATTTGAGAACAAACCCTTTAATGATCCTATATTTATATTTAAAAATACCCAAATTGAAGTTGTTAGAAGTTACAACTATCTGGGACTTGTATTTGACTCAAAAGTTAACTGGGGTGCGCATGTTGACTTTCTAGCGAAAAAAATTTCACCGTATGTATTTATTCTAAGAAGACTCCAAAAATTTTTTGACAAAAATACTCTCCATATTATTTATTCTTCTTATATCTTGTCTAATGTCATATATGTTAACCCTATTTGGAGTACAGCACCACAAATTTACTTAAATACAACTGAAATACTTCTAAAAAAAGCAATAAAAATTATACATAACCTACCGATACGGCACCCAACAAATCTAATTTATTCTAGGAAATATCTAAGCTTCGAGAACATTTGCAAGCGTGAGCGTTATATGCTCGGGTACAAAATTATAAACAACAAAATCAAGCATAACCTTATAATCCAGCGAAATTTTGAAATACACAATTACAACACTCGTAATAAATGTAACTTCTATCTATCTTTATTCAGAACTGACAAACAAAAAATTAATTGCCTTTACAACTGTTTAAAAATTTATAATGATCTCCCAAATCAAATTAAAGAAATTGAAAATATTTACACTTTCAAAAAAAAAATTATTGAAATTTTAATTAGATGCGTCATTTTATTTTGTTACACCCTGTTCTAATGTTCTTTAATTCTTAAATTTTTATCTAAACAAAAATTATTATTTATTATTTACTAGTTTGTGCTATTAATGTAAAAATGAAAAAATCAAAAAGAAGAGAAAAGAAAAAAAAAAAAAAAAAAAATAATAAAATAATGACTAAGACAAAGAACACATGAAGAAAAAGAAAAAAAGGTTAAAATTAATAATAATTGGCTTGAATTTTTAAATTTTAAAATTTTAATTTAACTCAATTAGACCGGAAGGCTTCGGCTATGGTCATATTAAACTATATTTTACTTACTAATTGAATTTTAATTATTTGCTAATATTATTATTATAAATTAAATTAATTTAAAAAAACTAGTTTTAAGATAAAATAATTTTCTAAATTTATCATTACAGCATTTGTTTATTTTTTAAGTTAGGGTAAAATATAAATGAAATAATAAAGAAAAAAAAAAAAAAAAGCTCTTTAATTATATTTCAACATGTATCAAAGGTTTTTCTCAATTTTTAAGGGTGACGAAGCTAAAGCCCCCGAAAATTCCAAAAACGTCTCTCGTTTGATTTCACTATTAGTCATAATTAATAAATTCATGAAATAACTGAATTATAATATTATCATTTATTTTTATATACATTTTTATCAGTAAGAAACCCTAAATGATAACCCTATATTTAACTCAGTAACAAACCCTATATAATGCTAAAAATTTGCTTCTTAAAAACCCTTGGTTTTTTTCATCACTTGTTTTTTTTAAATCAGATATTTAAAAATATTACTTATACTACGAAAAAAACCTAACTAAACTTTTTTTAGCAAAATTTCAAACAAAGAGCTTCAACGCATTATATATAACATAAAAAAGCAAGTTAAAAGAATAAATTAATAAAGTATTTAAAAATAAAATATTAATCGGTGGCACTAAATAATTCAACGGTAACTGTAGACTGCAGTACAGCAGAATTCAATAATCCTGATTATAAAAAGTTCTAAACTTGTAATTTTGTAATCTTTTGGTTTTTTTTTTATTATTTTTAAAGAGGTAGATTAATAAGTAAAAGTTTTTAAAATTTTTAAATTAATTTCATTATTTATGTGTTACGATTTTCCTAATAAAAACTTCTATACTTTTAAAAATAATCATAAAAACTAGTATCGCCCTGTGCTCGAAATCCGAGCTATTTTTGCTTTTAAGTTAACATATAAAATTCGTTTTGTGTAAATTATATTAGACTTTACATAATAAAAATTATGCCAACCGTGTTGTCAACAATTGTTGCGCTTGAAATTTGCTTAAAAAAAATGTATAATTTTTCTTAATTATTAAAGCGTTGTTAAGTGCCGATTTTTAAGTTTTATTTCTATAGCTTAAGCCGCTTTAAAGGGAGGATAAATTGGTACAGTTAAATTAAATTAAAATTCTAAATACATATAAATATTATTCTAATAAATATATATTTTTAAACATAGACATATATTTATTGAAGTCAAGTACCCAAAATTCGAGTTAATGCTGTCCTTCATATAGCAAACTGTATTTTTTTCAAAACATTTTAGTACGATATGAACTATGTTGTACGTATTCTGTATCCTAATTAAAAAACTCTATGAATACATAATATGTACAACAAAATTTAACATATCATAATTCATAAGTTTAGTATTTAGTATTATATTATATTGAAGCTGCCAGAAGTACAAATAATAGTCATGTTGACCGAAGTCTTCTTTTAAATCCCAATATTAAGATTTATAGCAAAACAAAAAGTTTTTCAATAAATTAAAGAATAAATTTTTCCTACCCTTTTTTCATTTTTAAATTTAATAGCTACATACCCAAGTAACATTTGCCAAGAGTAATACTCTAGAAAATTTGGAAAAGATCTCATAAGACTCTCATAACACACTTGAAGGCTCTCATAACATATTTCTTATTACAAGAGTTAAATTTACTCTTAAAGTGTTCTTGTTATGAGATATCAACACTTTTAGTGTTAAAAATTCTTTTACTCTCATAGTAAAACAATTTTCATATATCTCCATTAAAAGTAAGAAAATTTCTATTCTCATAAAGTCTTTTTTATGAAATTTTAACTCTTATAGAATTATGCTCTTATAAGAATTTCCTTTGTGATAATCTAACTCAAATAAGTAGATCAATACTCTTGTAACAAGATCAGTATTCTCATAATAAGAGTAAAAAGACTTATTTATACTTGTAACAAGATCAATGTTCTCATAATAAGAGTAAAAACATTAATTTAGTTTATGAAATATGAATTAAATTTCAAATTAATCTCATAAGAAAATTTATACTCTTGTAACAAGATCAATATTCTCATAATAAGAGTAAAAAGACTGATTTATACTTGTAAAAAGAGCAATATTCTCTTAAGAGTAAAAAGACTGATTTCATAAAACATGCATTTTTTTTTGTTTATATGTAAAACTACAAAAAAAAGAGTTGTCTTTGCCAACTCTAAACATCAACTTTACTGCAAAACTATTTAAAATTAGCCGCAAAATGTTCAAATTATATTTGTGTAGAAAAAAATATATAATGTACATTAATCTATTATTGTTTTAGTACTACTTAACTAGTTACAATGAAATGATAAAGCCTTTAAAATTCGTCTTTCTTTAAAAATATTTCTGTCATTTTTATTTCTTTATTCTACACAAAGATTAAAACATTGCGCACTATATTATGTTAAGTAAGTTTTAGTGCCGGTATTTGTTTTTTACTTCAATTTTTTGTATTACCAATAATATTATGTAAGTATTATTATATATTATACGAACCTACATATTTTTATGAATATACATATGAACATGCACATGTAAAAATATTGAACAGCTATATGTTATACTAATTTAATAAGTTTTATGTGGTACAAACGTAGTATAAATTTTGGCATACCTGTAACTTGTTTGTTTAGATATAAAAAAAAAAATTAGAATTTTCTGAGAAAAAAAAAATATATTTTGACACTGAAAAAAATTATCAAACAATACGTTTGTTAAATTAGAATAAATAAAAATTCAACAATATTATTTTTTTTAATATATTTTATTGATGATACTTCATACATTTATAAAATAAGTATTTTTAATAAAAACGAGGAAGATTATAGTTGCCCTTGTCAACTTTTAGATACCCGTGCGTGTATTAAATATATAAGAAATTCTTATATTGCAATTGAACTGTTTGACAGAAAATTCAAAATATTTGTTTTTTTATATTTAATTGAAAAAAAATTAATAAAAAAAAAATGAATTAAAAAAAAAAGATGAATTTAAAAAAAAAATATGCTCTCAACGAGATTCGAGCCCACACTTTCCAATTAAAATGTCGACTTCTTAACCACTAAGCCATCAACCTTATGTTCATCTCAATTTTTTTTTTAAATTATTATAGTTGCGATGGTATCAATTGTTTGTTTTGAATAACTGTTTTGAATTTTTTTAAAAATGTTTTAAAAAAAATAAATAATTTATAAATCAGAATTTTAAGATGAATTTAAAAAAAAAAAAATTTTGCCCCAGCCAGGAATCGAACCGAAACGTTTTGACTACCAGTCCCATGTCCTACACACTATACCATAGAACAATTAACAATTTGTTTACAAAACGAGTTTTTATTTATCTCATTTTTTTTTTTTTTAAATAATTCTAGTTACTATGTATCAATTGTTTGTTTTAAATAACAGTTTTAAATAATCGTAGTTGCTATAGTATCAATTGTTTGTTTTAAATAACAGTTTTGAATTTTTTTATAGAAATATTAAAAAAAATTAATAATTTTTAATATAAATGAATCTTCTGTCTAATTTTCGATAAAATAAAATTTTTTCAAACATAATATAAATACATATTTTATTAAAAAAAAAATAGATAAAAAAAATGAATTTAAAAAAAAAAAAAAATTTCCGTAGCCTGAAATCGAACCGAAACATTTTTGCTACAAGTAACATGTCCTAACCACTACACCATGAATCGATTAATAATTAAACAACAATTTGTTTGTTTTTATATTTGGTTTCTATTTCGTTATTAATTTTAAAAATACTCATAAAATATCGAAAAATTTGTATGGCAGCTACCCGAAGCCTTTCTCCGATTTTAACCAAAAACAATAGGGAACCTACAAATTGTCTAAAAATTACTTTGTGAAAGTTTCAGAACTCTAGCTCTTATAGTTTTTGAGTTATCGTGCTGACGGACGGACGGACGGACACACATAGCTAGATCGATTCACTTTTCGATGATGATTCGATACGTACCCTTGACACTATATCTAGCTCTTATATTTCGTTGCGTTACAAACGGAGGAGTAATTTTAATATACCCGATGTTCATATATGTATGCACGGGTATAATTATTTAAAGAGTTGAAATTTAGAGAAGAAATTTCATATTAGTTTATTTAATTTCTTGCAAATATAAAGAAGTATAATATGTAGTCTATAAGACAGTGTTAGGTAATGTCAGTAAAAAATATTTTTAATGATATTTTTATTTCAATTCATTTTTTAATAGATAATTAATTATATTATACAGATATGGTGTTATCTAAATTCTAAAGTGACATCCAGACTTTTAAATACATATAGCCGGTTAGAAGATGCAAAAACTCTGCGTGTTTTTAAATTTATTAGAATTTAAATAAAAATCCAATTTTAATATAATGTATAATAGACTACCTACTATTTCTAAATTATACTTCTAAAGTTATTTAATGCTTAAAAACACGAAATATGTATTTTATTATATCTTTTAATTTTTATAGCATAGCATGAATTAAAAATAATTTTTAGATTTTTGAATTTTATTCAAACTTATTCATAATTTTGATGAAGACGTTAATAATAATTATCCAAAATACAAAATTATAAATTTTGTGAACCTGGTTAAATATATTTTATGAACTAATAAGTTTTTAAAATTATAATAATATTTATATTAAATATTAATAACCTTGTCAGCTAATGCTATTAATAATAATAACAATAATAATGTTACATATTTATAATATTATTAAATTATGTTCAGAATTTTAATAAACGGACAAATCATAAATGTGAAAAATTTTGTACTTTATTTGATACAAGCAGATTTACCCGGCGTTGCCCGGAAGCTTGCAAATTGTAAAAACGCAAGCTTCAGCCAATTTTTTGAAATACTACTTTGCTTATAAATGAAGCCACAAAAAAATATTTGTGGAGTTCCGTTAACCCATCGTGGCCCAACAGCTTTTTATAGGTGTTTTCGTTGCTTTGTTATATATATTAGAAATGATTTAACCGATTAACTTCAAATTTTGTATATTTGTTCTTCTTTGAAAATGAAGTTCAATTTACTAACAGACTTGGAAGTTGTTAACCCCTGTCGACCCGACGATTGTTCAAAAAAATATTTGTAAATAAATTACGTCCAATTTCTGAAAGTAGGTACAACTTCTTTGAATTAGGGGAATGCTTAAAAAAATGTTTTGTCGAGTTCTTTTAACCGATTGCGAAACAAAAACTTTAAAAAACAGTTTGAACGATTATCTCTAATTTTTCTATACATGGTGCTTCTTGAGAATTTGGTGCTCCTTGACGATAGAGTTGAGGATGTTAGGTTCCCGGCGAATAATGTTAACTGAATTAAAATGACTATTGGTCAAATGGGGATACTAAGTTTGTCATTATTTCATTATACTATGTCAATAGTAGTTATCTTGAATTGCCAACGTTTGAAAAAAATATAGTCGATGGTTTAGAAAAGATTTAAAAATTTGCTTTTCAACTTATATTTTGTTTAGTACTCACCTGAAAGTTGTAATACGATCTTCCTCGCTTTTTTATGATTTATTTTTTTATGAGAGAAATGTAGGCTTATTTTTTGGAAAAACTGTTTTAAAATACTATTTTTTCAGCATTATATATAAGAAATAGAATTTTTTGATTTTTAGATTTCATTTGAAGAAAACTGAAAATTTCATTGAATCTTTGTTCAAAACGCACAAACAGGTCAAAACCAAATTAACCATGTGGGTTTTAATTAAAATGCTGGTACAAAATTTTCAATAAAATACTTTTAATCGTATAAGAAAATAAAATTTATAGAAAACATATATATATGGAAATAAAATATATAAAAAATATATATAAGTTAAGTTCGATTAACCCATTTTCCATCGTCGTGAAAAATGGGTTAATCGAACTTAACTAAAACTTTTTGCAGCCTCTCTTTTAGACTACAAAATCAACCTGTAAAATTGGACACAAATCGAAAACACAAAATTTTTTGAAAGTCCGCCAGGCCGAAATGGGTTAATTTATTCCAACCGAATTTATACAACTAATTGCGGTTGCTAAGAGAAACATTTGTGCAAAATTTCAAGTCAATCGGTCAAACGGTTTTGACTCGAAATCAAAAACATTGAAAAAGCTTCATTGGCCCTCGTGCCCAAACGGGTTAACCGAACTCAGCAAAAATTTGTGCCAGACTCTATTGTCCACTGCGAAACCAACTTGTAAAATTGGACACAAATCGGAAATACAAAATTTTTTGGAAGCCCGCCACGTCGAAATGGGTTAAATTATTCCAACCAAATTTATACAACTAATTGCGGTTGCTAAGAGAAACATTTGTGCAAAATTTCAAGTCAATCGGTCAAACCGTTTTGACTCGACATCAAAAACATTGAAAAAGCTTCATTGGCCCTCGTGCCCAAACGGGTTAACCGAACCCAACAAAAATTTGTGCCAGCCTTTCTTTTCGACTGCAAAACCACCCTGTAAAATTGGACACAAATCGGAAACAAATAATTTTTTGGAAACCCGCCGGGCCGAAATGGGTTAATATTTTCGAACCATCTTTATACCATTAATTCCGTGTAATAAGAAGAACATTCGTTCAAAATTTCAAGTGAATCGGTCAAACCGTTTCGACTCGACATAAAAAAAACGAAAAAGCTTAAAACGGCTCTGGAGCCGCAACCTGCTGACTTATAAAAATGCGACATAGCCTATGTCACCCCCCGGACTCCCAAAATTATTCCTCTAAAATTTGGTGTCAATCGGACCAGTGGTTTTCACGTGAATCCTGGACAAACAAACAAACAAACAAACAAATAAACAAACAAATTTTCTTCTTTATATATTAGACTAGCAGATTTACCCGGCGTTGCCCGGAAGCTTGAAAATTGTAAAAAAGCAAGTTTCAGCCAATTTTTTGAGATACTACATTGCCTATAAATGCCACAAACAAATATTTGTGGAGTTCCGTTAACCCATCGTGGCCCAACAGCATTTTATAGGTTTTTTCGTTGCTTAGCTATATATTAGAAATGATTTAACAGATTAACTTCAAATTTCGTATATGTGTTCTTCTTTGAAAATGAAGTTCAATTTACTAACAGACTTGAAAGTTGTTAACCCCTGCCGACGATTGTTCAAGTAAGTAAATAAGTAAGTAAATTACGTCCAATTTTTGAAAGTAGGTACAACTTCTTTGAATTAGGGGAATACTTAAAAAAAAGGTTTGTCGAGTTCTTTTAACCAATTGCGAAACAAAAACTTTAAAAAACAGTTTGCAAAACAACTTGAACGATTATCTCTGATTTTTCTATACATGCTGCTTCTTGACAATTTGGTGCTCCTTGACGATATAGTTGAGGATGGTAGGTTTCCGGTGAACAATGTTAACTGAATTAAAATGACTATAGGTCAAAAGGGGATTTTCTTGAATTGCCAACGCTTGAATAAAATATAGTCGATGGTTTAGAAAAGGTTTAAAAATTCGCTTTTCAACTTATATTTTGTTTAGTACTCACCTGAAAGTTTTAATACGCTCTTCCTCGTTTTTTTATGATTTTATGAGAGAAATGTAGGCTTATTTTTTGGAAAAACTGTTTTAAAATACTATGTATTTAAGCATTATATATAACTAATTGAATTTTTTGATTTTTAGATTTCATTTGAAGAAAACTGATAATTTCATTGAATCTTTGTTCAAAACGCACAAACAGGTCAAAACCAAATTAACCCTGGGGGTTTTAATTAAAATGCTGGTACAAAATTTTCAATAAAATACTTTTAATTGTATAAGAAAATAAAATATATAGAAAACATATATATATGGAAATAAAATATATAAAAAATATATATGGGTTAAGTTCGATTAACCCATTTTCCATCGTCGTGAAAAATGGGTTAATCGAACTTAACTAAAACTTTTTGCAGCCTCTCTTTTAGACTACAAAATCAACCTGTAAAATTGGACACAAATCGAAAACACAAAATTTTTTGAAAGTCCGCCAGGCCGAAATGGGTTAATTTATTCCAACCGAATTTATACAACTAAATGCGGTTGCTAAGAGGAACATTTGTGCAAAATTTCAAGTCAATCGGTCAAACAGTTTTGACTCGACATCAAAAACATTGAAAAAGCTTCTTTGCACTCTCGTGCCCAAACGGGTTAACCGAACTCAACAAAAATTTGTCCCAGACTTTATTTTCGACTGCGAAACCACCTTGTAAAATTGGACACAAATCGGAAACACAAAATTTTTTGGAAGCCCGCCAGGCCGAAATGGGTTAAATTATTCCAACCATATTTATGCAACTAAATGCGGTTGCTAAGAGGAACATTTGTGCAAAATTTCAAGTCAATCGGTCAAACTGTTTCGGCTCGACATCAAAAACATTGAAAAAGCTTCATTGCGCCCTCGTGCCCAAACGGGTTAACCGAACCCAACAAAAATTTGTGCCAGCCTCTCTTTTTGACTGCAAAACCACCCTGTAAAATTGGACACAAATCGGAAACACAAAATTTTGGAAGCCCGCCGGGCCGAAAGGGGTTAATCTATTCCAACCAGTTTTATACCATTAATTCCGTGTAATAAGAAGAACATTCGTGCAAAATTTCAAGTGAATCGGTCAAACCGTTTCGACTCGACATCAAAAAAACGAAAAAGCTTAAAACAGCTCTGGAGCCGCAACCTGCTGACTTATAAAAATGCGACATAGCCTATGTCACCCCCCGGACTCCCAAAATTATTCCTCTAAAATTTGGTGTCAATCGGACCAGTGGTTTTCACGTGAATCCTGGACAAACAAACAAACAAACAAACAAATAAACAAAAAAATTTTCTTCTTTATATATTAGACTAGCAGATTTACCCGGCGTTGCCCGGAAGCTTGCAAATTGTAAAAACGCAAGCTTCAGCCAATTTTTTGAAATACTACTTTGCTTATAAATGAAGCCACAAAAAAATATTTGTGAAGTTCCGTTAACCAATCGTGACCCAACAGCTTTTTATAGGTTTTTTCGTTGCTTTGTTATATATATTAGAAATGGTTTAACCGATTAACTTTAAATTTTGTATATGTGTTCTTCTTTAAAAATGAAGTTCACTTTACTAACAGACTTGGAAGTTGTTAACCCCTGTCGACCCGACGATTGTTCAAAAAAAAATTTGTAAGTAAATTACGTCCAATTTCTGAAAGTAGGTACAACTTCTTTGAATTAGGGGAATGTTTAAAAAAATGTTTTGTCGAGTTCTTTTAACCGATTGCGAAACAAAAACTTTAAAAAACAGTTTGAACGATTATCTCTAATTTTTCTATACATGGTGCTTCTTGAGAATTTTGTGCTCCTTGACGATAGAGTTGAGGATGTTAGGTTCCCGGCGAATAATTTTAACTGAATTAAAATGACTATTGGTCAAATGGGGATACTAAGTTTGCCATTATGTCATTATACTATGTCAATAGTAGTTATCTTGAATTGCCAACGTTTGAATAAAATATAGTCGATGGTTTAGAAAAGATTTAAAAATTTGCTTTTCAACTTATATTTTGTTTAGTACTCACCTGAAAGTTGTAATACGCTTTTCCTCGTTTTTTTATGATTTGATGAGAGAAATGTAGGCTTATTTTTTGGAAAAACTGTTTTAAAATACTATGTTTTTAAGCATTATATATAAGAAATTGAATTTTTTGATTTTCAGATTTCATTTGAAGAAAACTGAAAATTTCATTGAATCTTTGTCCAAAACGCACAAACAGGCCAAAACCAAATTAACCATGTGGGTTTTAATTAAAATGTTGGTACAACATTTTCAATAACATACTTTTAATCGTATAAGAAAATAAAATTTATAGAAAACTTCATGGCGTCGTCGTGGAAAACGGGTTAATCAAATTAACCAAAACTTTTTGCAACCTCTCTTTAGACTGCAAAATCAACCTGTAAAATTGGACACAAATCGAAAACACAAAATTTTTTGAAAGTCCGCCAGGCAGAAATGGGTTAAATTATTCCAACCAAATTTATACAACTAATTGCGGTTGCGAAGAGGAACATTTGTGCAAAATTTCAAGTCAATTTGTCAAACGGTTTTGACTCGAAATCAAAAACATTGAAAAAGCTTCTTTGCGCCCTCATGCCCAAACGGGTTAACTGAACTCAACAAAAATTTGTGCCAGACTCTATTGTCGACTGCGAAACCACCTTGTAAAATTGGACACAAATCGGAAATACAAAATTTTTTGGAAGCCCGCCACGTCGAAATGGGTTAAATTATTCCAACCAAATTTATACAACTAATTGCGGTAGCCAAGAAGAACATTTGTGCAAAATTTCAAGTCAATCGGTCAAACCGTTTTGACTCGACATCAAAAACATTGAAAAAGCTTCATTGGGCCCTCGTGCCCAAACGGGTTAACCGAACCCAACAAAAATTTGTGCCAGCCTTTCTTTTCGACTGCAAAACCACCCTGTAAAATTGGACACAAATCGGAAACAAATAATTTTTTGGAAGCCCGCTGGGCCGAAATGGGTTAATATTTTCGAACCATCTTTATACAACTAATTTCGTTTGCTAAGAGGAAGATTTGTGCAAAATTTCAAGTCAATCGGTCAAACTGTTTCGGCTCGACATCAAAAACATTGAAAAAGCTTCATTGGGCCCTCGTGCCCAAACGGGTTAGCCGAACCCAACAAAAATTTCTGCCAGCCTCTATTTTTGACTGCGAAACCACCCTGTAAAATTGGACACAAATCGGAAACACAAAATTTTTTGGAAGTCCGCCGGGCCGAAAGGGGTTAATTTATTCCAACCAACTTTATACCATTAATTCCGTTTAATAAGAAGAACATTCGTGCAAAAATTCAAGTTAATCGGTCAAACCGTTTCGACTCGACATCAAAAAAACGAAAAAGCTTAAAACGGCTCTGGAGCCGCAACCTGTTGACTTATAAAAATGCGACATAGCCTATGTCACCCCCCGGACTCCCAAAATTATTCCTCTAAAATTTGGTGTCAATCGGACCAGTGGTTTTCACGTGAATCCTGGACAAACAAACAAACAAACAAACAAACAAATAAACAAACAAACAAATAAACAAACAAATTTTCTTCTTTATATATTAGATTAGAAATTTGCATTCAAAACCTTTTACAAAATTACAAATAGACATGAGTTAAAAGTTTTAAAAATATTGTTTTCGACCGTTAAGCAGGCCAACAAAAACTTAAAAAAAATACATTAGGTCCAAACGGGTTAATAGAACGCAATCATGTTTTTTGGTGAGCTTGTGAAATAATGCAATGTTTGCGTTAAATTTAAACTGTGTTAGTCGAACAATTGTTTTTTTTTTAACATATTGATTAAACCTTTTCAACAGAAAAACAAATTTATATTAAAGATTGAACTCTTTAAGGAGATCAAATTTAATGAACCCTTGTGACAAAAGGGGTTAAATGATAAAAATCAAATTAACCCTGTGAGCTTTGTTAATAAAGATTAGCTGAAAAATGTGTTCAAGATTAGCTGAAAAAAGTGTTCGTTTAAGCTCAACAACAAAAACATTGAAAAAGCTTCATTGCGCTCTCTTGCCCAAACGGCCAAAAAAAGTATTGAAAGCCCGCCAGGCCGAAATGGGTTAATATATTCCAAGCAACTGTATAAAACTAATTCCGTTTGCTAAGAGGAAGATTTGTGCAAAATTTCAAGTCAATCGGTCAAACTTTTTCGCAGCCTTTCTTTTCGACTGCAAAACCACCCTGTAAAATTGGACACAAATCGGAAACAAATAATTTTTTGGAAGCCCGCCGGGCCGAAATGGGTTAATATTTTCGAACCATCTTTATAAGAGGATATATAAGAGGAAGATTTTTGCAAAATTTCAAGTCAATCGGTCAAACTGTTTCGGCTCGACATCAAAAACATTGAAAAAGCTTCATTGCGCCCTCGTGCCCAAACGGGTTAACCGAACTCAACAAAAATTTGTGCCAGACTCTATTGTCGACTGCGAAACCACCTTGTAAAATTGGACACAAATCGAAAATACAAAATTTTTTGGAAGCCCGCCACGTCGAAATAGGTTAAATTATTCCAACCAAATTTATACAACTAATTGCGGTTGCTAAGAGGAACATTTGTGCAAAATTTCAAGTCAATCGTTCAAACCGTTTTGACTCGACATCAAAAACATTGAAAAAGCTTCATTGGGCCCTCGTGCCCAAACGGGTTAACCGAGCCCAACAAAAATTATTGCCAGCCTTTCTTTTCGACTGCAAAACCACCCTGTAAAATTGGACACAAATGGGAAACAAATAATTTTTTGGAAGCCCGCCGGGCCGAAATGGGTTAATATTTTCGAACCATCTTTATACAACTAATTCCGTTTGCTAAGAGGAAGATTTGTGCAAAATTTCGAGTCAATCGGTCAAACTGTTTCGGCTCGACATCAAAAACATAGAAAAAGCTTCATTGCGCCCACGTGCCCAAACGAGTTAACCGAACCCAAATAAAATTTTGTGCCAGCCTCTCTTTTTGACTGCAAAACCACCCTGTAAAATTGGACACAAATCGGAAACAAAATTTTTTGGAAGCCCGCCGGGCCGAAAGGGGTTAATTTATTCCAACCAACTTTATAACGTTAATTCCGTTTAATAAGAAGAACATTCGTGCAAAATTGCAAGTTAATCGGTCAAACCATTTCGACTCGACATCAAAAAAACGTAAAAGCTTAAAACGGCTCTGGAGCCGCAACCTGTTGACTTATAAAAATGCGACATAGCCTATGTCACCCCCCGGGCTCCCAGAATTATTCCTTTAAAATTTAGTGACAATCGGACCAGTGGTTTTCACGTGAATCCTGGACAAACAAATAAACAAACAAACAAACAAATTTTCTTCTTTATATATTAGACTAGCAGATTTACCCGGCGTTGCCCGGAAGCTTGCAAATTGTAAAAACGCAAGCTTCAGCCAATTTTTTGAAATACTACTTTGCTTATAAATGAAGCCACAAAAAAATATTTGTGGAGTTCCGTTAACCCATCGTGGCCCAACAGCTTTTTATAGGTTTTTCGTTGCTTTGTTATATATATTAGAAATGATTTAACCGATTAACTTCAAATTTTGTATATTTGTTCTTCTTTGAAAATGAAGTTCAATTTACTAACAGACTTGGAAGTTGTTAACCCCTGTCGACCCGATTGTTCAAAAAAAAATTTGTAAGTAAATTACGTCCAATTTCTGAAAGTAGGTACAACTTCTTTGAATTAGGGGAATGCTTAAAAATATGTTTTGTCGAGTTCTTTTAACCGATTGCGAAACAAAAACTTTAAAAAACAGTTTGAACGATTATCTCTAATTTTTCTATACATGGTGCTTCTTGAGAATTTGGTGCTCCTTGACGATAGAATTGAGGATGTTAGGTTCCCGGCGAATAATGTTAACTGAATTAAAATGACTATAGGTCAAATGGGGATACTAAGTTTGCCATTATGTCATTATACTATGTCAATAGTAGTTATCTTGAATTGCCAACGTTTGAATAAAATATAGTCGATGGTTTAGAAAAGATTTAAAAATTTGCTTTTCAACTTATATTTTGTTTAGTACTCACCTGAAAGTTGTAATACGCTCTTCCTCGCTTTTTTATGATTTATTTTTTTATGAGAGAAATGTAGGCTTATTTTTTGGAAAAACTGTTTTAAAATACTATGTTTTTCAGCATTATATATAAGAAATTGAATTTTTTGATTTTTAGATTTCATTTGAAGAAAACTGAAAATTTCATTGAATCTTTGTTCAAAACGCACAAACAGGTCAAAACCAAATTAACCATGTGGGTTTTAATTAAAATGCTGGTACAAAATTTTCAATAAAATACTTTTAATCGTATAAGAAAATAAAATTTATAGAAAACTTCATGGCGTCGTCGTGGAAAACGGGTTAATCGAATTAACTAAAACTTTTGCAGCCTCTCTTTAGACTGCAAAATCAACCTGTAAAATTGGACACAAATCGAAAACACAAAATTTTTTGAAAGTCCGCCAGGCCGAAATGCGTTAAATTATTCGAACCAAATTTATACAACTAATTTCGGTTGCTAAGAGGAACATTTGTGCAAAATTTCAAGTCAATTTGTCAAACGGTTTTGACTCGAAATCAAAAACATTGAAAAAACTTCTTTGCGCCCTCGTGCCCAAACGGGTTAACCGAACTCAGCAAAAATTTGTGCCAGATTCTATTGTCCACTGCGAAACCACCTTGTAAAATTGGACACAAATCGGAAATACAAAACTTTTTGGAAGCCCGCCACGTCGAAATGGGTTAAATTATTCCAACCAAATTTATACAACTAATTGCGGTTGCTAAGAGGAACATTTGTGCAAAATTTCAAGTCAATCGGTCAAACCGTTTTGACTCGACATCAAAAACATTGAAAAAGCTTCATTGGCCCTCGTGCCCAAACGGGTTAACCGAACCCAACAAAAATTTGTGCCAGCCTTTCTTTTCGACTGCAAAACCACCCTGTAAAATTGGACACAAATCGGAAACAAATAATTTTTTGGAAGCCCGCCGGGCCGAAATGGGTTAATATTTTCGAACCATCTTTATACAACTAATTCCGTTTGCAAAGAGGAAGATTTGTGCAAAATTTCAAGTCAATCGGTCAAGCTGTTTCGGCTCGACATCAAAAACATTGAAAAAGCTTCATTGCGCCCTCGTGCTCAAACGGGTTAACCGAACCCAACAAAATTTTGTGCCAGCCTCTCTTTTTGACTGCAAAACCACCCTGTAAAATTGGACATAAATCGGAAACACAAAATTTTTTGGAAGCCCGCCGGGCCGAAAGGGGTTAATTTATTCCAACCAACTTTATAACATTAATTCCGTTTAATAAGAAGAACATTCGTGCAAAATTTCAAGTTAATCGGTTAAACCGTTTCGACTCGACATCAAAAAAACGAAAAAGCTTAAAACGGCTCTGGAGCCGCAACCTGTTGACTTATAAAAATGCGACATAGCCTATGTCATCCCCCGGGCTCCCAGAATTATTCCTTTAAAATTTAGTGACAATCGGACCAGTGGTTTTCACGTGAATCCTGGACAAACAAACAAACAAACAAATTTTCTTCTTTATATATTAGACTAGCAGATTTACCCGGCGTTGCCCGGAAACTTGAAAATTGTAAAAACGCAAGTTTCAGCCAATTTTTTGAGATACTACTTTGCCTATAAATGCCACAAAAAAATATTTGTGGAGTTCAGTTAACCCATCGTGGCCCAACAGCTTTTTATAGGTTTTTTCGTTGCTTTGCTATATATTAGAAATGATTTAACAGATTAACTTCAAATTTCGCATATGTGTTCTTCTTTGAAAATGAAGTTCAATTTACTAACAGACTTGAAAGTTGTAAACCCCTGCCGACGATTGTTCAAAAAAAAATTTGTAATTAAATTACGTCCAATTTTTGAAAGTAGGTACAACTTCTTTGAATTAGGGGAATACTTAAAAAAAAGGTTTGTCGAGTTCTTTTAATCGATTGCGAAACAAAAACTTTAAAAAACAGTTTGCAAAACAATTTGAACGATTATCTCTAATTTTTCTATACATGCTGCTTCTTGACAATTTGGTGCTCCTTGACGATATAGTTGAGGATGGTAGGTTTCCGTTGAACAATGTTAACTGAATTAAAATGACTATAGGTCAAAAGGGGATTTTCTTGAATTGCCAACGCTTGAATAAAATATAGTCGATGGTTTAGAAAAGGTTTAAAAATTCGCTTTTCAACTTATATTTTGTTTAGTACTCACCTGAAAGTTGTAATACGCTCTTCCTCGTTTTTTTATGATTTTATGAGAGAAATGTAGGCTTATTTTTTGGAAAAACTGTTTTAAAATACTATGTATTTAAGCATTATATATAACAAATTGAATTTTTTGATTTTTAGATTTCATTTGAAGAAAACTGAAAATTTCATTGAATCTTTGTTCAAAACGCACAAACAGGTCAAAACCAAATTAACCCTGTGGGTTTTAATTAAAATGCTGGTACAAAATTTTCAATAAAATACTTTTAATCGTATAAGAAAATAAAATATATAGAAAACATATATATATGGAAATAAAATATATATAAAATATATAAGGGTTAAGTTCGATTAACCCATTTTCCATCGTCGTGGAAAATGGGTTAATCGAACTTAACTAAAACTTTTTGCAGCCTCTCTTTTAGACTACAAAATCAACCTGTAAAATTGGACACAAATCGAAAACACAAAATTTTTTGAAAGTCCGCCAGGCCGAAATGGGTTAATTTATTCCAACCGAATTTATACAACTAAATGCGGTTGCTAAGAGGAACATTTGTGCAAAATTTCAAGTCAAGCGGTCAAACAGTTTTGACTCGACATCAAAAACATTGAAAAAGCTTCTTTGCACTTTCGTGCCCAAACGGGTTAACCGAACTCAACAAAAATTTGTCCTAGACTTTATTTTCGACTGCGAAACCACCTTGTAAAATTGGACACAAATCGGAAACACAAAATTTTTTGGAACCCCGCCAGGCCGAAATGGGTTAAATTATTCCAACCATATTTATGCAACTAATTGCGGTTGCTAAGAGGAACATTTGTGCAAAATTTCAAGTCAATCGGTCAAACTGTTTCGGCTCGACATCAAAAACATTGAAAAAGCTTCATTGCGATCTCGTGCCCAAACGGGTTAACCGAACCCAACAAAAATTTGTGCCAGCCTCTCTTTTTGACTGCAAAACCACCCTGTAAAATTGGACACAAATCGGAAACACAAAATTTTTTGGAAGCCCGCCGGGCCGAAAGGGGTTAATTTATTCCAACCGGTTTTATACCATTAATTCCGTGTAATAAGAAGAACATTCGTGCAAAATTACAAGTGAATCGGTCGAACCGTTTCGACTCGACATCAAAAAAACGAAAAAGCTTAAAACGGCTCTGGAGCCGCAACCTGCTGACTTATAAAAATGCGACATAGCCTATGTCACCCCCCGGACTCCCAAAATTATTCCTCTAAAATTTGGTGTCAATCGGACCAGTGGTTTTCACGTGAATCCTGGACAAACAAACAAACAAACAAACAAACAAACAAATAAACAAACAAATTTTCTTCTTTATATATTAGACTAGCAGATTTACCCGGCGTTGCCCGGAAGCTTGCAAATTGTAAAAACGCAAGTTTTAGCCAATTTTTTGAAATACTATTTTGCTTATAAATGAAGCCACAAAAAAATATTTGTGGAGTTCCGTTAACCCATCGTGGCCCAACAGCTTTTTATAGGTTTTTTCGTTGCTTTGTTATATATTAGAAATGATTTAACCGATTAACTTCAAATTTTCTATATGTGTTCTTCTTTGAAAATGAAGTTCAATTTACTAACAGATTTGGAAGTTGTTAACCCCTGCCGACCCGACGATTGTTCAAAAAAAAAATTTGTAAGTAAATTACGTCCAATTTCTGAAAGTAGGTACAACTTCTTTGAATTAGGGGAATGCTTAAAAAAATGTTTTGTCGAGTTCTTTTAACCGATTGCGAAACAAAAACTTTAAAAAACTGTTTGAACGATTATCTCTTATTTTTCTATACATGGTGCTTCTTGACAATTTGGTGCTCCTTGACGATAGAGTTGAGGATGTTAGGTTTCCGGCGAATAATGTTAACTGAATTAAAATGACTATTGGTCAAATGGGGATACTAAGTTTGCCATTATGTCATTATACTATGTCAATAGTAGTTTTCTTAAATTGCCAACGTTTGAATAAAATATAGTCGATGGTTTAGAAAAGGTTTAAAAATTTACTTTTCAACTTATATTTTGTTTAGTACTCACCTGAAAGTTGTAATACGCTCTTCCTCGTTTTTTTATGATTTGATGAGAGAAATGTAGGCTTATTTTTTGGAAAAACTGTTTTAAAATACTATGTTTTTAAGCATTATATATAAGAAATTGAATTTTTTGATTTTTAGATTTCATTTGAAGAAAACTGAAAATTTCATTGAATCTTTGTTCAAAACGCACAAACAGGTCAAAACCAAATTAACCATGTGGGATTTAATTAAAATGCTGGTACAAAATTTTCAATAAAATACTTTTAATCGTATAAGAAAATAAAATTTATAGAAAACTTCATGGCGTCGTCGTGGAAAACGGGTTAATCGAACTTAACTAAAACTTTTTGCAGCCTCTCTTTAGACTACAAAATCAACCTGTAAAATTGGACACAAATCGAAAACACAAAATTTTTTGAAAGTCCGCCAGGCCGAAATGAGTTAAATTATTCCAACCAAATTTATACAACCAATTGCGGTTGCTAAGAGGAACATTTGTGCAAAATTTCAAGTCAATTTGTCAAACGGTTTTGACTCGACATCAAAAACATTGAAAAAGCTTCTTTGCGCCCTCGTGCCCAAACGGGTTAACCGAACCCAACAAAAATTAGTGCCAGACTCTCTTTTCGACTGCAAAACCACCCTGTAAAATTGGACACAAATCGCAAACACACAATTTTTTGGAAGCCCGCCAGGCCGAAATGGGTTAATTTATTCCAACTGAATTTATACAACTTATTCCGGTTGCTAAGACGAACATTTGTGCAAAATTTCAAGTCAATCGGTCAAGCCATTTTGACTCGACATCCAAAAAACGAAAAAGTTTAAAACAGCTCTGGAGCCGCAACCTGTTGACTTATAAAAATGTGACATATTCTATGTCACCCCCCGGGCTCTCAGAATTATTCCTCTAAAATTTTGTGGCAATCGGACCAGTGGTTTTCACGTGAATCCTGGACAAACAAATAAACAAACAAACAAACAAATTTTCTTCTTTATATATTAGATTAGAAATTTGCATTCAAAACCTTTTACAAAATTACAAATAGACATGAGTTAAAAGTTTTAAAAATATTGTTTTCAACCGTTAAGCAGGCCAACAAAAACTTAAAAAAAATACATTAGGTCCAAACGGGTTAATAGAGCGCAATCATGTTTTTTGGTGAGCTTGTGAAATAATGCAATGTTTGCGTTAACTTTAAACTGTGTTAGTCGAACAATTGTTTTTTTTTTAACATATTGATTAAACCTTTTCAACAGAAAAACAAATTTATATTAAAGATTGAACTCTTTAAGGAGATCAAATTTAATGAACCCTTGTGACAAAAGGGGTTAAATGATAAAAATCAAATTAACCCTTTGAGCTTTGCTAATAAAGATTAGCTGAAAAATGTGTTCAAGATTAGCTGAAAAAAGTGTTCGTTTAAGCTCAACAACAAAAACATTGAAAAAGCTTCATTGCGCTCTCTTGCCCAAACGGCCAAAAAAAATATTGAAAGCCCGCCAGGCCGAAATGGGTTAATATATTTCAAGCTACTGTATAAAACTAATTCCGTTTGCTAAGAGGAAGATTTGTGCAAAATTTCAAGTCAATCGGTCAAACTTTTTCGGCTCAACATCAAAAACATTGAAAAAGCTTCATTGCGCCCTCGTGCCCAAACGGGTTAACCGAACCCAACAAAAATTTGTGCCAGCCTTTCTTTTCGACTGCAAAACCACCCTATAAAATTGGACACAAATCGGAAACAAATAATTTTTGGAAGCCCGCCGTGCTGAAATGGGTTAATATTTTCGAACCATCTTTATACAACTAATTCCGTTTGCTAAGAGGAATATTTGTGCAAAATTTCAAGTCAATCGGTCAAACTGTTTCGGCTCGACATCAAAAACATTGAAAAAGCTTCATTGCGCCTTCGTGCCCAAACGGGTTAACCGAACCCAACAAAAATTTGTGCCAGCCTCTCTTTTTGACTGCAAAACCACCCTGTAAAATTGGACACAAATCGGAAACACAAAATTTTTTGGAAGCCCGCCGGGTCGAAAGGGGTTAATTTATTTCAACGAACTTTATACCATTAATTCCGCTTAATAAGAAGAACATTCGTCCAAATTTCAAGTTAATCGGTCAAACCGTTTCGACTCGACATCAAAAAAACCAAAAAGCTTAAAACGGCTCTGGAGCCGCAACCTGTTGACTTATAAAAATGCGACATAGCCTATGTCACCCCCCGGGTTCCCAAAATTATTCCTCTAAAATTTGGTGTCAATTGGACCAGTGGTTTTCACGTGAATCCTGGACAAACAAACAAACAAATAAACAAACAAATTTTCTTCTTTATATATTAGATTAGAAATTTGCATTCAAAACCTTTTAGAAAATTACAAATAGACATGAGTTAAAAGTTTTAAAAATATTGTTTTCGACCGTTAAGCAGGCCAACAAAAATCTAAAAAAAATACGTTAGGTCCAAACGGGTTAATAGAGCGCAATCATGTTTTTTGGTGAGCTTGTGAAATAATGCAATGTTTGCGTTAACTTTAAACTGTGTTAGTCGAACAATTGTTTTTTTTTTAACATATTGATTAAACCTTTTCAACAGAAAAACAAATTTATATTAAAGATTGAACTCTTTAAGGAGATCAAATTTAATGAACCCTTGTGACAAAAGGGGTTAAATGATAAAAATCAAATTAACCCTGTGAGCTTTGCTAATAAAGATTAGCTGAAAAATGTGTTCAAGATTAGCTGAAAAAAGTGTTCGTTTAAGCTCAACAACAAAAACATTGAAAAAGCTTCATTGCGCTCTCTTGCCCAAACGGCCAAAAAAAGTATTGAAAGCCCGCCAGGCCGAAATGGGTTAATATATTCCAAGCAACTGTATAAAACTAATTCCGTTTGCTAAGAGGAAGATTTGTGCAAAATTTCAAGTCAATCGGTCAAACTTTTTCGCAGCCTTTCTTTTCGACTGCAAAACCACCCTGTAAAATTGGACACAAATCGGAAACAAATAATTTTTTGGAAGCCCACCAGGCCGAAAGGGGTTAAATTATTCCAACCAAATTTATGCAACTAATTGCGGTTGTTAAGAGGAACATTTGTGCAAAATTTCAAGTCAATCGGTCAAACTGTTTCGGCTCGACATCAAAAACATTGAAAAAGCTTCATTGCGCCCTCGTGCAAGAACGGGTTAACCGAACCCAACAAAAATTTGTGCCAGCCTCTCTTTTTGACTGCAAAACCACCCTGTAAAATTGGACACAAATCGGAAACACAAAATTTTTTGGAAGCCCGCCGGGCCGAAAGGGGTTAATTTATTCCAACCAGTTTTATACCATTAATTCCGTGTAATAAGAAGAACATTCGTGCAAAATTTCAAGTAAATCGGTCAAACCGTTTCGACTCGACATCAAAAAAACGAAAAAGATTAAAACGGCTCTGGAGCCGCAACCTGCTGACTTATAAAAATGCGACATAGCCTATGTCACCCCCCGGACTCCCAAAATTATTCCTCTAAAATTTGGTGTCAATCGGACCAGTGGTTTTCACGTGAATCCTGGACAAACAAACAAACAAACAAATAAACAAACAAACAAATTTTCTTCTTTATATATTAGACTAGCAGATTTACCCGGCGTTGCCCGGAAGCTTGAAAATTGTAAAAAAGCAAGTTTCAGCAAATTTTTTGAGATACTACTTTGCCTATAAATGCCACAAAAAAATATTTGTGGAGTTCCGTTAACCCATCGTGGCCCAACAGCTTTTTATAGGTTTTTTCGTTGCTTTGCTATATATTAGAAATGATTTAACAGATTAACTTCAAATTTCGTATATGTGTTCTTCTTTAAAAATCAAGTTCAATTTACTAACAGACTTGAAAGTTGTTAACCCCTGCCGACGATTGTTCAAAAAAAAATTTGTCAAAATTTTGAAAGTAGGTACAACTTCTTTGAATTAGGGGAATACTTAAAAAAAAGGTTTGTCGAGTTCTTTTAATCGATTGCGAAACAAAAACTTTAAAAAACAGTTTGCAAAACAATTTGAACGATTATCTCTAATTTTTCTATACATGCTGCTTCTTGACAATTTGGTGCTCCTTGACGATATAGTTGAGGATGGTAGGTTTCCGGTGAACAATGTTAACTGAATTAAAATGACTATAGGTCAAAAGGGGATTTTCTTGAATTGCCAACGCTTGAATAAAATATAGTCGATGGTTTAGAAAAGGTTTAAAAATTTACTTTTCAACTTATATTTTGTTTAGTACTCACCTGAAAGTTGTAATACGCTCTTCCTCGTTTTTTTATGATTTTATGAGAGAAATGTAGGCTTATTTTTTGGAAAAACTGTTTTAAAATACTATGTATTTAAGCATTATATATAACAAATTGAATTTTTTGATTTTTAGTTTTCATTTGAAGATTCAATAATCTTTGTTCAAAACGCACAAACAGGTCAAAACCATATTAACCCTGTGGGTTTTAATTAAAATGCTGGTACAAAATTTTCAATAAAATACTTTTAATCGTATAAGAAAATAAAATATATAGAAAACTTCATATCATCGTCGTGGAAAATGGGTTAATCGAACTTAACTAAAACTTTTTGCAGCCTCTCTTTTAGACTACAAAATCAACCTGTAAAATTGGACACAAATCGAAAACACAAAATTTTTTGAAAGTCCGCCAGGCCGAAATGGGTTAATTTATTCCAACCAAATTTATACAACTAAATGCGGTTGCTAAGAGGAACATTTGTGCAAAATTTCAAGTCAATCGGTCAAACAGTTTTGACTCGACATCAAAAACATTGAAAAAGCTTCTTTGCACTCTCGTGCCCAAACGGGTTAACCGAACTCAACAAAAATTTGTCCCAGACTTTATTTTCGACTGCGAAACCACCCTGTAAAATTGGACACAAATCGGAAACACAAAATTTTTTGGAAGCCCGCCAGGCCGAAATGGGTTCAATTATTCCAACCAAATTTATGCAACTAATTGCGGTTGCTAAGAGGAACATTTGTGCAAAATTTCAAGTCAATCGGGCAAACTTTTTCGGCTCGACTTCAAAAACATTGAAAAAGCTTCATTGCGCCCTCGTGCCCAAACGGGTTAACCGAACCCAACAAAAATTTTTGCCAGCCTCTCTTTTTGACTGCAAAACCACTCTGTAAAATTGGACACAAATCGGAAACACAAAATTTTTTGGAAGCCCGCCGGGCCGAAAGGGGTTAATTTATTCCAACCAGTTTTATACCATTAATTCCGTGTAATAAGAAGAACATTCGTGCAAAATTTCAAGTCAATCGGTCAAACCGTTTCGACTCGACATCAAAAAAACGAAAAAGCTTAAAACGGCTCTGGAACGGCGTTAACTTTAAACTGTGTTAGTCGAACAATTGTTTTTTTTTTAACATATTGATTAAACCTTTTCAACAGGAAAACAAATTTATATTAAAGATTGAACTCTTTAAGGAGATCAAATTTAATGAACCCTTGTGACAAAAGGGGTTAAATGATAAAAATCAAATTAACCCTGTGAGCTTTGCTAATAAAGATTAGCTGAAAAATGTGTTCAAGATTAGCTGAAAAAAGTGTTCATTTAAGCTCAACAACAAAAACATTGAAAAAGCTTCATTGCGCTCTCTTGCCCAAACGGCCAAAAAAAATATTGAAAGCCCGCCAGGCCGAAATGGGTTAATATATTCCATGCAACTGTATAAAACTAATTCCGTTTGCTAAGAGGAAGATTTGTGCAAAATTTCAAGTCAATCGGTCAAACTTTTTCGGCTCAACATCAAAAACATTGAAAAAGCTTCATTGCGCCCTCGTGCCCAAACGGGTTAACCGAACCCAACAAAAATTTGTGCCAGCCTTTCTTTTCGACTGCAAAACCACCTTGTAAAATTGGACACAAATTGGAAACAAATAATTTTTTGGAAGCCCGCCGGGCCGAAATGGGTTAATATTTTCGAACCATCTTTATACAACTAATTCCGTTTGCTAATAGGAAGATTTGTGCAAAATTTCAAGTCAATCGGTCAAACTGTTTCGGCTCGACATCAAAAACATTGAAAAAGCTTCATTGCGCCCTCGTGCCCAAACGGGTTAACCGAACCCAACAAAAATTTGTGCCAGCCTCTCTTTTTGACTGCAAAACCACCCTGTAAAATTGGACACAAATCGGAAACACAAAATTTTTTGGAAGCCCGCCGGGCCGAAAGGGGTTAATTTATTTCAACCAACTTTATACCATTAATTCCGTTTAATAAGAAGAACATTCGTGCAAAATTTCAAGTTAATCGGTCAAACCGTTTCGACTCGACTTCAAAAAAACGAAAAAGCTTAAAACGGCTCTGGAGCCGCAACCTGTTGACTTATAAAAATGCGACATAGCCTATGTCACCCCCCGGGCTACCAAAATTATTCCTCTAAAATTTGGTGTCAATCGGACCAGTGGTTTTCACGTGAATCCTGGACAAACAAACAAACAAACAAACAAACAAACAAATAAACAAACAAATTTTCTTCTTTATATATTAGATTATTAACAATTTTTTTCAGTGAACTATTCTCATATAAAGAGTTTTACTCTTATAAGAAAATTAATTACTAATCTTATCAAATAGCGGCCATATTATTCAGACTTTCTTTGTTGTTCTCAATCTTAACCCTTATATCACTAAGTAATTTTTTTGAATTAAAAAATATGAAAAAATATTTCTTGTAAAAATTATTAAATTTAAATAATTTACAACATAAAATGATAGCTTCAATTCAATTTAAGAAATAATTTATTGTATTTTATATTCTGTTTTACAGAAATTTACTCGAATTTTCACATAGACATAGGTAGAAATAGAATAATAAGCCTTAAAAGGGTTAAAAAATTATTATTAAAATTTTTTAAATTTAATTTATTTTTGGCGCGCGATGTTTTTTTTCGAGGTAAAATGCCTACTTTTATTAATAAAATTTCAATGCCCGTAGTATTTTGGCTTATATTATTGACGAAAAAGTTATTTTAGTTTCCTATAATTATATGTTCATATTAAATCTAATATACTTCTTTATGATATTACACACATACATATAATTAAAAATTTACTCTATTTAATCGTCACCAAAAATAAACCTGTATGTTTTTTAATACTCTCATAGTGGTGTTCTTATGAGCGTTTTATACTCATAGAACTCTTACAATGAAAGCTAAACTCTTGTTATGAGTGTTAATTAACTCTCATAACTGCGCCCTTTAACTCTTATAATGATCTCATAAGACTCTAGAAGAATTCTTCAGGAGATATGTTACTTGGTTAGATAAATTTTTACTACAAATGTATGCCTATTTAAAGTTCTGAAAATATGCGAAAAATAATTCTGAATTCCTTTGTTTACTTTATACATTTTTGTCTAGTTTATTTATTTTATATTTCCTAAGTTTTTTATTGACAAAAATATATTTCTATACATGGTCATGAGCCATGACTCATAAGTTTCTTAAAACGAATAAATATTATTGCTTTTATTCCTTTATGAGGAGAAAACTCTTTTCTACTCTCAACTATTGCCAGCTACTTCAGCCCTTGTAAAAGAGTATATGTATAATTTCCGGCAGATTGCTTTAATTAAAATTCTCTTGAATAGGTTATGTTAAATCATATTTTTTATTTGATAACCAATAAGCACTTACCTTCTTCCATTTTAAAAAATATTCTTTATATTTATATCAGCAATAAACCTTAATTTTTTCACTTTATTAATATTTAAATACTATTAAATAAAATTAACTTCTCAAATTCCAGTTAGTTGTCAAAATATATATGACGATTAATCTGACAATTATGTACTCCTGAAACAAAAATTAGCGTTCCATTTACAAACTACGCCTATCTAATCTTCATGTACACTTTTTGATATATAAAATTTGTTCGTTTTGTCAAAGTAAAACTAAAATTAGTTTTTTTATTATAAAACGAGGAAGAGTGTAGTAGAGTAGACTGTGTCAACTCTGGGATATCCGTATGACCGTAACATATACATTATACCATCCGAAAAATTGGCAAAATTTCAAACATATAGCTTTATTAAGTGTAGTGTAATGCTCATATAAAAGAAGGAGTTGTATGGCGTTGTGTGACGCAGAAAAGGAGGGGAGGTATATATAGACTCAAGTGTATGGATCGGATCAGAATCGAAAAATAAATCGATTTAGCGATGTATGTCCGTCCGTCCGTCCGTCTGTTCGTCCGTCCGTCCGTTCGTCATAACGATAACTCAAAAAGTAAAGGAGCTAGGATTATGAAATATTTTACAAATTCGTTTTTACACAAAAACCGGAATCGCTATTTAAATCCAGCCATTTAGGTCCATTGGTTCGGGTAGCTGCCATACAACTTCTTTTTATATATGAGCATTTCTCTGTACCTATGACAGCTGCGTGTCTGAAATTTTGCCAAAAGTAGTTTAGTTTTATGGCCAAAGTTACTGCAAAATTTGGTTGGTCTACTGCAAAGGGTTCGAGTAGCTGCCATACAACTCCTTCTTTTATATGAGTATTACTCTACACCTAATAAAGCTGAATCTTTTTAATTTTGCCAAAAGTAAATAACCGCATGATATAATGTATATGTTAGGGTCATGGGGGTATCCCAGTGTCGACACAGTCTACTCTTCCACACTGTTCCTCGTTTTTAATAAAAATTATTGTAAAAAAATATTATTTTTTAAAACATAATAGTAGAAATATAAGAAAAACCAATAATAATATTTTTATACATTTTATCAATATTTGTAAATTTTAAAAATCCGAGATACAGTACATTGCGTTACGCGTATTTTCGCTTCTCTAATGTATATTTATGTTATTTAGGTTATTTATTTCTCAATTTTTTGACAGAAATTATACGCTGTACGCTTTTATTTAGGTTAGAACCTAAGGAACAAATAACTTTTTTTGAGAAAGATAATTTTTTTAGTTTTGCAAACATATTGTACTGTAGGTATTTTCAATTTATTTGAAAATTTGTATGTTTTTAACTAAATTATTTAAAAAAAAATTTTATTTTAAAATATTTTATTTTTAAAATTTAATCGCAGCAGCATAAGAAAAAACAATTACAATATGTATTTTTATACACTTTGTCAATTTTTAAATTTTAAAACTCTGAGGTACAGCACGTCGCGTATACTTTCATGTAAATTTTTTTACATAACTAATTATTTCAAAATTTTTTGACAGGAACTGAATGCCGTACATGCTGATTTTGGCTGATCCATAAGAAACAAATAATTTTTCTTAAGAAATATTATCTTTTTTTTTAAGTTTCAGGATATTTCAGAATTCGGTTTTTAATTATACAAAAAACTTAACAAAAAGCAACAACAATTTACGATTTACAAAAAATATTTTTTTTAGTACCTACTGTATTATAATAAATTGCAAACAAAAACAAAATACAGTGCTTTTCGGTTATAACGACCGTGATGGGACGGAAAATATTCGCCGTAATAAACGAATGTCGTTTCAAAAGAATGCTGTGAGTTTTGAAAAATTAGTATAAGACTTGAACATTGTAGAATGTTCTGATTATAGAATGGACACTTCGAACTCATTTGCTAAAATTTTATTTGATGTGTCAGCCTCAAGCCTATGTATAGCGCTTTTTCTTATATTGAAATTTTTTTTGAATTTTTGATGCGTTATTATGATTTTTTTTATATTCAAAACTAAATAAAAAACACTTAATTAATTGCCAAGCAACATTATTAGATATAATAAGTTTAAATAAAAGAAATATCAATGTAATAAAAAACTTACATTTTTAGGTAAAATTTAATTCTTTATCAAAAAGTGTAAGGTTTATTATAATTAAAATTGAACCGAGTTCGTTATAAATGAAAACTACTGTATAAACCAAATGTATTGCTTTCATTTCGAACAGAACTCATTTTTTTCGTTGACTTTTTCAGATAAAGAAAAAACAAAAACAAAACAAAAACTTTAAAAAAATTTAAATCTCTTTGTTCATTGAACATTTGAACTAAACAAAAAAAAGACATAAGAAAGACATAAGTCGGCGCCTATAATAGTTTGATTGAGCTGCGAGTTACAACCGAAAATGAATTACATTTACACAGAAAGTCGGCGCATAATATTAGAGTCGTATGCCTCAACTTTTAACAGCGTGACCGTTAAATTCAAATTTACGTTAAATTAAAGACGGGTTTTCACCGGAAAAAACGCAATATTCTAAAAAACTATAACAAAAACAAAACAAAAAATATTCTAAAAATATTCTAAACAATATTCTAAAAAATATTGCGTTTTTTCCATTTTCCATTGTCAATATCCTTGTCTTATGAAAACAAAAAAAACCTTTCTTTTGGTTGTTGTTTCATTAAAATTGGTCTTATAGTTCACCCGGAAAAGAGATGTTTATATTTGTATGGGAAAAAATAAGCCGATTAAATATTATGATTTACACCATTTGAAATAGAGAAAAAAAATTTTAACTATTTGTAGTTTTTGCAATATAATTCCATAAATTCCCATAAATTATAAAAATAATTTCATGGTAGAACTTTTTTCTGTAGTCCCACTTGTTACAAAGCTTCAGCCCATAAAGTCGGTCGGTATTCAGTTACAGGTCTAGCTTAAACCGCTTAGAAGATATATGGGACCAAAAATTTTGGAAAAATTGAGTTTTAAATAATAGTAAATTTTATTGCTATTTGGCAGCCCTATACTTTTGGCTTTAAAAAATTTATAAAGCTTATAAAAACAGCTGTATTTCACCGTTTGGATTAAAAATATACCTATCAGAACTCTTATAATAACAATTTAAGTATAGGGCTTTAGCTCCCAAACGGGTGGCTCTACAAAAAAAAACTTTTGTATGAAAATATGCTACAAACAAACCAATTCAAAATAAATAAAGAATAGAAACTTATGAAATGTAGGAATACGAATTCTTAATTCTTTTTTTTTTTACTATTATTATTAAATTATTATGAATTATGAAAACTTTTTATAAAATAACAAATCACCAATAGTTAAGAGCTTCAAAAAAATAAAATAAAAATAAATATTTTTTTCAATATATACTTTTATTTAAGTAAAACTAGCCCCCTAAAATATAGAAAATAAAAAAATGGATGGTAGATCTTGGAAATTTCCAACTGCTTTAATATAAAAGTAAATTACTGATATAAGAACAGATCTTTTAATGCTTGAAAACTTTTAAGCTTAAAATATTGAAAATTTTCACTAACCAAAAATTGATACCTAGTAGATCTTTTGCATTTAAAAATGCTTAAATATAAAAGTAACTTACTGAAATGAGAGGCAGTTCTTTTAATTTACCTTACCTTAATTTAGCACTCTACTTTAAAAAAAAAACCAAATGATTCATATTCTTGTTGCATCTTAAAAATTTGAAAATGAATAAGTTAAGTATTTTACTTTTTGTATGTTTTGTATTTTATAAAATGTTGGGGTCGTTGGTTCAAATTCCCTTCATAGTGAATTATCCTCTTCTCTTCATCTCTTCAGTGAAGTGTATGCAATATGAATTTCATTTGACGTGTAAGCAGATACAATGTTTATTCTTTGTTGCGGTAATGTGACTACCAGGATGTTTAATTTTATAAATTCAATCTCAAAAACTAACGCGCCACTTATTTTCTGCCGTACAAAAATGGCAACACCACCATATGAATTTACTCTGTTTGAGAAATATGCTACATATTTTGGTAGATTAATGAAACTTTTTCAATATTTATTTAGCCAAATTTCCGATAAAACGATAACATGTATTCCACATTTATTAGAGTTAATCAATAATTCCTATAATTTATTTCGTAGAATCTGTATATTTCGATATATAATATTAAAGTAATTTTTAGATTTAGAGGTCAAATCAATACTTTCCACCCCTGTATAATAATTTACTCTTTTATTTTCATTATTGTCAATGTAATCAGGAGTTTTGTCAGCAATTGTAATTTTGCAATGTGAAAAAAAAAACTTTTCTTGTTGATCAATTAATTTTTTGCGACATTTGACTTGTATATAGTTATATGTCTTTTATTTTTTTAATAAATTGATTTATACTAATAAAAAACACTCTTTTTCTTTTTCTTTTAATCTTTTAATTTATTATTATTTTTATTTAGATTTAAGTAACTTCTTAACTTATTAGTTAAAAGTTCATGTAAAACAGTTTCAGGTTGTTTATTCCTTGTTAAACTTTTAAATAAATTAATTTTTATGTTTTTTAAACTTGTTAAATTTTCTTAAAGTTATTTAATTTTTAAGTTATTTATACTTGTTAACTTTTTAGTTAACTATATTTGTTAACTTTCTTTTAGTTACTTAATTTTTAAGTTATTTAAATTTGTTAAATTTTTAGTTAATTAATTTTAAGTTAATTATATTTGCTAACTTTCTTTTAGTTACTTAATTTTTAAGTTATTTAAATTCACTTACCCAAATTATAATAATTACTTTTATAACTTGACTTCTTGATGGATTTGTTACAAGTGAAGTTTTTTATTCTTAATTGAACGTTGCAATGCTGTACAATACATATGCATTGCAAAGTTTTAATATATATTTGAGAATCAAGTTACACGCTTAAAGTATTTAGAAAAAGCTGATTATGCTTTTTCTATTTAATACAAGTAAAAATGCAAAGTACAGTTATGCTTTTTGTTTTGAAAGAATTTATGTAAAGAAAACATCGAATGATAAAATAATTTGTAGATAATGTTACTATTGGCAAAATGCATAATAAGCATGTGCTGTGCTCATGATTATTATACATGTGCTTGTAGGTGGTTAACATAAGTGTAATCTTATGTAAAACCTCCCCCCTTAAGATCGGTCTCAGAAAATTTGTGGAGGAGCTTCTCTATCCGATTTTGCGAATTGATTCTCAATTATTTTCGATTTTTTACAATTTTTTATTTTTTTATGAAAAATGTTTACAATTATTATTATTATTATTATTATTAAGCAACATATTATTGAAATGGATACACATAAAATATTATTCTTAAAATTAGAATTTGTTTCAATTGACTCTATAATTTTTCTATTTTGTATTGTGTTGAGGTGAATATCCTCTATAGTGAAATTATTTACAATTTTCATTATTTGATTATCATTGTTTATAAGCGATAATACAATGTTATCTTTATAATTTTTTATTTTATTTATAAAGCTTATATTTTAGATTTTGATTACACAATTGTTTAATTTAATTATATTACTTCCTTTTATTGATATTTCATGTTCAGTACAATTTGGTTTTATCTTCATTTTTGGAAGATTGGAAGTAAAGACAGTTTCTTCATTTACATGGGTTATTTTGTTGAAGCAAATTTCGTATGCATTGTCTTTATGGCGTTTTAGATCTCGTTTGAGTAAAACATTTTCATGAAAATTATAGATGTTATTGTCATTGACTATGATTCTTGGGTATCGTAGTCTAATTCTTCAAATTTTGAATTTGGAAATGGGACTACATAGGCGTCCAAATAAGCTTCTTTTGTAAAATTTGTAATGAGAATAATTACACCTATTACATTGCTTTTAAAAATTACGCTACTTTTAACAAATGGTAGGTTTTCTACTGGGATTTCAAAATCTGAAGTTTCTTCTTCTGTCAAGATGTTGTGAGTTAGTACTCCGAGTCGACTGAGTAATATTACATCTTCGATTTCTTCGACATGGTTATTCAACAGGTTAATGTCGGCGTAAACTTGCAATTCAAATTTACATCTATGTAGGATATTAAGTCCGCTTTTTGTTATATTGTTTATGTAATTTGCCATTTCTTCATGCTATAAGGCCTTCAATTTGTTCATGGTATACAGTTAATTTTATTACATGAACTAATTTTATATAATTTTCGACGATGCGTTTGTCTTTTAGTCTCACTATTGAGAATCCGTTGTCGTCATTAAAAGGCGTTATTTGTATCGATTGCATTACTATGGGTATTATGAACAAGCATAGAATTTTTCATTCCATTTCCTAAAAAAAAATTAATAGAAAGTAGTATTAGTTTTGGTGTTTATACTTTCTTTTTCTTTGTTTTGCGCAATATTTCATTAATATTTTATTACTGGTATCTGTTAGGTAGTTTTCAATTTCTTGGTATTCTTTTAATCTCTTATATTTAGGTTTGCATTTTCCTACCTCTCGATTGGTTACGATATTTTCTGTAAAATTTGGGTTTTCAACTTTATTTTTATTGATTTTGTTGATGCGTTGGGCTTTCTCAAACCTTTTTGCTAGTTCGTCGATTTCATATCTGTCGAAGTTTTAATTAAAATAGTCTAAAGGTCTTAACTTGGTAATAGAATGAATAGTGTTATTGTAGTCGGTGATGGCTTAATACACTTTGTTGTCTATGTCATTTGACTCGGTATTACTTTTATCGACTTCCATTACCCTTAGATATTCATTTAGCGTGCCGTGTAGGCGTTCAACATCCGAGTTGCCTGTTTTGTTATTTGGCATTGTTTTGCGGAATATTATGTTGGTGTCGGTTAAAAATTGTTCGCCTTATGTATAATGTTATCGGATACTAGTTTTATCATTTTCCCTAGATATTTAACTCTTTCTTTGATACCTGATAAAAAAGAAATCTATGTTCTTTCTTTTATTTTAGAAACCATAAGATACATTATATTGCGTCAAGGGGACCATATGTTTATGTGCACTATGTCGTTAAAGTATTTTGGAGATTCAGTATGGTTTAACGATAGTTTTACGGGGTTCCTATCGTGTTTCACGATATTACATACATTACAATTATTTATAAATGTTTGTATTTGTTCGAGTATGTTAGGAAAATAATAAACGGATTTTAACTCGAGAAAATATTCTGATATTAAGCGTTGGTTTCTACTTAGGTGCTGTTTATTATTTAATTTTTATCTGTCAAATCGATTATTTTTGTTTGTGAATTAAGTATTTTCAAATTTTTGTTTACAGGGAAATACTGTCTCTATAAGTTTTGAAATTTTAAGTACAAAGGGATGTCTTCGCAATAGATACACATAGTGCTTTTTTCTATAAGACATTTTCTCATCATTTCTAGTAGGTTACAGTTTTGGGTAACGTGTAAAATATTGTGACATTTTTTATTAGAAATTTTCATTAGAAGTTTTTCTTTATATTTTTGATACAGATAAATTTGTTTTCAAAAAAATTTATAGGTCAATCCAAATATAGTCTGAATCGTCTTCTTGCCAGCTGTGTATTGTCGCGGAAGTCGACATTTTATCTAAGTTTTTAGCTTCTTTGTTTTTGCGTCGCGTCGACTTGTACTTCGCACAAAGAGATATTGAGAATGTTTTTTCTATTTTCTATATTATCGGGTATAATTCAGCTTAACCCGTCGGCGACATCGTTGGCTTTGCCTTTTACGTGGATTATTGAAAAATCATACTCATTAAGTCGGATTTTCTAACGTTGCTCTTTTAGATTGTTTAGCCAAACTAAGGGTTTGTGGTCTGCTTGTACTATAAATTTCCTATCGTACAGGTAAGTATGGAAGTACCGTACAGGTAAGTATGGACCACACGATAGCGAGAAGTTCTTTCTCTATTTTTGCGTACCTTATTTCATGTTGATTTAACGTGCGAAATGCGTAGTAGATTTGATGACCCTTTTGGCTTAAAACGGTACTGATTGCAAAATTTAAGGCGTCTGCGGTTACTGTAAATGTTTTTTCGAAATTTGGGTTTACTAAAACAGGGTCAGATGTTAATAATTTTTTTTTAATTTTTCGAATGCTTTTTTGTATTCCGAGTTATTTTTGTCGATTTTTGCATTATTTTTTAGACATTTTATAAGAGAGTTAGCGATACTAGCGTAGTCCTTTTATAAACTTTTTGTAGTATACACTTATGCCCAGAAGGGATTTAATTTCTTTTTGTGTAGAAGGTAGTTTAATTTTTTGGATGCACGATACTTTTCTCGGATCAGGTTTAATACCACAATCTGTTATAATGTGTCCGAAAAAATTTGTGGAAGTTTGGGCGAAGTTGCACTTATCCATTTGTATCTTTAAATTAGGTTCTCTTAAGCATTGGAGAATTTTTTTAAGACGATAAGTGTTCTTTTAAAGAAGCTGAAAAAATCAAAATGTCGTCTAAATAGACAACATAGATTTTTTTCACGAAATTCCGTAATACGTAATTCATTAACCTCTAGAAGGTCGATTGTGAGTTTTTTAAATCAAACGGCATTCTGGTGAACTCATAGTGACCATTTGCCATTGAGAAGGCGGTTTTCCATCTGTCCTCTTGGTGGACTTCGATCTTGTGTAAACCCTTGGCCAGATCTAATGCGGAAAAATACCGACAATTTCCTTGCTTCCCGAATAGGTCTTCAATGTTCGGTATTAGAAACTTATCGTCAATTGTGTTATCATTTTATTTTCGATAGTCAATGACGATCCTCCTTTTTTCCTCTTTTGAATTATTCTTTTTTTTGGTTATGACCCAAATAGGATCATTATAAGGTGGGGTACTATTCACTATTATGCCTTGTTCTAGCATTTCGTTAATTTGTCGGTTTACTTCTTCTCGATGTATTTGGGGATATCGATAACTTTTTGTATAGATGGGGACGTCATTCTTTGTGATTATCCTATGTTTAGTTTTAGTAGTGAACGGGAGTGGCTTCTCGTCGTTATAGAAGATGTCTTGGTAGGAAAATAGAAGTAATTCCAACTTTAGGATATCCTTTTAAGATAAATGTGGTGCGAAATTGCGATTTACTAATTGTATTTCGTTCCTAAAGATGTTAAGAGATTCGTTTAAGTAAGTGTTATTAAATAGTTGTTTAGAGGAATTTCTAGGGATTCCACGGATTTATCTGTTTCATTCAATATTTCGAATAAAGAAAATTTACATTTGATATTTGTTGTAACTTTACCGTCTAGTACTCTAAGAGTTTGTGGGTTTATTTGATGTTTTCATTTGGGTTGGCATAATTTGGAATTAATTATGCTAAATTCCGCACCAGAATCTGTTATAAATTTTAAATGTTTTATTTTTGTTCTAAATATTATATAGGGTAATTGTTTGGACTATTGGAGAAAACATTTTGTTCATTACTGTTGTTCATATTTACGTCCATAGGTTCTATTTCGTTATAATGGTTTGTTTTCCTACTTTGGTGATCGCGGTTGTTATTATTATTTACTTGATTATGTTGATTGGTCGCTGGGTAGTTTCTGTTATTATCATAATTTCTCTTTCCAAAATTATTTTGATTAAAATTACCATTTTGGAAATGGTTTGGATAAGAATTTCTATTTTGGTAATTGTTTTGATTTCTAATTTGGGAATTGCCTGTGTTGAAATTTCTATTTCGGATATTGTTTGAGTTGGAATTTCTATTTTGGAAATTGTTTGAGCTAAAATTTCTATTTTGGAAAGTGTTCGTTTTTGATAAACTCACGAATTGTAAGTAGCCATTTGCGGCAACCATTTGGAAGGCTTCGTTAAGGTCGTCCGGGTCCCTATTAATAATTATGCCTCTTACGGGTTCTGGTAGGTTGTCTTTAAATACCGTAAGGGCTATGCGGTTATTCGTGATTATTTGATTGGGTTTGTTAGCCCCGCTTAATAGTATGCATGATTAAGTTTGGTTAATATTCTTTTAACGGTATTGTAAAATTTTTCGATCGTTGATGTGCAACGACATAGAGTTAATTGATCTAAGATTTCATTGCTGGGCGTTGGCTCTATTACTAGAGCCTCTTTGACGCTCTGCCATGTTCCTAAATCTGGGTTAGAAAGTAGAAAAGTTCTCGCGTTCCCAGTGATTTTATCTTTAATGTTTCCTAATAATATAATTTTATAATTATTATGAATAGTTTCGATTATTGGAATGAGATCTTCTACTCTTTGTATAAAGTTTGCTAAGTCGTTAGTTTTACCCGTGAAAAGCTATATATTAGAAATACACTTTAATAAGGTGTTAAATTTTTCAATTTCTCCTAAATTTTCCATTTTTCTTAGTCGGATTTATTTTTGTTAACCTCGGGTATTGGTTAATTAACAAACAAATTTTGTGGTAAAAATTGGATTGATCTGTAAGGTCTTAGTTTAATTTAACGCCAATTTTATAATGGAAAAAATTTTAATTTTAGTTATAAAGTTATAGTAGAAAAATTTTAATTTAATTATAGGGTATTAATTTTAATTAGGAAAATATTTATTTAATTTAAAATTTAAAAGTTTTATTTATTTATTACCTTTCTTCCAATTTAATTTATCGTTCATTAACTTTTATCTCGTATAATAGAATATTTTGGATTTAATTATAATAACCAATTTTATAGTAACAATTTCAACCTAATTAGAGAGTATTAGCTTAAACAATAATCCAATTTTTTTTTTAAAATATTTTTGAAAATATTTTTTTAAATAAATGCCAAATTGAATTAAGAAAAGTGAATTCAAAAAGAAAAAAAAAGAAGAAATTAATTAAATCAAATTTTAATTTTAAATTCGAAATATTCATTATAAAATTCTATTAATCAAATTCGAAAATTTTTTTTTCTTACAATTTTAAGTAACTAATCAAACAAATTAAAATTTTACATTTATTAAAAAATTTTTTTTGATTTCAAAAGTTAAATTTTTGTTATTTATTTCCATGGGTTCGGATTCTGGACCTTTTAGTCGGTGTCAGGGATAACGAACATATATTAAAAATCACGATAACTCAACAACTAATGAGGCTATCTTCATGAAATTTGTGCTGTAGGTTATTGGTAATGAAACTACGGCGGTGACTACGTACGGTGAGGATTGGACAATGGGTTCGGAACTGAGAACTTTTGATCGAATTTAGGCCAAACTAGCGTAATTCCGGAACCAATGAAGATATAACCTCCAAATTTGGTATCAGGGTGTCCCTTCCTATTGCGTAAGTGTCTTTGAAATTTGGGCCCCATTGGACTAGTGGGTCGCGGACCAGGCACTCAGTTCCGAGGACCTTAAAGCATATTTTGGAAATTAATAAAAATAGTAACTTGAAACAAATGTAGAAGCCCTAATTTGGGATCATTTGGAGTGATAGTTCAGGACCTCTCTTAGACCTCCAAATGTGTAAAAGCTTATCATCGAAATTAATAAAACTAGTAACTTAAAATTAAGATAGAACGTTCCAATTGTATACAAGGGTTAACTAGTATTGAAAATATGACGGGACTGCATATGGGCGAAATCGTACCATGGTTTGGGGTTCTGGAACCCTTGACAAATTTAAGGACTAACAACCATATATCTTAAAAACACCATAACTCAAAAAATAATGCCGGTATTTTGATGAAATTTAAACTCTAGGTTACTAGTAATGAAAGTACCATGGGAATTGGTTCTGGTTGAGTTTAATTTCAAAGCCAAAGAATATATTTCCTATGTCCTATGTGTCTCCGAAATCTAGACTTAATTGTAGTGGTTCAGCTATATTCAAAGGTACTTGCTGCATTTATGTAAAATTTATTGGAATATTTAAATGAATTTTATGAAAAGGTCTAAATTTGTAATTGTATTTTAGAAATACATTTATTGCATATTTTGCGTTTGTAAGCTTTTCTATTAGGTATATAAACTAACCATTTAAAATAATTGCAATTTTTAAAAATATGGATTATTAAAATATATATTATGCTTTGATTATCTTTTTATCACAAAATTTAATAATTTGAATTTTTTCATTTTGTAATTGAATTGGAATAAATATATTTGCATTTATTTCAAGTTTGTTTGTTTTTTAATATTTTTAAATAGATAAATTAGTAAGAATTTGTAATATTTTTTAATAGATAGTGTAATTAGAAAATGTTTTTAGTATTATAAAGTTAATTTGGTTAGCTATGTCTTACGATCAAATTAATAACAGCTTTTATGGTGTTAAAATGACTTATGGATATGTCCTTAAATTTGAACCAAATAGGTGTAGGGTATTTCTAAGTCGGTTGCACCGACTGACTGTTTCTTAACTTGTTTTTTGTTGACTTGATGTATGGTTAGTTCTTGTTGTTGGTTCGTTTGCTACCTTGTGATAATATGATGATAATAAAAAAAGTAAAAGTTTCGTTTGCCTACTTGTGACGGTAATTTCGACAGCGCCAGTTATATGTCTTTTATTTATTTAATAAATTAATTTATACTGAAAAACACTCTTTTTCTTTTTCTTTTAATCTTTTAATTTATTATTATTTTTACTTAGATTTCAGTAACTTCTTCACATTTGAGATAAAAGTTCATCTAAAATAGTTTTAGGTTGTTTCGTCCTTGTTAAACTTTTAAATGCTTAAAATGCTTTAAAATTAAGTTTTCTTACAGTTATTTAATTTTTAAGTTATTTATACTTGTTAACTTTTTAATTAATTAATTTTAAGTTAATTATATTTGTTAACTTTCTTTCAGTTAGATAATTTATAAGTTATTTAAATTTGTTAAATATTTAGTTAATTAATTTTAAATTAATTATATTTACTAACTCTCTTTTAGTTACTTAATTTTTGTGTGTGAATTTTGAAGTTTTTTTTTCTTAAAAAACAAGTGAAGTTTTCTATTCTTAATTTTTTGTATTCTAATACATAGCTAAGTTTTGATAAATATTTGAGAATCAAGTTACACGCTTAAAGTATTTAGTAAAAGCTGATTATGCTTTTTCTATTTAATACAAGTAAACATACAATTACAGTTATGCTTTTTGTTTTGAAAAAATTTATGAAAAGAAAACATCGAATGATAAAATAATTTGTACATACTGTTACTATTGGCAAAATGCACAATAATCATGTGCTTTGCTCATGATTATTATACATGTGATTGTATGAGTTTAACATAAGTGTAATCTTACGTAACAGTATGTAAAAAGTGAAGCGTTATATAATTAAGAATTATAATATCAGAAGAAAATAAAAATTTATTAAAGTGAAAAAAAATATTAGAAAAAGTAAAAGTTTACTAGATTGAAAATGATATTGACATATAATTCTTTTACAACATAGTCTATTGTAGTTTTTAAGTGAATTTAAGTTTAATGTTAGGTTTAATGTATTTTTTATACCCTACACCTATAGAATAGGTAAGGGGGTATATTAACTTTGGTATGGTGTTTGTAACCATCTAAAAGAAGCGAGTTAGATATGGAAAAGTATATATATTAGTGATCAACGTGACCTCCTGAGTCGATATAGCCATGGACGGCCGGCGTCCGTAGGCACGATAACTCAAAAAATAATGGAGCTATCTTGATGAAATTTTAACTGTAGGTTACTAGGACTGAAAGTACGGCGTGCATTGCATATGGGCGAAATCGGCCCATGGATTCGGATTATGGACCTTTTAATCGGTCCAAGGGCTAACGAAAATATATAAAAAATCATGATAACTCAACAACTAATGACGCTAACTTCATCAAATTTGTGCTGTAGGTTACTAATATGGAGACTACGGCGGGGATTGCGTACGGTCCAGATTGGACCATGGGTTCGGAACCTAGAACTTTTTGATCGAATTTAGGCCAAACGAGCATAATTCCGAAACCAATGAAGATAGAACCTCCAAATTTGGTATCAGGGTAACCCTTCATATTTCCTTAGTGTCCTTGAAATTTGGGCTCGTTGGAGTCGTGGGTCGGGGACCAGCCACACATTTCAGAAGACCTTAAAGCATATCTTTAAAATTAATAAAGATAGGAACTTGAAAAAATGTAGAAGCTTCAAATTTGACGGAAAAAGCGTATAGTTCTGATTTTGTAGCCAACTCCAAGGTCCTTTCTAAGTATATTTTTACATACATATCTCCAAAATATCTCCAAAATCCGTCCAAACTAATTACCAAAACCCAACTCAATATTGTATCCAACTCTAAAGTGTATCCTTCTTACAATTTTACACGCATATTTCAACAAGAAAACAAAACAACATAATCAATGTATGAGAAATAAGGTATGAAACTGTATTTTTTAATAAAATTGTTGTTTCAGTTTTGTATTTATGTTCTCTGGTATATTTGTCAACATATACCATACTTATTATATACCGTTGGAAAGAGTGTAAAGAGGCCTTTCTAACAGTATATGAAATAAATACAGGGTATTTTGGAAAATTTCATACTTATAGCGGTTTTTTTGAAAGTTTGAATTTTTATTTTTTTTTATTTTTAAATTCCACTTTAAATTGCAATATCTCAAAAAAGTTAGCACCGATTCAGATGATACAAGGTGTGTATTAAAGCAAATATTGATCCCTACATAACTGTAATAATTTAGTGCCGGTATTTTTGTCTTGGGTAAAAAATATGATTTCTTGCGTAAAATACTTTCTTAATACTAGTTCAGAAAATTTTGTAATGCAATTTTCGACCACTAGATGGCACCATCACTACTAATGACATATAAATTCGAAAACCTGGAGATATAAAGTACCATTATGTGATAAGGTCAACTCGATATTTTGGGTCCCCTCAATCGAAGAACACCCGAAAATTATAATTTTTAAAATATAATATACTAGCAGATTTACCCGGCGTTGCCCGCAAGCGTGCAAACTTTTAAAAAGCAAGTTTTTTTGAAGTACTACTTTGGTTAAAAATAAAGCCGCAAAAAAATACTTGTGGAGTTCGTTAACCTATTGTGGCCCAACAGCTTTTTATAGGTTTTTTCGTTGCTTTGCTATATATTAGAAATGATTTAACCGATTGACTTCAAATTTTGTATATGTGTTCCTCTTTGAAAATGAATAACCCATGCCAAACCGACGATTGTTCAAAAAAAATTTTGTAAGTAAATTACGTCAAATTTTTGAAAGTAGGTACAGCTTCTTTGAATTAGAGAAATGCTTAAAAACATGTTTTGTCGAGTTCTTTTAACCGATTGCGAAACAAAAACTTTAAAAAGCTGTTTGCAAAACAGTTACAACGATTATTTATTTATTTTATGTACTTGTTTAATTCAAGCATTTTACAATAAAATTTCTTTTCTTATTCTTAAAATTAAGTTACAATCTATAATATTAATATATGTATGTGAACATGTAAGTATATTAACTTAAAAAACATTTAAAAATAACACAAATAACAATAAGTTACAAATTAAAAATGAAAAGTAAAAATTTTCAATGTTGATTAAATATATTATGTTTTAATGAGTTTTTTTTTTGTGAAAAATCTATGTATGGTTTGTATTTATTACTCATAGATAACATTCTGTGAATTGGTTCATTACACCCAGAATTTATTCTGTGATGTGTGGTAATGAATAGGTTAGAAGATCTAAGATGGGTTATTATGTTAAAATTAATTTTGTTTGAGATCTCAGGTGGCATTATGTTGCCATTTATTATTTCAATTAGAAACACAACATCAGCTGCCTCTCTTCTAAGCTTAGGATTATTTAATTGAATTAATTTTAATCTTTTTTCATAAGGAGGTAAAATTATAGGGTCATTCCAACATAAATATCTTAAAGTAAAGCGAAGAAAGTTTTTCTGAATCGATTCAATTCTATTTACTTGAATTTAATGGAAAGGTAACCATACTTGGCTGGCATACTCTAAGTTAGGCCTGACGAGACTTGTATAAAAAGATTTAAGAAGATCTTTAAGTTCTTTAGACCATCGTTTTACATTGAGTTTGCCTTATGAATAATAAACTGATGTTGCATTACATTCAATAAACACAGTCATCTTTTTTCAACATAAATTTTTAGATACACTTTTAAACGTAAATTAAAATTAAAATTTCTTAATGACCTAAGAAAATAATTTTGACTTTTAATATATTATTATTATAATTTAGTTATTTGTTTTTTTAACTTTATAAATAGCATTTCAACTGTGTTTTTGCTATGTATGCATTTTTTACAATCTACAAAAAAATAAATGAACTTTTGATTTTAATGTATTTAAAGTTATGCTTTGTAATTAAATTTCATGCTAATTTTAAGTTTTAGCTATAAGAATTTTTTGTAAAAACCTTGTTTTGGTTCAAATAAAATAAATAAATAAATAATGAACTCTGAAGTTAAGTTTAATGTCAAAGTACATCTAGATCTCTTATTGATTCAGTTTTATTCAAATTGGAATTATCGATAGAATAAATGAAGTTAAAATTATTTGAGCGTCGTGAATAGGTAACTTGTGCACATTTAGCAACATTAAAAGGAGATTATTTATGGTGCACCAAGAAAAGAAATTATTAAGATCACTTTGCATCTTCCATTGAAGTAACCTTTTTTTAAATTTTCATGTCGTCAGCGTACATTTTTATATTGCTATGATTTACAAAAGACGCCACATCATTAACTGATAAGATAAAAAGTAAAAGTCCTAAATGACTACCTTGTGGAACATCTGAATTAGCTGTAAATGGGTTGGAAACGGACAATCTGAACACCACACTGTAGGTTCTTCTATTGAGATAAGATCCAATCCACTTAGTAAAGCTATTGGGAAACCATATTTTTTTAATTTTATTAGAATGATGCTGTGTGGTTAGATATCAAAAGCTTTGCTGAAGTCAGTGTAGATAACATCAGTTTGAAAACTTGACTTCATATTATTTAGGAAGGTAGATGTGGATTCTACTAAATTAGACGTACCTGACCTGAAATAATATTAGAACACTTTAAGTAAACTAAATCAAAAACCACCCATTCAAAAATTTTAGGAACAGCAAATAATTTTTACTATTCAACGGTAGTTATTTACAACATTTTTACTATCTTTTTTAAAAATAGGTCTAATGAATGCTTTTTTTGTGCCAACTTTAATTTTTTTTTTTCTTAGTTTTTATAATTCATGGGTGTACCAAGTAGGACATGAATTCATAGATCTCAGTCTGATCACAGGAATAAATTATCTAAAACTACTAAAAATGATTTCATAAAACTTTTTTATTATATCCTAAATATCAAAATTAAGTGGAAAAGTCATGAGAATTAAGAAACTTACTTATAGAATCATGATTGGCTTTTTTAAAATTAAATTGTTATCGTTTTCACCTAAGTACATTAACGCAATAAGAAAATTTCAGGGAAGATGAAAAATGTCTATATTTACAAGGGGAAAAGGAAAATTAATATTTAATAGGTTATTTCAATCTTAAGTAAAAATTAGGTTAATTTGTTGAAAATTATTCATATTGATATTATCAATAAATAAGCATTCTAATTCATTAGAAATGCTGTAAGGAATCATAAAGGATTCTTCGTCATATTTAATCCATCTTAAATTTGGTAAATTAAAATCACCAAACAGCATGATTTCGTCTGTATCACATATTTTTTCATTTATACCATTAAAAGCATTAATGCAATGGTTATAAACGTCAATGTTACTATTAGGAGGTATATAGCAGCCAACAATAAATACATTTTTATTACTGAATTTAACTTTGACACATAAAATTTCAAGCTGATCATAGTCGGCAATAGAAACTAAAGAATAATTTAAATTACTTTTAATTGCAATGAGAACGGAACTTCGTTCAGATCTAATTCCATTAATTGGCGAATTTGAAGAGTATCTCTATTTTCTAAAGACACAATAAGTGCAATCAAATAGTTTTTAATTGCTTATAGAAGGACATAACCAAGTTTCAGTTCAAATCAAACAATCAAAATTTAAAATGGTTGCGTTTGGAAATAGAGTCTCGGTTTTTGTTCTAGGACCCCGAACATTTTGATAATACATTGAAAAATTAATTAAATTACCGGGAATGCTTTTATTAAATAATTTTATTGGAATAAGGTTATAATTAAATGATTAATTCGCTCTGAAGATACTTGAAAAGCATAGGATTGGAGATCAAAATTGGTCCAATCAGATCCAATCAGTAACACCAAAAAAATTAAAAAAAAATTTTAAAAAAGAAGCACCACGTATAGAAAAATTAAAAATAATCGTCAAAATATTTTGCAAGCTGTTTTTTAAAGTTTTTGATTTGCAATCGGTTAAAAAAACTCGACAAAACATTTTTTAAACATTCTTCTAATTCAAAGAAATGTTACTTAATTTCAAAAATTGGATGTAATTTACTTACAAAAATTTTTTTTTTGAATAATCGTAGGAATGATAAATATATGTGGGATTGATATTATTTAATAATAATATAAAATCTCTTACCAATATCCAGTGGCAGCATAAAATTTATTTTGTTGTCTCAGTTGTTGTTTGTTGTTTACCCTGCACAGCAGCAACTAAAAAGAATATCATTTAAAAAACAAAGGAAAATATATATTATTTAAATACTTAGCTTTTAACACTCCATATCTCTAGTAGCTCAGAGATATATTATTCCGATCGGCAACCAGCATCCTATTTATTTTTATTCTTTTGAACAAAAATTATTTATTATTTGTAAAACATGTTTGTTTACAAATAGTAAATAATTATTTTTTAGACAGTTGTCATTGCTGACGGATAGAATGAAACGTGGATAGAATGAAACATGGAAGGCAACAAAGCGCAAGATGTTGACGAATGGCACTAGGGGAGCTAATAAAAAGAATTTTCAAGCTCAAGAGTTTATTCACGTTTTCTTTTTTTTATATATTTTATTAAACGGTTATTTACTTTTTCTTTTTTTTTATTTAAAAGCTGTTACTTCTAAAAATATAAAAGGAGGAAAAGAAAGTAGAAGAAAGCAGAGTTATATATGTGGACGTGGATGATATAAGCGGAAAGGAGTTCAATTTTTGAAGAAAAAAGTTTAATAATTTTTAAAGAAAGAAGTTTAATGATTTTTGAAGAAAAGAAGTTTAATAATTTTTGAAGAAAGTTTAATAATTTTTAAAGAAAGAAGTTTAATAATTTTAGTTTGTATTTGTAACTTTATTTTAAAAAATTGAAACATTACATTTTTTAACATTATTGAAACATAAACATTTTTGAAAACCTTATTTTGTGAAATTAACTTACATTTTTTAAAAAAACTAAATGAAATAAATAAATGAACTATTTTAAATTTTTATAAGAAAAAAGAAAGTGTTTTAACTTAATTAACTTTTTATCCAATCCTACATATATACATGTACGCATACAAAATTTAAAGTCAATTGGTCAAACCGTTTCTGCTGAAGAGTAAAGTAACAAAAAATATATAAAAATCTACTGTGCCGCAATGGGTTAACGGAACTCAACAAACCTTCTTTTGAGACTTTGACCAAGTAATATTTCGCAAATTGGACGTAATATCTTTCCAAAATTATTTTTTGGTCAATCGTCGGGGCGACATGGGTTAACAAATTCTAAATCTGTTCATGGAGTCAACACCATTCTCAAAAAGGAACATATCTACAAAATTTGAAGGCGATCGGTTCAATCATTTCTAATTTATAGCAAAGCAACGAAAAAACCTATAAAAATCTGTTGAGCTACAATGTGTTATATATATTTTTTTGAGGCTTTCTTTTTTTCCAAAGCAGTACTTCGAAAAATTGACCAAAACTTGCTAGTCTAATATATAAAGAAGAAAATTTGTTTCTTTGTTTGTTTTTCCAGGATTCACGTGAAAACCACTGGTCAGATTGTCACAAAATTTTATAGGAATAATTCTGAGAGTCCAAGGAGTGACATAGGCCATGTCACATTTTTATAAGCCAACACGTTGCGGCTTCAGCTTTTTCGCTTTTTTGATGTCGAATTGACTTGAAATTCCTCTTAGAGGATTCCAAATGTTCCTCTTAGCTAGCGGAAGTAGTCTTACAAAGTTGGTTGGAATATATTAACCCATTTCGGCCCGGCGCTCTTCCAAAAAAAATTTTGTTTCAGATTTGTGTCCAATTTAACAGGGTTGTTTTGCAGTAGAAAAAAGAGGCTGACAAAACTTTATGCTTAGTTCGGTTAACCCGTTAAAGCACGAGGGCGCAATGAAGGTATTTAAATATTTTAGATGACGAGAGAAACGATTTGATTGACTTGAAATTTTGTACAAATGTGCCTGTTAGCTAAATGAATTGTATGAAGTTTGTTGGAAAAATGTTTTGTTTCCGATTTGTGTCCAATTTTACAGGTTGATTTTGTAGTTCAAAACCGAGGCCGCAAAACATTTTTGTTAAGTTCGATTAAGCCATTTTCCACGAGTTAGCCATGAAGTTTTCTATAAATATTATTTGCTTAAACGATTAAATGAGTTTCATTGAAAATTTTGTACCATCATTCTAATTATAAAAGCCCACCGGGTTAATTTTGTTTTTGTTTTTTTATATACATATATATATAATAATTTATTTAATTTCAGATAATTTTACAATATAAAATTATGTATAAGAAATCAAAATTTACATACAAATTAATTTTACTTACCACTAATTTAACTTTTAAATATAATTTTAATTAATTTAATTTGTAAAATTTTTAATATATTTTGTAAGTTCATTTTTAAATATCTCCACATTTTGACAATTATAAGATTCCGTGGGTAAAGAGTTGAAGAGTTTAATTGCACTGCATTTTAAGCTTTCTGGTTGTTTGGATGTTCTAGCTTTAGGTATTTCGATATTTTTTCTGTATTTAGTAATATAATTATGCACATTCTCCCTATTTGTTTTTTTTTTTTTTTTTTTTTTGTTTTTTTTTTTGAATTATCTTATTTTTTAACTTCAGAGTTATATCATCATTAAAAATTTTTTTTTTGGGTTTTGAATATTATGTAATTAGTTGTTTTAGCATTTATACTTAGTTCATTATACTCTAACCAATTACATAATGTTTTCAGGTCCCAGGTCCGAAGGTGTACTAACTTCCAATTCTTTCATTGTTTTAGCTTTTGCAATCAGATTGGTGTCATCTGCATAAACATTGTAATTTGACATGATATTATATATAGTAACTACAAAAGCGGCCCAGGAAGAGACCCTTGTGGTGCACCTGCTTTTATTAATAGTTCATCGCCCAAAATTTGGTTAATTTTAACGCGTTGGGTCCTATTTCTTAAATAACTTTTTAATAAGAGATTACTATTTACTCTTATTTTCATGTTCTCTAAAAAATTAAGTAATTGGAAATGATTTACCATGCTTTTGTTAAATCAATAAATACCGCACCTACATAGAATCCATCATCTAATGCATCATAGATTTTTTCCAATGTTTCTGTAATGGCTGACTCTGTCCCACTATTTTGTAAGAAACCATATTTATTGGTATTGTGGCCGATTGTTTGTCAAATAAAATTTCTAATTCTAATATTAATAGCTTTTTCATATATTTTTGATATAGAATTTAAAATTGAGATTGGCTTATTATATATTGAATTATTACAGTCTTCTTTTAACCAAGAATTATGTATAGGAACTGTAAATGCTTTTTTAAGTTGATCTGGAAATGTTCCTTCTGTAAAACATTTATTGATCATTATCTCTAAAGGTTATTTTATAACATTAACCAATTCCTGTAAATTTTTTACTGTTATTTGATTTAATACTGGAGTTGCAGTTTTATTTAACTTCTTGATAATATGATAGATTTCAGCTTCTGTAACTGGAGTAAGAAATAACGATTTACTATTATGTATTTTATAAGCAGCATTATTAACTGTGCAAGAATTCGGACTCTCAGTTAGAATACATTTAATTATTTCATTAAAAAACTTAAAAACTTATTTGCCTCATTTTCATTAATTGTTTTCTCACCATTTTTCTTTAAAATGTAAGTAATAGTTTCAGTTTTTTGGTCATTATTATTTTTTATAGTATTATTTAATAATTTCCATCGTTTTCTAGAGTCAATCCCTGCTTTCTCAATACTCGTAATAATATGTTTATTTTTAGCTTCCTTAATTAATTTTTCTACTTTCTTTTTGAACAGCATATATTTTAATCTCTTTTCAATATTGTTTGGATCTTTTGTATGTGCATCATATAGGGATTACCTGATTTTAAGTTTTTCAAATATCATGGGTGTAATCCAGCTATTATTTCTAGTTCTGACTGTTACTGTTTTAGTACCCAATCTGTTGTTTCCTGTATTGTTTAAATAGTGTGTCAATATCCATAATGTTTGTACTTTCTACTTTATTTTTTACGATGTTACGCATTTGAATGTAGTCTTCTTTATTTATAGTATAGTTTTGCATAGGTATTTCCTTAACAATAATTTTTTGGATTGATGGTACGGCCACTTGGTGATCAGATAAACGGTTATCCTTTATTGTGAAAGAAACCCAATATTTTTCATTGAAGTTTGTTATTAAATGATCTATTAGAGTTTTAGATTGAGCTGTATTTCTTGTACTTTGCCTCTTATTAAGTATATAATATCCAGAAGTAGCTATCATATTTTTGTATCTTATTAGTAAGTTAGTATTATCAAACAAATTTAAGGTAGTATGAGCAAAAAATATGTGGTTTGAATTATCCTTCATTTTAGTTTCTAAGTATTCTATAAATACATTTCTGTTTTCCGCTGGAGCTTTATAGAATGGTCCAATTTTTACTCTTGGTTGAGAGTTTAGGACTTCAATTACCATATAATTATATTTTTCATCCTTAAATACTACATTAAATGGTATGTTATACTTTACAAAAATTGCTGTAACTCCTCCCCTTTTTTCTTTCCTGCAGTTATAAACCTGTTTAAAATTGGAAATATTATGTATATCAATTTCGTTGTCGAATATCTATACCTCTGTAAGTAATACTATATCAATATCCTTGAGTTCTGTGATTAAAATTTCTAATTCTAGTATTTTATTTCTTATGCTACGGATATTTAAGTATAAAATATTTAGATTCCCTATTTGTTTTCTTATATTTGGGTGATTGGTCATTATCGAATGCTTATCATATAATTTTTCCAGTTTTCTCTTTTGGAAGATACTCTCAATATTTATTATCAATATGGTTTCTATACGCTTTTAGATCCTTTATAACATCCTCAGGAGAGACTCCGATATTTTCATGATATTTGTAATATATTTTACGTAGTTCTTTATATACTGTTGGTAATCCTTCTTGATCGATTTGTACTTTGATATTTGTTTGTGTCATACCATTATAACAAATATCAGCTTGATCAAAAAAATATGATAAATATATTCTTACGTTGCTATATATTCTGTGATCTCTTAATCTGGATAGTACATATACGTTATCACCACTTTCAATTGCTCGTTTTGTAAGTTTTACAATTGAAGAAATATTCAGATTAATCTGTTCTATATTTCCGGTTTTTGGATTTAGTGTTTCCCCTTTGTTCAAGTTAGGGTATAAAAAACTTTTATCTGCTTTACTTTTAGTACTAAGGGTATTTTTATTATTATTTCTATTATAACTAGTAATTTTATCATTACTGGAAATTTTTTTATTCTGAACAATTTCAATTTTAGTGCCTTTACTTGACCAAAATTTTGGAAGATAATTGAGTATGCTACTATTTTTTTCCCCTTATTAGATTTACATTTATTTATATTAACATTATTATTGATATGATTATTTTCAACATTATTATTATTGCTATTATAATAATAGCTATTTTCATTAATACCTTTTTCATTCTTATTTACATTTACTTCACCCTCAATATCTCTTTCACTATTATTGAATTTATTTATACTAACATTATTACTGCTCTGATTATTTTCAACATTATAATTATTATTGGTATTTTATGTTTTTTCTTTTTTTTTTTTTATACGAGGAATGGAAAGCTCGAAAGCCACCCATTGAAACTATGCGGTGTTTTTTTGGGTAGTGTATGATTTTAACACACCAAAACCACACCCTTTTTGAAAGGAGGGAACCTGTAATACAAATGTACAGTTTGGTTACAGGGATGAGGATATGGTAGGATATGGATATGGAATATCTGGATTATGGGGGATGGGGAAAATTGGATGAGATATTTAGAAGAAAGATGTTAATGTTCTTCTTAAATTTGGTTAAATCGTACATATACATAGACATTATCAACTTTGGGGCACATTTGGTGGAATATGGTTCCATAAACGAGATGAGTGCATGACAAACGAATTTCCATAAACCGTGTTACGCCATCTGGCTATCTCAACTGTGTAGGGATGAGCATCTGTTGCCCTCCTTGTTTCCCTTTGGAAAATCTTGAATGGAGGCATAAGTTGTTTGATTTCTTTAGAACAGGTGTTAACCCTTACAAGATATCTATAAAACAAGGTCAGTGAACCAACAGTACGACAATGGCTGAGTGGAGTGAGCGTTGAGGTAACACTGGGATCATTTATAAGACGAATAGCTCTGTTTTGCACTTTACCGAGATATCCCAGCGCCGTAATTGGAGCACCAGTCCATATATGTGAATTATACTCCATTTTCGGCCTAATATAACTTTTAAAGATATTAAGGAGATCAGAGGATGAGAAGTAAGTTTTGCAGTGATACAAGAAACGCAAACATTTAGCAGCGTCCTTAGCTACTCTAAAAATATGATTTGGCCTAGTCAATTGGTTTAGCTCAATCCCCAAAATATTCAAGTCTTCGGTATGCTGCAAAGCTTCTCCTTGAAAAGAAAGGTTCGGAACAGTTGTTGCTATTTTTCGCGAAACTAGACAGCATAGGGTTTTTTTTGTGTTCAAATTAACTCTGTCCAATTCCTGGATTTTAATTAAATCTTTGTTTAATTCACTTATAGTGAAATTTTTTGCTGTTGAATTAATCTGATGTTTAATATTACAGCTGCTATGAAATTCATAGGAAGTAACAAGGTAACTGTCGTCTGCGTCTGCTATGGATAAAATTGGAGTAGGTTATAAATTTTAGAAAAAGGTTGGAGGATAAAACAGATCCCTGAGGAACACCAGCATTTATTTTAAAGTCTTTGGATGAATATTCATCGACCTTTGGTTGAACAAGAATTTTTGCTTGTTGATAACTCTCTTACATCTGTTCCGAACCACTATAAAGTTGGCCCTCCATACCACTGTCCCGGTACTTTGTTAAGGCTTCCCCACTTTTTACAATGGCTTCTTTGCAAATGCGATAAAACCAAGTTTTGGGATTCCGTTTAATAGATTTCATGGAGTGAGGTATAAATAATCTCATTCAAAGTACAATAGTTTCACTAATCACATTTGCAGCAAAGTTTACATTCCTACCACGGAAGCACAATGACCAATCAAAGGTTTTGTAAAATTTGTTCAGACCTTCCTAGTTAACATAGTTATAACGCCATACCAATTTTTGGGAAGAGACCTTTGGTTGGAAACCGAGCCTGTCTGAAAGCTTGTATTGACCAAACAGTGATCAGAGCCCCCTAGGGGGCAACCAACTGAAACCATATACTTTTCAGGGTGTGTGGTTAGAAACAGATCCAAGAGGTGACCTTCTTAATCAGCACGGTCAGGGATTCTAGTTGAATTTTTAACAAGTTGAGAAAGGTGAAATAGAGTGGAAAATAAAACAACTTGTTTACCAATCGTGTTTTGTCTCGGAGAAGAGGTACTGGAGAAGTAAAGCCAGTCTTTGTTATGAACATTAAAACCCCCGCCAGAACAATTTCAGTCTCAGGATAACAATCGAGAATTTCATTAGAGAGGTTTTCAGTTTCCATAACAGTTTCTTATTCACTTGAATTGGGTGATCTGTTTAGAAAACATAAATGTATAACATGCTTTTCAACATGCATTTTGACCCAAACGAAATTGAAAGTTGGACTTGAAGATTTATATTTAAAAAGAGTGTTAAAAGCAATGTCTTTTTTTATGAAGATGATGATGCCTCTTTTGGGGACGAAGTGTTAAATAAGTGAGTAGCCGTTAATATCGAAGTTAACATTGTGACCACTAACTTGCGTTTCACATAGAGCAAGGATTGTCGGTTTAATTGAATAAAGATGATCCTCAACGGCTTGGAAGTTCGTTTGTAAACCGCGCATATTACAAAAATTAACGTTAAAGTTGATAATTTTGTTAGAAATAAGAAGGAAAAAAAACAAGAAAAAATGCTTATTTATGTACAATTTTATCAATCTAAATCGACAACACCTTTAAAAAAATCGAAAATTATTAGTAGGTACAACCAACAACTCAATCAAATTAAAACAAACACACAATTACATCTAATTAAAAATAAAACATTTGTAATTGTGGCAATATAAATAGGTAAAAACAAAAACAAATAAAATTTTAATAATATTATTGGGCATACGCACCCCATCAGAATTTATTAATTAGTTACGGTGTTTAGATGATGGTATACTGAGAATTGTGAGAATTATTAGGAAGGAGAGAGATAGATATATTGTTTTGTTTACCACTAGAAGAAGATTAAAAGAAGTATTACTTCCAAAAAAAAATAATTATTTTAATTTAGTTTAATGTAAACAAAACAAACCGGCACGTGACGTTAATGGTGAGAATGGTGAGAATTATTAGGAAGGAGAGAGATAGATATATTGTTTTGTTTACCACTAGAAGAAGATTAAAAGAAGTATTACTTCCAAAAAAAAATAATTATTTTAATTTAGTTTAATGTAAACAAAACAAACCGGCACGTGACGTTAAAATTTATAAATGTTAGAATAATTTTATATACAAAAAAAAAAAAAATATAATATAATTATATACAATAAATATAATTATAGTTGTTTTCAATAATACCTATTTCATTCTTCTTTGCTATAGCTACAGTTTAAACGATTATCTCTAAATTTTCTATACGTGGTGCTTCTTGATAATTTGGTGCTCCTTGACGATAGAGTTGAGGATGGTGGGTCTCAAGCGAATAATGTTAACTGAATTAAACTGACTATAGGTCAAAAGGGTATACTAAATTTGCCATTATGTCATTATACTATGGCAATAGTAGTTTTCTTCAATTACCAACGTTTGAATAAAATATAGTCGACGGTTAGAAAAGGTTTAAAAGTCTGCTTTTCAACTTATATTTTGTTTAATGTTTATTATTATTAAACAAAACTTATGTTTTGTTTAATACTTATCTGAAAATTCGACTCCGCTCTTCCCCGTTTTTTTAATGATTTTTGAGAGAAATGTAGACTTCTGAAAAACTATTTTAAAATACTATGTATTTGAGCATAATATATACGAAATTTAATTTTTTGATTTTTAGATTTCATTTGAAGAGAACTGCAATTTCACATTGAAATATATTTTTAAAAAATAACAACTGCAATGAAGATAAAAAACAAAGCCTTACGAAAAAATGTAGAGAAGGAAAATGTTATGTTATTTAATTTTAAAGATATTATTATTCGGATTCTTTATTAGCTTTATTTTTATTATTATTAATATTATCTCATTTAGCTTTTGCACTCTTTGAGGTTATTTAAGGAGAGCAAAAAAATTAGTAAATTAAAAAAAAAAAATAGGTTAAATTGCGTTAATACCAAAAATTTGAAAATTTCATTGAATCCTTGTGCAAAACGCGTAAACAGGTCAAAAGCAAATTAACCCTGCGGGTTTTTATAATTAAAATGCTGGTGCGAAATTTCCAATAAATCTCTTTTAATCGTTTTAGCAAATAAAATTTATAGAAAACTTCATGGCGTCGTCGTGGAAAACTGGTTAATCATACTTAACTAAAACTTTTTGCAGCCTCTCTTTTAGACTGCAAAATCAACCAGGAAAATTGGACACAAATCGGAAACACAAAAATTTTTGTAAATCCCGCCAGCCCGAATTGTGTTAATTCTTTCCATCTTAATTTATACAATTAATTCCGGTTGCTAAGAGGAACATTTGTGCAAAATTTCAAGTCAATCAGTCAAACCGTTTTGACTCGACATCCAAAAAACGAAAAAGTTTGAAACGGCACTGGAGCCGCAACCTGTTAACTAATAAAAATGTGACATAACCTATGTCATCACCGGGCTCTCAGAATTATTCCTTTAAAATTTTGTGAAAATCGGACCAGTGGTTTTCCCGTGAATCCTGGACAAACAAACAAACAAAAAAATTACCCGAGAGCGTGGAAATAGTAAAAAAGCAAGTTTTGGTCAATTTTTCGATGCGCTGCTTTGGTTAAAAAGAAAGCATGAAAAAAATTTTTGTGGAGTTCCATTAACACATTGCGGCTCAACAGCTTTTTGTAGGTTTTTTCATTACTTTGCAATAAATTAGAAATGGTTTAACCGATTCCCTTCAAACTTTGTTTATGTGTTCCTCTTTGAGAATGGGTTTCACTCCATTAACAGATTTGGAAATTGTTAATCAATGCCGCCCAGACGATTGCCCAAAAAATAATTTTGGACGGATATTACGTCCAAACTTGGTCAAAGTCTCAAAAAAAAGTTTGTTGAGTTCCGTTAACCCATTGTCGCACAGCAGATTTTTACATATTTGTTGTTACTTTATTCTTATATTCTTAAGCAGAAACGGTTTGACCATTTGACTTTAAATTTTGTTTGCGTACATGTATATACTTGTCATTCCTACGATTCGTCAAAAATAAAAATTTTGTAAGTAAATTACGTCCAATTTTTTTAAGTAGGTAAAACTTCTTTGAATTAAGGGAATGTTTAAAAAAATTGCTTTATTACATTTTCAAATAACATGTACAGTATGTGTAATGTTTGTTCTAACTTTTTCAATAACATCAACTTAAACTCAAACTCCATTGACAGACCGGTCAACGTACCACGGGTAATAGCTAATTTACATATAAGTATTATTATACCTGTTTGACTATATGTCAAAAGGGTATACTAAATATGCCATTATGTCATTATACTATGTCAATAATAGTTTTCTTGGATTGCCAACGTTTGAATAAAATATAGTTGATGGTTTGGAAAAAGTTTAAGAATCTGCTTTTCAACTTATAATTTTTTTTGTACTTAACTGAAAGTTCTACTACGCTCTTCCTTGTTTTTTTTATGATTTTATGAGAGAAATGAAGGCTTCGTTTTTGGAAAAAATGTTTGAAAATACTATGTATTTAAGCATAAAATATACGAAATTAAATTTTTTGATTTTTAAATTTTATTAGAAAACAAAAACTGCAATTTTACACTGAAATCTATTCTTAAAGTACATTAACTGCAAAATAGATAAAAACAAAGATTAACGAAAAAATGTAGGGAAGGAAAATGTTCTGTTACCTAAATTTAATGATATTATTATTCCTGTTCTTTATTTGGTTAATTTTTATTATTATTATTAATATTATCTCTTTTAGCCTTTGCACTATTTGAGGAGAGCAAAAAAAATTGTTTTATTATTTAAGTGAGCTTTTGGTATAAAGGTTAACTTGAGTTAATACCAAAACTTTCATGCAATCTTTGTGCAAATCGCATAAACAGGTCATAACCAAATTAACCCGGTGGGCTTTTATAATTAAAATGGTGGTACAAAATTTTCAATAAAATCTATTTAATCGTTTAAGGCAACGAAATTTATAGAGAACTTAATGACGTCGTGGAAAATGGGTTAGTCGAAATTAATACAAATTTTTTGCGGCCTATCTTTTGGACTGCAAAATCAATCTGTAAAATTGAACACAATCGGATACAAAAAGTTTTTTGGAAGCCCGGAAGAAATAGGTAATATATTCCAACCAACTTCATACAACTAACTCCTTTTGCTAAGAGGAAGATTTGTGCAAAATTTCAAGTCAATCGGTCAAACTGTTTCGGCTCGATATCAAAAACATTAAAAAAGCTTCATTGCTTTAACACATTGAAATGGGTTAATTTATTCCAACCAACTTTATACAACTAAAACGAAAAAGCTTAAAACGGCTCTGGAGCATCAACCTGTTGACTTATAAAACTGTGACATGGCCTATGTCGCTGCCCGGGCCCCCAGAATTATTCCTCTAAAATTTGGTGACAATCTGACCAGTGGTTTTCACGTGAATCCTGGACAAACAAACAAATAAACAAACAAATTTTCTTCTTTATATATTAGACTAGCAGATTTACCCGGCGTTGCCCGGAAACTTGAAAATTGTAAAAACGCAAGTTTCAGCCAATTTTTTGAGATACTACTTTGCCTATAAATGCCACAAAAAAATATTTGTGGAGTTCCGTTAACCCATCGTGGCCCAACAGCTTTTTATAGGTTTTTTCGTTGCTTTGCTATATATTAGAAATGATTTAACAGATTAACTTCAAATTTCGTATATGTGTTCTTCTTTGAAAATGAAGTTCAATTTACTAACAGACTTGAAAGTTGTTAACCCCTGCCGACGATTGTTCAAAAAAAAATTTGTAAGTAAATTACGTCCAATTTTTGAAAGTAGGTACAACTTCTTTGAATTAGGGGAATACTTAAAAAAAAGGTTTGTCGAGTTCTTTTAATCGATTGCGAAACAAAAACTTTAAAAAACAGTTTGCAAAACAATTTGAACGATTATCTCTGATTTTTCTATACATGCTGCTTCTTGACAATTTGGTGCTCCTTGACGATATAGTTGAGGATGGTAGGTTTCCGTTGAACAATGTTAACTGAATTAAAATGACTATAGGTCAAAAGGGGATTTTCTTGAATTGCCAACGCTTGAATAAAATATAGTCGATGGTTTAGAAAAGGTTTAAAAATTCGCTTTTCAACTTATATTTTGTTTAGTACTCACCTGAAAGTTGTAATACGCTCTTCCTCGTTTTTTTATGATTTTATGAGAGAAATGTAGGCTTATTTTTTGGAAAAACTGTTTTAAAATACTATGTATTTAAGCATTATATATAACAAATTGAATTTTTTGATTTTCAGATTTCATTTGAAGAAAACTGAAAATTTCATTGAATCTTTGTTCAAAACGCACAAACAGGTCAAAACCAAATTAACCCTGTGGGTTTTAATTAAAATGCTGGTACAAAATTTTAAATAAAATACTTTTAATCGTATAAGAAAATAAAATATATAGAAAACTTCATATCATCGTCGTGGAAAATGGGTTAATCGAACTTAACTAAAACTTTTTGCAGCCTCTCTTTTAGACTACAAAATCAACATGTAAAATTGGACACAAATCGAAAACACAAAATTTTTTGAAAGTCCGCCAGGCCGAAATGGGTTAATTTATTCCAACCGAATTTATACAACTAAATGCGGTTGCTAAGAGGAACATTTGTGCAAAATTTCAAGTCAATCGGTCAAACAGTTTTTACTCGACATCAAAAACATTGAAAAAGCATTTTTGCACTCTCGTGCCCAAACGGGTTAACCGAACTCAACAAAAATTTGTCCCAGACTTTATTTTCGACTGCGAAACCACCTTGTAAAATTGGACACAAATCGGAAACACAAAATTTTTTGGAAGCCCGCCAGGCCGAAATGGGTTAAATTATTCCAACCATATTTATACAACTAAATGCGGTTGCTAAGAGGAACATTTGTGCAAAATTTAAAGTCAATCGGTCAAACAGTTTTGACTCGACATCAAAAACATTGAAAAAGCTTCTTTGCACTCTCGTGCCCAAACGGGTTAACCGAACTCAACAAAAATTTGTTCCAGACTTTATTTTCGACTGCGAAACCACCTTGTAAAATTGGACACAAATCGGAAACACAAAATTTTTTGGAAGCCCGCCAGGCCGAAATGGGTTAAATTATTCCAACCATATTTATGCAACTAATTGCGGTTGCTAAGAGGAACATTTGTGCAAAATTTCAAGTCAATCGGTCAAACTATTTCGGCTCGACATCAAAAACATTGAAAAAGCTTCATTGCGCCCTCGTGCCCAAACGGGTTAACCGAACCCAACAAAAATTTGTGCCAGCCTCTCTTTTTGACTGCAAAATCACCCTGTAAAATTGGACACAAATCGGAAACACAAAATTTTTTGGAAGCCCGCCGGGCCGAAAGGGGTTAATTTATTCCAACCAGTTTTATACCATTAATTCCGTGTAATAAGAAGAACATTCGTGCAAAATTTCAGGTGAATCGGTCAAACCGTTTCGACTCGACATCAAAAAAACGAAAAAGCTTAAAACGGCTCTGGAGCCGCAACCTGCTGACTTATAAAAATGTGACATAGCCTATGTCACCCCCCGGACTCCCAAAATTATTCCTCTAAAATTTGGTGTCAATCGGACCAGTGGTTTTCACGTGAATCCTGGACAAACAAACAAACAAACAAATAAACAAACAAATTTTCTTCTTTATATATTAGATTACAGTTTTTAAGTGAACAATATTTGATTAGTATTAATATTAATAAAATTTTATTAATATGAGTATTATTGTTAAATACAATAATGTAGCTTAAAGTTTAGTTATAATTATTGTTAATTTAAGTTTCATATTATTTTTACAAAGTTTATCGCCAACAAATGTTGTTTTAAGAAAATTATTGATTAAATATATAATATAAAGGTTTGATTGTTGTTATTATTAATTTAGACGTTATAATGTTCAAGTGACATTGTAAATAATTAAAAATATATGTTAATAAAAAAAATATAGATATATATGAATAATAAAAAAAAAAAAATATGGATTTATTAGAATATTTATTTATTTAAAAATTTTTTTTGTAGGCTTACAAAACAAAAATGCAAAAGCCCGAAAGCACGATCTTTTTATAAAAATTAATTTTTAGTTATTACAATATTTATGACAATACTTAGAGGCTACAAGCTTACTTACTAAAAACTTACATACTTAGCATTAATGTAAGATATTACATTTTAATTATACTCTTATATAAAATGATATAAAATAAAACACAAACATTTTCTACTTTAATGTAGAGAATATGTTTTTTTTTTTTTTTAGTGTACTTTTAAAGTTTTAAACTATATTAAATTGTAAATATTAAGTTTTTCGAAATCTATAATGTTATCAATGGAATTGCGGTCATCTACCGATAGGGAACAGAGAGATACCTAGTAATGTTCTTTGTTTCATAGTAAGAAGACATTCCTCGAAAATATGGTGTACTGAAATAGTATTAAGTCTGCAGTCACACTCGCGTACTAATGAATTCTGAACAAACAGATAACTGTGTATCACATTTGTATGTCCTATTGTCAACCGTGTCAGTAAAATCTCTTCGTCTTAGATTATCATTTTTTTTCCACTTACCAATTTGTGGTTTAATTTTTTGTAGTTTGTTATTGTTTTTTGTATCCTAGTAAATTAGTTTTTTTCGCATAATGTGTTTATTTATTAATTTGTGTAAGTCCGATTTAATAAATTTAAAAGAATTGTCTAAGTGTTCTCTAACAGACTGTTTTGCTAATAAATTCTGTAAATAAAAACTGTTTTGCTTTTTCATTTTCATTTATGCCTACATGTGATGGAATCTAAAGATAGAGAAACCTCTTCTCTTGTTTTCTGCCTTAATGGATGTTTCGGGGTCATATTTTGAAAAGCTTGAAGACTACTCAAAGGATCTGTACAAACCAAGAATCTTTAATTATTAAATTCTTTTTTGTATATTGAATACCTCGATATATCATAATATTTGAACGGCTTATTTTTTCCCATACAAATATAAATGTCCCTTTTCTGGGTAAACTATTTGACTGATTTTAATGAAACAACAACCAAAAGAAAGGTTTTTTTTGTTTTCATATTATAATGAATTATTATAATTCTCTCAGGTGAAAACCCGTCATTGTGGCTTATGACTCTAATATTATGCGCCGACTTTGTTAACCAATATAATTAATTTTCGGTTCAGAATCGCATACTACTTATATAATCTCCGACTTATATCATTTTTCTTTTTTTTTGTTTAGTTAAAATGTTCATTGAACAAGGAGATTAAAATCTTTTTAAATTTTTGTTTTATTTTTCTTTTTTTCTTTTACTTAGCAATTGAACTAGCATTAAAATTTTGGTGAAAAAAAAATAAGATTTTTATACATTAGTTTTCATTTATAACGAACTCGGTTTTAACAATATGATGTTTACAACGATAGAAAAGTAATAAACAAACAAGTGATTAAAAAAACCAAGTGTTTTTAAAAAGCACATTTTCAAAATTATATACGGTTTCTTACTGAGTATTTTATCATTTATTTTTATAAAAATATATATAAAAATAAATGATAAAAATTATAATTTAATTATTTCGTTAACTTATTAACTATGACTAATAGTGAAGTCAATACTTAGAATATAATCCCAGTGCACTCAAGAAAACCTATTAACAAGTGCGAAATATAATGTTGAAGCTTCAATGATAACGTTTAATTTTGGAAAAACAAACACTGCTTGAATAAGTTACTGTTTTATAAAAACATAAAAGTTTTAATTTTGAAGACCAAGTAGCCCTTCAATGGGGAGGGTTCCCAAATTGTTGCTGAGAAAACTTACGAAGAATCTGCCTACTCCCCTCCTGTGCCCACCTTTCCATTTTTTTAGGTTCTAGGAAATCAATTGCGAATTCCACAAAAATTTGGAGTTTTACCTAGAATTTCCCTATCTGAACAAAAATGGTTAAAACTAAGAGACAATTTCTTTTATATAAAGAAATCTTTTCAAATTTAAGAAAAACCTTTAACTTCAATAAATATGAAGTTTCAAATTTTGTATATCACCAAAAATAATATTTGAACAGGTATTCAAATTACAGGTGTTTAAAAACAATTTTGTAAACCGATTAGTAAGAGAAAAAACAATTTTGTAACCGATTTTTTTGTAACAATTTTGTAACTTATTCCAAAATTTCAAGAACCTAGCTTGGACCGTTTAGAAGATGTGTGGGGCAAAAAAGTTAATAAAAATTGAGTTTTATATAATGGTAAATTTTAGAACGGTATGGCAACCCTAAAAATTTGCCTATTGAAGATTTATAAAGTTTATAAAACTAGCTATATTTTGCTGTCTTCAGATTACAAATACACCTAACAGAACTAACAGATTACAAATATACCTAACAGAACTCTTGTTATAACAATTTAAAAATTGGGTTTTTCCAAATTTGGGGGGCTGTAGCTCCGTAAAGGGTGGGGCTACATAAAAAAGTTCTTCTACGAAATTATTTTTTTCTGCAATGCCTACCCGTGGGTTTCTTTCCTCTTTATCAAACGATGTAAAAGTTTCTGTTTACATACGGACAGACGGACAGACGGACGGACGGACGGACAGAGTAAAAATATATAGGCACATTTTAGCAAAATTTTTTGAAAATGTGCTAAAAATAGGATATATAATATCTTTATATTCGATTCCGTATATTACAACTTCGGATATATCAATAATTCGGCTATACCGACATGTTTTTAAAACGAAATTGATTAAAAATTTTCGAATATACAGTCCAAAAACAAAATATAATATTATGTATGCCTATTTATATACTACATATGTACCTATAATACATAGTATTTTGTAATCAATAAATTCTAATGGTTTTAGTTTTTAGCATTATTGTTTTCTTATGTATTTATTAGATCAATGTAAAAAAAAACAAGTAAAGAAACAGTCAGTCGGTGCAACCGACTTAGAAATACCCTACACCTATTTGGTTCAAATTTAAGGACATATCCATAAGTCATTTTAACACCATAGAAGCTGTTATTAATTTGATCGTAAGACATAGCTAACCAAATTAACTGTATAATACTAAAAACATTTTCTAATTACCCTATCTATTAAAAAATACTACAAATTCTTACTAATTTATCTATTTAAAAATATTAAAAAACAAACAAACTTGAAATAAATGAAAATATATTTATTCCAATTCAATTACAAAATGAAAAAATTCTAATTATTAAATTTTGTGATAAAAAGATAATCAAAGCATAATATATTTAATAATCCAAATTTTTAAAAATTGCAATTATTTTAAATGGTTAGTTTATATACCTAATAGAAAAGCTTATAAACGCAAAATATGCAATAAATGTATTTCTAAAATACAATTAAAAGTTTACACCTTTTCATATAATTCATTTAAATATAAAAATAAATTTTACATAAATGCAGCAAGTACCATTGAACATAGCTGAACCACTACAATTAAGTCTAGATTTCGGAGACACATAGGACATAGGAAATATATTCTTTGGCTTCGAAATTAAACTCGACCACAACCAATTCCCATGGTACTTTCATTTCTAGTAACCTACTGTTAAATTTCATGAAAATAACGGCATTATTTTTTGAGTTATGGTGTTTGTAAAATATATGTTTGTTAGTCCTTGAACTTTTCAAGGGTTCCAGGACCCGAAATTATGGTACGATTTCGCCCATATGCAGTCCCGTCATACTTTCAATACTAGTTAACCCTTGTACACAATTGGAACGTGCACACAATTGGAACGCTCTATCTTAATTTTAAGTTACTAGTTTTATTAATTTCGATGATAAGCTTTTACACATTGGGGGGTCTAAGAGAGGTAATTATTAATCCAATTGATCCCAAATTAGGGGGGCACGCAAGAAATAGTAAAGAACACCCTTGTGGCAAATTGGAAGCTTCTACATTTGTTTCAAGTTACTATCTTTATTAATTTCGAAAATATGCTTTAAGGGCCTAAGAACTGAGTGGCTGGTCCCCGATCCACTACTCCAATGGGGCCCAAATTTCAAAGACACTTACGAAATAGGAAGGGACACCCTGACATCAAATTTGGAGGTTCTATCTTCATTGGTTTCGGAATTATGCTCGTTTGGCCTAAATTCGATCAAAAAGTTCTAAGTTCCGAACCCATTGTCCAATCCTCACCGTACGTAATCACCGCCGTCGTTTCGCTGCCAATAACCTACAGCACAAATTTCATGAAGATAGCCTCATTAGTTGTTGAGTTATCGTGATTTTTTATATATGTTCCTTAGCCCTGACATCGATTAAAAGGTCCGGAATCCGAACCGTTGGGCTGATTTCGCCCTTATATAGTCCGCGCTGTACTTATAGTACTAGTTAACCCTTGTACACAATTTGAACGGTCTATCTTAATTTTAAGTAACTATTTTTAGTAATTTCGATTATAAGCCTTTAAAACTTGGGAGGTCTGAGAGGGGTACAGAACCACCACTCCAATTGATCCCAAATTAGGGGAACACGCAAGAGATAGAAAAGAACACCCTTGTGGCAAATTGGAAGCTTCTACATTTTTTCAAGTTGTTATCTTTATTAATTTTAAAGATATGCTTTAAGGTCTTCGGAAATGTGTGGCTGGTCCCCGACCCACTACTCCAATGGGACCCAAATTCACAAGACACTTAGGAAATAGGAAGGGACACCCTGATACTAAATTTGGAGGTTCTATCTTCATTGGTTTCGGAATTATGCTCGTTTGGCCTAAATTCGATCAAAAAGTTCTAGGTTCCGAACCCATGGTCCAATCCCGACCTTACGCAATTCCCGAAGTAGTTTCATTACTAGTAACCTACAGCACAAATTTGATGAAGATAGCGTCATTAGTTGTTGAGTTATCGTGATTTTTTATATTTGTTCGTTAGCCCTGAAACCGATTAAAAGGTCCAGAATCCGAACCCATGGGCCGATTTCGCCCATATGCAATCCCCGCCGTACTTTCAGTCCTAGTAACCTACAGTTAAAATTTCATCAAGATAGCTCCATTATTTTTTTAGTTATCGTGCCTACGGACGGACGGACGGACGGACGGACGGACGGACATGGCTATATCGACTAAGGCGGTCACGCTGATCACAAATATATATACTTTTCCATATCTAGCTCGCTTCCTTTAGGTGGTTACAAACACCATACCAAAGTTAATATACCCCTTTACCTATTCTATAGGTGTAGGGTATAAATATGCTTCTATGTACCTATCTATTTTAATTATAACAATCATAATAACTTATCAAAAAAAGATTATAGTTGCCCTTGTAAACTTTTAGATACCCGTGCATACCCACTATGATGTAAATAAACCGTAATTTTTTTCCATAAAAAAAAAAAAAAACTTTAATTCATTATCCCATAATTTTTGCTTAAAAAAACAAAACAAAAAAAAAAAACAAAAACAAACATAAAAAGAAAAAAATTTAATTCATTATTCAATAATTTTCGTAACAAAAAAAATATAAAAACAAAAAAAAAACCCAAACAAAAACAAATTTACCCACCCTAAAAATCCGAGTGATGTCCAACTTTGCCAAGTAACTTGCCCTTTTACTTTACCTGCCCAATTTTTATTTTAATGTTGTAGCTTCATTAGATTCACAGTTATTGAATTGAAAACTTTGTATGGCAGATGCCCGAAAATGGGGCCGTAACATTTTGAAACTTCATATAAGTGCTCGATTCGTTATATAACTAACCGTGTGTAATTTTCATCCTCGTAGTATAATTAGTTTTGAAGAAATTCAAATTGGTGCAAAGAAGTTGTATGGCAGCCCCCAAAAATGCGGCCCTAACATTTTGAAACTTCATATAAGTGCTAGATTCATTATATAACTAACCGTGTGTAATTTTCATCCTTGTAATCTAATTAATTGCTTGATTCATTATAAAACTAAATTTGTGTAATTTCCAACCTCGTAGTACAATTAGTTTTGAAGAAATTCATATTGGTGTAAAAAAAGTTGTATGGCAGCTCCCCGAAGCCTTGTTCCGATTTTAGCCAAAAACAATAGGGAATCTAGAAATTATCTATAAATGAGTTTGTGTGAAGTTCAAGACTCTAGCCCTTTTGGTTTTTGCGTTATCGTGCTGACACACGGACGGACGGAAGGATGGACGGACAGACACACATAGTTAGATCGATTTACTTTTCGATGCTGATCCGATACGTACCCTTGACACTATATCTAGCTTGTCTAGATCGATGCGTTATAAACGGAGGGGCAATTTTGATATACCCGATGTCATATATGTATGCACGGGTATAAAAATTTCATCAAAAGAAAACATTATATATAGGCTTGAGACTGACTCATCCAACAAAATTCTAGGAAATGAGTTTAGATTTCAAATCTTATACTAATTTTTTTTCCTTCACAGCATTCTTTTAAAACGACATTCGTTCATTAAGACGAACATTTTCCTTCCCTCCATGCTCGTTATAAGCGGAAAATACTGTATTTTGTTTTTGTTTCGCTAAAAATTTTATAACATCGTATATTGTTGTTCCTTTTTGTTAAGTATTTTATAAAATAAAAAAAACGGCTTTTGAGATATATTCTTTAGTTGCCATTACGTTTGAGAGACCAAAAAATAATAAAATTTATTTGCATAAAACTAAAAACCAAAAATAATATTTCTTAAAAAAATAATTTGTAATTTAAATGATTTGTTCGTTAGGGCCTTACTAAAATCGATTCGTATCGGTGTATAATTTCAGTAAAAAAATTTTGAAATAAGTAGTTACATAAATAAATTTACATCAAAGCATACGCGACGTACTGTACTGCGGACTTTTAAAAGAAATTGAGAAAGCGTACAAAAGTATTGTAATTCTTTTTAATGTTGCTAAGATTAAGTTTTAAAAATAAAATATATTAAAATATTATCTTCTTTTAAATAATATTATTTAACATACATACATTTTTTTTTTCGGGTCGTCTCTCTAAATTGTCGGATGGTAAAATATATTGGTTAATTAAAAAAATAATATAAAATAAACTATAAACTTTAAAATTATAATTCATAAATATAATAATATTATAGTGAATTTGCATACAAATTATTTAAAAAATATAATCTTTTACATATTATTTAAATTAATAATAAACGAGGAAGATTATAGTTGCCCTTGTCAACTTTTAGATACCCGTGCTTACCCACTAACCGTTATTTATTTTCCACATGCTATTATAAATATTACAAAAAAAATATAGGAAAGTAAAATAGTTAAAAAAAAATTTAGCTTATTATCACATAATTTTTGCTTAAAAAAAATTAAATAAAAAAAAAAAAATATTAAATTTTTAATTCATTATACCATAATTTTTGCTTAAAAACAAAAAAAAAAAACCATAAAAAAAAATAACCATAAAAAAAAAAATAGCCCACCCCAAAAGTTGGCCCGAGCGATGTCCAACTTTGCCAACTAACTTGCCCTATTACTTTACCTGCCCAGTTTTAATTTTAACCTCGTAGCTTCATTAGATTCACAGTTATCGAATTGACAACTTTGTATGGCAGCTGCCCGAAAATGGGGTCGCAACATTTTGAAACTCCATATTAGTGCTCGATTCATTATATAACTAACAGTGTGTAATTTTCATCCTCGTAGTATACTCAGTTTCCAAGAAATTCATATTGGTGCAAAGAAGTTGTATGGCAGCCCCCCGCAAATGAAGCCGTAAAATTTTGAAACTTCATATAAGTGCTTGATTCATTATAAAACTAACCGTGTGTAATTTTCGTCTTTCTAGTATAATTACTTTTGAAGAAATTTATATTGGTTTAAATAAGTTGTGTGACAGCTCCCCGAAACCTTGGTCTGGTCTTAACCAAAAAGAATAGGGAACCTTAAAAATGTCCAAAAAATGTTTTGTGTGAATTTCAAAACTCTAGCTCTAATTTTTCAATTCTATCTCTTTTAATTAATTTTTAATTCACGAATATATTAAACCTAAGCAAAGTAAGCATCATATAATCATATTGATAAAATGATTCATTCAAAATATTACACATATACATATTATATGAATATACATATATAAATTATTTATGAAGCCATTTACTTAAAAAAAATCTTTGTCTTCTTTATACCCGTGCATATATTTTTTGCTTATCTTAAATAAACTACGCATCATTTAAATCACATGAAATTCTAACTCGAAATCGTTATCTACTTTTTGTAACAAAAACAAAAAACAAAAAAAACAAAAAAACAAAATTCATATAATTTCATGTTACAAGGTGCATAGCTATATTTCAAATTTTTGTATGAAAATATTGGAGTTAAAAAAGTTAGCTGTTCGAGAGCTACCCGAAGTTTTGGTCCCTAGAAATTGATTGAAAAATATTTTGTGAAAATTTCAAAACTGTAGCTCTTTTAGTTTTTGAGTTATCGTGCTGACACACAGACGGACGGACGGACGGACGGACGGACAGACACACATAGCTAGATCGACTAATTTTTCGATTCTGAGCCGATACGTACCCTTGACACTATATCTAGCTCGTCTAGATCGATGCGTTACAAACGGAGGAGCAAATCTAATATACCCGATGTCATATATATATGCACGGGTATAAAAAGGGTAAACCTTAAATACAAAATATTGATAGTTAAAAATACATAAATTATTTTCTCTTATTTTTCTTTATCATTATTGTTGAAGTTCTCATGGGAAACAAACAAAAAATTACTGTTAATTATTAATTGTGTAAATCATCTCATCTCGTAAAAAAAGAAAAAATTAAATAAAAACAATAGTGTCAAATTAAATAAAAACAATTCACAATAATAATCGATACTCGATTCAAGGTTAATAAACAGTGCTGCGATAAGCGTCGGCTATCGTGTACGCGTATGCGCATTCAATTAATTTTAATTTGATTATATACAAAAAATTTTTATTTTTAAAATTTTAATTTTTAATTTTTTTTAATACATTTTACATTAACAATAGTTTAAATTTCCATTCAATTAATTTTAATTTAATTATTTATTATTATTATTTTTTAATACATTTTACATTAACAATAGTTTAAATTTCATTTAAATTGAAATATGATAGGATTGAATATATAAATTAAGTAATCCAATAGTTGATATAACATGACAGAGTGCAGTAGCTGTAAAAATACAATAAGGGGTGAATCTGGATTGAGATGTAATGGAGTTTGTGGCAAGATTTATCATGCTGCTAACAAATGCAGTGGGTTGGATCAGTTCAATGTGCATGTATTGGGCGCAGGTGGGATGTTAAGATTGATGTGTGATGACTGCATGGTATATATTCATAATGTTGATATGGTCCTAAAAGAAATTCATGATACCACAAAAGAAAACAAGAGTTACCTGCACGAATATAAAAATGAGTTTGAGGTATCGCTAAAAAAAACGAGGATTTAATAAAAAGCTTGCTTCAAGCAATAGAGCATAGGTACATGAAAAGAATAAGATCACTCAAGTTGGCACAAGAAAGCTTTGAAAGAAGAATGACTGAAATGATAACCATGAATGAGTTACCTAAAGATGTTAAAGAGCAAAGTGAAAAACTGATGGAGAGAATGGAAAAAATAAGTGTCGAAGCTATAAAAATTACCTCTAAAGATGTAAAAAAAGATAAACAGGTTGAATCATATTCAGATATAGTAAAGAAAGATCCAGTGGTGGTTATAAAACCAAAAAAAAACGCAAGGGTCGCAAGTAACTAAGAATGCTGTCAAAAAAACTATAAATCAGGTAAACTTTAAGATAGGTGGAATAGTAGAAAAGAAGGATGGGAAAGTAGCAATATATTGTGAAGATGGAGAGTCAACTGCTAATCTTGAAACTGCTGCAAAAGAATTAATAAAAAAAGATTATGATGTAATGAGACCTAAACAAATAAGGCCAAAAATTTTAATTGTTGGTATATCCGAATACCACAAAAAACAGGAGCTTGTTAACAAGGTTAGTAAGCAAAATAATATTAGATATAGCTAAGATATTAGATATATACGAGGATACAAAACCAATAGAACCCAAAATGAATACAATGCAATTAAAGAGGTAAATGTAGAAGATTTTAAAAAAATAATGGAATTAGGCAGAATAAAAATAGCATGGGACAATTGTAGAGTATATGAAAGCTTTGAAGCAAATGAAGCGTTGAACCTTGGTTTAAGTATATCGCACAATGTGCTAGATAGAGAATGTCCGGGCTTGTTAAAAAAGATAAAAATAGAAAGAAAGAAAATATTCCTGTAGCAACCAAGTAATGTTGAATGTTTATATATAAATAGTTAAGGAGTAGTAAATAATTTTACAGGAATTGAAAATTTAATGTGTAATGGAAAAGTTGATGTATTATGTTGTACTAAAACGCATCTAATAAGCGACCATGAAGATTCACAAATAGAAATTAACGGATACAACATCGTAAGGGTGGATAGTCACTCTTGACATACTGGAGGGGTTGTACTTTATTGTAAAGATAACTGGAATGTCAGTCTCATTAATAAATATTGTCTAAGGAAGGAAATTTGGATGTTACATGTTTGGTTAAGCTGTGGAAATTATTCTTTCCATACTATAGGTCTATATAGAGCCCCAAAATACGTGAATATAAATGATGAATTTTTTAATGAATTAAATGAATATATTATTAAATTAAATGAAACAAAAGAAGACATAATAATAATGGGTGACTTTAATATAAATTGGCTTAAAAATGATAGTTGTAAGATTAAAATAAAAGACATATTTGAAGAAAATTTTTTTAAACAAATAGTTAAAGAATACACACGGATCACACAGGAGTCAAAATCATTGATAGATTGGGTGGTAACAAACCGGTTTGAGAAGGTATCTGCTAGTGTGGAACATAATGCAAAAAATAGTGGCCATGAAACTCTAAAAATAAAATTAAAACTGAGTAAGAAAAAAGAATCACACAATAATAAAAAAATTAAAACGATTAAATATAATGTTGATATGTTTAGAGGAAAGATTGCTGTAAATGACATAATGACAATTTATTTTTCTAAAGTAAATGCAAAAGCAAGTAAGTTCAGTACATCCTTACATGAAATTTTTAACCAATTTGAAGTTACTAAAAATAGTGGTAAACATCCTATAAACAAATAGTATACCAATGAACTAGAAATGATGAAAAGGCATAGAAATCGGCAATACAAAATAGCAGTGTGGATTAATAATAATGGGAAAAATACAGGATCCTACGAAATATATATAAAAAAAAAATTAACATTTGCAAGAACATTTTTATTAAAAATAAAGTAAATAATTCGCATGACCAGAGAACAATGTGGCGAAACATAAAGATGCATGTGTTAAACGAGAAATTTAAGGAGATTAAGGAAGTTATTTTTGAAAATGAAAAAGTAAATAATGAACTTATTATGGCAAATAAATTCAACAACTATTTTATAGAAAGTATTAAAGAAATTAACATGAAAATACCTTATAAAGAATATGAAAATATAATTGAAGAATGTGAACATATTTTTAAATTTAGAAGCATAGAATTGATTGAATTAAAAAATACATTAAACTCTTTAAGTAAAAAAAAGGATCACTATTTTGTTAATGCACAAATGATCATTGATTCATTTGATCTAATTGGCATTAAAAAGAAAAGTTGCAAAATCGTGCAATGAGGATCATTTTAAGATTTAATCGTTATGCGTTTATTAATTTTATGTTGGAAACCTTAGTTTGGCTGTCAGTGCGTCAGAAAATTATTATGAATGTCTTAATTATTATTTTTAAAATGAAGTACAACATGTATTCCGATTACTTATGCAATAGGCTTGTATATTCTGGTGATGTACATAATTATAACTTGAGGAACAAATCCAATTTTAGACTAAACTTTTTTAGGAATGAGAAAACCAAAAACATGTTACTGTATAGAGGCTTAAATTTGTTTAATAACTTATCTTTTAAATTGAAAAATGACAATAATTTAATAATTTTTAGAAAAAATATAGTACCTTATTTAAAAAATAATTTTTACTAAACCAACTAATTGTAAATTAAATTTTAAAATTGTAGCACAAAAATAGTAAAGCTCTTTACTAAATGAATAAATAAATAAATACATTATAAATTCAATAAATACAAATAAATTCAAAATAATTGAAAATACCTATAATATGTTTGCAAAACCAAAAAAAATATAAAACATTTGGAAATAAGTATGATTTACATGAGAACAACCAAAAAACGCGTAACGCGATTTACCGTACCTCGAATTTTTCAAATGTTCAACTGACAAAATGTATAAAAATATAATTATTGGTTTTTCTTATATTTCTAACATTATGTTTTAAAAAATAATACTTTTTATACCCGTGCATACATATATGACATCAGTTTAAATGAATTACACCGGTTAATTATATAATGAATCAAGCGCTTATATGAAGTTTTAAAATGTTACTGCCCCATTTTCGGGGGGCTACCATTAAACTTCTTTGCACCAATATGAATTTTTTTTCAAAATTAATTATACTACGAGTATGAAAATTACACACGTTTTGCTATATAATGAATCGAGAACTTATATGAAGTTTCAAAATGTTACGACCCCAATTTCGGCCAGCTGCCGTACAAAGTTTTCAATTCAATACCTGTGAATCTAATGAAGCTACGACTATTGTTAAAAAAAAAAATTTGTAAGTAAACTACGTCCAATTTTTGGAAGTAGGTACAACTTCTTTGAATTAGGGGAATGCTTAAAAAAATGTTTTGTCGAGATCAAAAGTTTTGCGAAACAAAAACTTTTAAAACGAGGAAGATTATAGTTGCCCTTGTCAACTTTTAGATACCCGTGCATACCCACTATGGTGTATAAAATAAACCGTAATATACTTCCCTTATACATTTAACTCATTACTCCATAATTTTGAAGTAAAACAAAAAAAAAAAAAAATCACAAAACATAAAACAAAATTTTCATTCATTGTCCCATAACTTTAGCTTAAAACAAAAAAAAAAAAAAAAATTAACAAAAAAAAAAAAAATGAACAAAAAAAAAAAATCACAAAAAAAAAAACAAAATTTTCATTCATTGTCCCATAACTTTAGTTTAAAAAAACAAAAAAAAAAAAAACAAAAAAAAAAAAATGGCCCACCCTAAAATTCCGATGGTCCGAGTGATGTCCGACTTTGCCAACTAACTTGCCCTATTACTTTACCTGCCCAATTTTAATTTGAACCTTGTAGCTTCATTAGATTCGCAGTTATTGAATCGAAAGCTTTGTATGGCAGCCCCCCCAAAATGGGGCCGTAACATTTTGAAACTTCATATAAGTGCTCGATTCATTATATAAATAACCGTGTGTAATTTTTATCGTCGAGCGTAGTATAATTAGCTTTGAAGAAATTCATATTAGTGCAAAGAAGTTGTATGGCAGCCCCCCGAAAATGGGGCCCTAACATTTTGAAACTTCATATAAGTGCCGGAGTCATTATAAAACTAACCGTGTGTAATTATTATCCCCGTAGTATAATTAGTTTTGAAGAAATTCATATTGGTGCAAAAAAGTTGTATGGCAGCTCCCCGAAGCCTTGGTCCGATTTTAACCAAAAGCAATAGGGAACCTAGAAATTGTCTAAAAATGACTTTGTGTGAATTTCAAGACTCTAGCCCTTTTAGTTTTTGAGTTATCGTGCTGACACACGGACGGACGGACGGACGGACGGACGGACGGACAGACACACATAGCTAGATCGACTAATTTTTCGATTCTGAGCCGATAGCTCGTCTAGATCGATGCGTTACAAACGGAGGAGCAAATCTAATATACCCGATGTCATATTTGTATGCACGGGTATAAACAGTTTGAACGATTATCTCTAATTTTTCTATACATGGTTCTTCTTGACAATTTGGTGTTCCTTTACGACAGAGTTGAGGATGATAGGTTTCCGGCGAATAATGTTAACTGAATTAAAATGACTCTAGGTCAAAAGGGTATACTAAATTTGCCATTATGTCATTATACTATGTCAATAGTAGTTTTCTTGAATTGCCAACGTTTGAATAAAATATAGCCGATGGTTAAGAGAAGATTTAAAAATCGGCTTTTCAACTTATATTTTGTTTAGTACACACCTGAAAGTTGTACTACGCTCTTCCTCGTTTTTTTTAAGATTTTATGAGAAAAATGAAGGATTCTTTTTTGGAAAAACTGTTTTAAAATACTATGTATTTAAGCATTATATATACGAAATTGAGTTTTTTGATTTTAAGATTTCATTTGAAGAAAACTGCAATTTCACACTGAAATCTATTTTTAAAAAACAACAACTACAAAGTAGATAAAAGACAAAGCCTTACGAAAAAATGTAGAGAAGGAAAATGCTTTGTTATTTAATTTTAAAGAAATTTTTATTTTGATTCTTTATTAGCTTTATTTTTATTAGTATTAATATTATCTAATTTGGCTTTTAACTATTTGAGACTATTTAAGGAAAAAAATTAGTCTTATTAATTAAGTGAGCTTTTGAAATAAAAGTTACCTTGCGTTAATACCAAAAATTTGAAAATTTCATTGAATCTTTGTTCAAAACGCGCAAACATGTCGAAACCAAATTAACCCTGTGGGGTTTAAGTAAAATGCTGGTACAAAATTTTCAATAAAATTCTTTAAATCGTTTAAGCAAATAAAATTAATAGGAAACTTCATGGCGTAGTCGTGGAAAACGGGTTAATCGAACTTAACTAAAACTTTTTGCAGCCTCTCTTTTAAACTGCAAAATCAACCTGTAAAATCGGACACAAATCAAAAACACAAAATTTTTTGGAGGTCCGCCAGGCCGAAATGGGTAAATTTATTCCAACCAAATGTAAACAACAAATTCCGGTTGCTAGGAGGAAAATTTGTGTAAAATTTCAAGTCAATTGGTCAAACCGTTTTGACTCGTCATCAAAAACATTGAAAAAGCTTCATTGCGCCCTCGTGTCCAAATGGTTTAACCGAACTCAACAAAAATTTGTGTCGGGGTCTCTTTTCGACTGGAAAATTACCCTGTAAGATTGGACACAAATCAGAAACACAAAATTTTTTGGAAGCCTCCCAGCCCGAAATGGGTTGATTTATTCCAACCAAATTTATTCAACTAATTCCGGTTGCTAAGAGGAACTTTGTGCAATATATCAAGTCAATCGGTCAAACCGTTTGCAAAAAACGTCCAAAAAACGTAAAAGCTTAAAACCGCTCTGGAGCCGCAACCTGTTGACTTATAAAAATGTGTCACCCCCCGGGCTCTCAGAATTATTCCTTTAAAATTTTGTGACAATCGGACCAGTGGTTTTTACGTGAATGCTGGACAAACAAACAAACAAACGTGGTTTTCACGTGAATCCTGGACAAACAAACAAAAAAATTTTCTCCTTTATATATTAGATGTGTTCATTAGAATGCAGAATACATATAACACAGTTCAAATCGCACTAAAATGTTTAGAAAACAAGTAAAGTTTTCATATGAAGGACAGAATTTTGGCTACTTCACTTCAGTAAATATATGTATGTATATGTTTAGAAATAAAATAAAATTTTTAAGAACATTATAATATATTAGATCTATATTTATATTTAGAATTTAAATCGCTTTTTTTGTGTAATAACTGTACCACATTATACTCTCTTTAAAGCGGCTTAATCTATAGAAGAAAAACTTAAATTTACTTACCAACGTTTTTATAGTTGAAAAATTATAAATTTTATTTTTAAGTTTCAAGCGGAAGAATTGTTGACAACATTAAATTACACAAAACGATTTTTTATGTAAATTTAAAAGCAACAAGTAAGAAAAAAAAACCAAGGGTTTTTAAAAAGCACATTTTCAAAATTATATTCAGTTTTTTACTGAATATTTATTTCATCATTTATCTTTATAAAAATATATATAAAAATAAATGATAATATTAATTTAGTTATTTCATTAATTTATTAATCTATATATATAAAAATGAAAGTTTGTTTGTTTGTTTGTTTGTTTGTTTGTTTGTTTGTTTGTAGCGAATAGACTCCTAAACTGCCCAGCCGATTTTCATGAAAATTTGTATATAGAGGTTTTTGGGTTCGGAAGGAAATCGTGGCTCAAAAATTTTGCTCTAACGGACCGCCAAGTTGGGGCTGTGGTGCAAGTATTTAAACTTCTTTGTTCTAAAATGAAAACGGTTTGACCGATTGACTTCAAATTTTGTATACGTGATGCTCTTTGAGAATTGAGTAGACACTATTAGGAATTTTGGAATTTGTTAACCCATGTCGGGCCGACGGGTGGTCTAAAAAAATTTTGGGTTCAAATTTTGTCCGATTTTACGAAATTCTGCTTTGGCTTAAAAGAAAGCCCCAAAAAAAATTTTGTTGAGTTCTATTAACCCATTGCGGCCCAACAGCTTTTTATAGGTTTTTTCAATACTTTACTCTAAATTCGAAACTGTTTGACCAATTGACTTCAAATTTTGCATACGTGATGCTCCTTGAGAATTGAGTTGACACTATTAAAATTTTTGGAATTTGTTAACCCATGTCGGGCCGACGGGTGGTCAAAAAAAATTTTGGTCCAAATTTTGTCCGATTTTACGAAATTCTGCTTTGGCTTAAAAGAAAGCCCCAAAAAAAATTTTGGTAAGTTCCATTAACCCATTGCGGCCCAACAGCTTTTTATAGGTTTTTTCAATGCTTTACTCTAAGTTCGAAACTGTTTGACCAATTGACTTCAAATTTTGTATACGTGATGCTCCTTAATAATTGAGTTGACATTATTAACAGTTTTGGAATTTGTTAACCCATGTCGGGCCAACGGTTGGTCAAAAAAAAATTTTGGGTCCAAATTTTGTCCGACTTTACGAAATTCTGCTTTGGCTTTCAAGAAAGCCCCAAAATAAATTTTGGTAAGTTCCATTAACCCATTGCGGCCCAACAGCTTTTTATAAAGTTTTTGGTTATTTTACTCTAAATTAGAAACGATTTGACCGGTTGACCTCAAATTTTATATGTGTGAAGCAACTTGAAAATGGAGTTAAGCCTGTTAACAGTCGGTCCTACGATTAGTCAAAAAAATTTTTTTGGAAGTAAATTACGTTAAATTTTGGAAAGTAGTTTGTACTGCTTTGAATTACAGAAAGTTTCAAAAATTACTAGAATAATCCTAGAAAAATCTTTTTAAAAAGATTGCTTTCATACATATTAAAATTTACATGTGTAAACCGTGTGTAATTTTTGTGTTAACTTTTTGCTGTATTATCAACTTCAATTTAACCATTAAGAGGCGCAGCAACGCGCACCGGGTATTAGCTAGTTATATATAAAATTCTTAGAATATAACCCCAATGCGCTTAAGAAAACCTGTTAATAAGTGCGGAAAATAATGTTGCAGCTTCAATGTTAACGTTTAATTTTGAAAAAAACTTACACTGGTGAATAAGTTACTGTTTTATATAAACATAAAAGTTTTAATTTTTAAGACCTAGAAGCCCTTCAATGGGGAAGGTTCCCAAATTTTTGCTTAGCAAACTTATGATGGATTTGCCCAACCCTCTCCTGTTCTCCCCCTTAATTTTTCTTCGGAGAAATCAATTGTGAACTCCACCAAAATTTGGAATTTTACCAAAAATTTTATTATGTAAACAAAAATGGTTAAAACTAAGAGACAATTTCTTCAATTTAAAGAAACCCTTTCACATTTAAGAAAAACCTTTAACATATGTTGAAATATAATGCTGCAGCTGTAAATTTTGTATATTTGTAAAAACAAAATTTGAACAGATTTTCAAGTTACAGGTGTTTAAAAATAGCAAAATTTCCTAAACAGGGGACGTGACAAAAAAAATTTGTTGACTGACTCCTACTAATTTCTAAAGGTCTAACTTCTCCCAAAATTTTAAGACCCTAGCTTGAACCGTTTAGAAAATATGTGGGGCCAAAAATTTTTCAAAAATTGAGTTTTGCATAATTGTAAAATTTAGTACCGTATGGCAATCCTATACATTTTTACTTTATATTTTTGTCAAGCCCATAAAAGCAGCTCACTTCTCCCGTTTTTAGATTGAAAATACATTTAGCAGAACTCTTGTTATACTAATTTAAATATAGGGCTTTTTTGAAATTTTCGGGGGCTGTAACTCCGGCACCTTTCAATATTAAGAAAAACCTTTGACACATGATAAAATATAATTATGGATTAAATTATTGCTTAATTGTAAGTTTTTTGTATCGTATGGCAACCCTAAACTTTTGCTCTTAATTATTTATAAAGCTTATGAAACCAGCTATCTTTTTCCGTTTTCAGATTGAAAATATACCCAACAGAATTCTTGTTATAACAATTTAAAAATAGGGCTTTTTCCAAGTTTGGGGGGCTGTAGTTCCGTAACGGGCTATAGAAAAAAATTCTTCTACGAAATTATTATTTTCGTAATATCTACCCGTGGTTAAAATTTCTTAACTCTATTTCAAACGGTGTAAAAGTTTTTGTAAACATACGGACGTACAGACAGAGTGAAACTATATAGGCACATTTTAACAAAATTTTTTGAAAATGTGCTAAAAATAGCTCGATTTTTTAGCACAGGACGATACTAGTATAATATAATTCGGCTGCGAAAATTGTTTCATTTTCTGGTAGGTGAAATTTTGTTTCGACTAAATCAATGTTGAATGCACAAACTGTAGAGTTATTAATGACTGAATCGTCGGTGAACATTTGTCTGCATATTTTAAACTTATAATTTACATTTTCCTTGTAAAGTTAAACTTGGAGAATAAATTATTATTATTAAAAAATTCGAGTAATAGATGGTTTTTTTTTTTTTTTTTTTTCTTTATTATTCATTTATATTTTACCCTAACTAAAAAAATAAACAAATGCTGTAATGATAAATTTAGAAAATTATTTTATCTTAAAACTAGTTTTCTTAAATTAATTTAATCTATATATATAAAAGGGAATGTTTGTTTGTTTGTATGTTTGTTTGTTTGTTTGTTTGTTTGTTTGTTTGTATGTAGCGAATAGACTCCTAAACTGCCCAGCCGATTTGCATGAAAATTTGTATATAGGGGTTTTTGGGTACGGAAAGAAATCGTGGCCCAAAAATTTTGCTCTAACGGACCGACAAGTTGGGGCTGTGGTGCAAGTATTTAAACTTCTTTGTTCTAAAATGAAAACGGTTTGACCGATTGACTTCAAATTTTGTATACGTGATGCTCTTTGAGAATTGATTAGACACTATTGACAGTTTTGGAATTTGTTAACCCATGTAGGGCCGACGGGTGGTCAAAAAAAATTTTGGGTCCAAATTTTGTCCGATTTTACGAAATTCTGCTTTGGCTTAAAAAAAAGCCCCAAAAAAAATTTTGTTGAGTTCCATTAACCCATTGCGGCCCAACAGCTTATTATAGGTTTTTTTCAATATTTTACTCTAAATACGAAACGGTTTGACCGATTGACTTCAAATTTTGTATACGTGATTCTCCTTGAGAATTGAGTTGACACTATTAATAGTTTTGGAATTTGTTAACCCATGTCGAGCCGACGGGTGGTCAAAAAAAGTTTTGGGTCCAAAATTTGTCCGATTTTACGAAATTCTGCTTTAGCTTTAAAGAAATCCCCAAAAAAAATTTTGTTGAGTTCCATTAACCCATTGCGGCCCAAAAGCTTTTTATAGGTTTTTTCAATACTTTACTCTAAATTCGAAACAGTTTGACCAATTGACTTCAAATTTTGTATATACGTGATGCTCCTTGAGAATTGAGTTGACACTATTAACAGTTTTGGAATTTATTAACCCATGTGGGGCCGACGGGGTGTCAAAAAAAATTTTGGGTCCGAATTTTGTCCGATTTTATGAAATTCTGCTTTGGCTAAAAGGAAAACCCACAAAAAAATTTTATTGACTTGCATTAACCCATTGGGGCCAACAGCTTTTTATAGGTTTTTTCAATACTTAACTCTAAATTAAAAACGGTTTGACCGATTTTCTTTAAATTTTATATACGTGCTCCCCTGTGAGAATTGAGTTGACACTATTAACAGATTTGAAATTTGTTAACCCATGTCGGTCAAAATAATTTTGGAAGCTAATATTGTCAAAATTTACGAAGTACTGCTTTGGCTAAAAAGAAAGCCTCAAAAAATTTTGTTGAGTGATTTGGAAGCAAATTACGTCGAATTTTGCACAATACTGCTTTGCCCAAAGAGAAAGAGTAGTTCCGTTAACCCAGTGGGGCTCAGTGGCTTTTAATAGATTTTTGCGTTACTTAACTCTAAATTAGAAACGATTTGACCGGTTTACTTCAAATTTTATATGTGTGAAGCAACTTGAAAATGGAGTTGAGTCTGTTAACAGTCGGTCCTGCGATTTTTCAAAAAATTTTTTTGGAAGTAAATTACGTCAAAATTTGGAAAGTAGTTCGTTGCTTTGAATTACAAAAGTTTCAAAAATTACTAGAATAATCCTAGAAAAATCGTTTTAAAAAGATTGCTTTCACACATTTTAAAATTTATATGTGTAAACCGTGTGTAAGTTTTGTGTTAACTTTTTGCAGTAACATCAAATTCAATTAAACCTCCATTGAGAGGCGCAGCAACGCGCACCGGGTATTAGCTAGTTTATAATAAAAATATAAGCAAATAATTAATATTCAATTAGTAAGTAAAATATAGTTTAATATGACCATAGCCGAAGCCTTCCGGTCTAATTGAGTTAAATTAAAATTTTAAAATTTTAAAATTCAAGCCAATTATTATTAATTTTAACCTTTTTTTCTTTTTCTTCATGTGTTCTTTGTCTTAGTCATTATTTTATTATTTTTTTTTTTTTTTTTTTTCTTTTCTCTTCTTTTTGATTTTTTCATTTTTACATTAATAGCACAAACTAGTAAATAATAAATAATAATTTTTGTTTAGATAAAAATTTAAGAATTAAAGAACATTAGAACAGGGTGTAACAAAATAAAATGACGCATCTAATTAAAATTTCAATAATTTTTTTTTGAAAGTGTAAATATTTTCAATTTCTTTAATTTGATTTGGGAGATCATTATAAATTTTTAAACAGTTGTAAAGGCAATTAATTTTTTGTTTGTCAGTTCTGAATAAAGATAGATAGAAGTTACATTTATTACGAGTGTTGTAATTGTGTATTTCAAAATTTCGCTGGATTATAAGGTTATGCTTGATTTTGTTGTTTATAATTTTGTACCCGAGCATATAACGCTCACGCTTGCAAATGTTCTCGAAGCTTAGATATTTCCTAGAATAAATTAGATTTGTTGGGTGCCGTATCGGTAGGTTATGTATAATTTTTATTGCTTTTTTTAGAAGTATTTCAGTTGTATTTAAGTAAATTTGTGGTGCTGTACTCCAAATAGGGTTAACATATATGACATTAGACAAGATATAAGAAGAATAAATAATATGGAGAGTATTTTTGTCAAAAATTTTTTGGAGTCTTCTTAGAATAAATACATACGGTGAAATTTTTTGCGCTAGAAAGTCAACATGCGCACCCCAGTTAACTTTTGAGTCAAATACAAGTCCCAGATAGTTGTAACTTCTAACAACTTCAATTTGGGTATTTTTAAATATAAATATAGGATCATTAAAGGGTTTGTTCTCAAATAAAAGTATCTTAGTTTTCCCAATATTTATAAGCAATATATTTTTACATAGCCACTCGTCAATAGTTGCCAGATCATCCAGAATTGCATTTTTCAACTCTGCTTCACTATTGTTTGAGTACTTAAGAGCCGCATTGTCAGCAAAAAGCTCTAGTTCTCCATTAAGATTAAGATGCGCGATATCGTTGATATACAACTTAAACAGATCCGGCCCAATATTGAAATCAATATTGAACCTTGTGGTACACCCTTTTTATTATTCCCGTTCTGCTTAAAGTATCTCCAATACGTACGCATTCTAATTTTTTTGTTAAGTAAGATTCGAAAAATTTTAACTGAAATTCAGATAGGTTGAGCCATGATAACTTATGAAGTAAGATTGCATGGTCTACGCAATCAAATGCTTTTTGCAAATCAATAAAGAGACACCCAGTAAATCTAATTCAATGAAAGATATGCTGAAGTTGTACTGGAGTTTTCTTCAAACCCATACTGCTCTGGATGTAAAATGTTGTTATTTTTTATAAAGTTATTTAATCTCTTTTTAACTACTTTTCAAACACTTTTGAGAATGAGCACAGTACTGAGATTGGCTTATAGTTCAAGGGGTTTGCCTTATCTCCGCTTTTATATATTGGCGTGACTGTGGCCTTTTTTAAACATTCCGGAAATATACTAGTTTGAAACGAAATATTTACAAACTTTACCAAGATCAGTGCTATTTTATCTACAAATTTCTTAAGAAATTTTGTGGATATGCCGTCATGACCAGTTGCAGCACATGATTCCAAGGAATTTATGATCTCATTAATTTCTATTAAGTTTATTGGGTTTAAGTTGAAATTTGAGTGATTATTCCAAGGGAATCTACTAAAATAGTTATGGTCGATATTTCCGGTAGGTATATTAAGACCATCAGTCACGGTTAAAAACGTTTTGTTCATGATCTCAGCAATTTCCTGTGGTTCGAAGAAGTCTTTACTATTTTGTTTGACAACTTTTAACGTACTTTTACAATTTTGCGTTGGTCATAACACTCTTATACACAGACCAAAGTTTTTTGGGTTCGTCGGATCTTTTGAAATTTGTTCAGAGTAGAAAGTTGATTTGGCCTTTTGAATTAATATTTTAACTCTATCTCTGTGTATTTTATACAAGTTAGCGACACGTGCATTTTCAGGGTATTTTTTTGTATTTATAATAAGAATCACGAACTTTCATCATTTTGACAATTTCATCCGTGATCCAAGCATTTTTTTTTTTGAAATTCCTTAATGGAATAATGCGGGTATACTTTTTGATTAGTTGACTTAGAACTACAACAGTTTGATCTAGAGATTGGTGAGTACTTAAAGTGTTCCACATTTCATCCTGAGAAAGATCATCGTAGTTCAGAACAATTTTTGAATTATTAATTATCTCTCTGATGGGTTTTAGATCTACACTCATAACTAACATCTCATGATCAGACAAATGAGTGTCTGTTACATGAACATGGTATTGAAAGTTAACAATGTCGATTATAAAGTGATCTATAACAGTTTTACACAACATTCCAACCCTCGTGGCAAATTCGGTAGTACACTTATTACAGATTACAAATCCATTGCTCAATAGTGTATACCTATAGCTCCTAACATCCCTATTGTTTTCATCTAATAAATTTAAATTAAAGTCACCTACTATAAATGAACGTTTGTAAATAGACGTTAATTCATCCATCGTCATTTTTTGAAGTCATCAATTTGAAGTCATCAAATTTAGTTGAATGTGCCTTATAGCAAGCTTTTATATTAATGTTATGTTTAAGTAAATTTATTCCTAAAAAACTTGATTGAAAATATTCCTCTTCAAATATTAACGTGCTGCTGATTGAATTAGATACAAAAATTGCAACACCATCATACCCGTTTGCTCCATTTGCATAATATGCAGTAAAGCCTGGCAAATTTAAAATTTGTTTTCTTCTTTTTTGAGCCAAATTTCGGTAAACACAATAATGTGGAAGTCGCAATTATATGTAGCTATTAAAGATTCAATATCATATAGCTTTTTACGTAGACTTTGTATATTGAAGTAAATAATATTAAAAATTTTTTTACAATTTGTTATTATATTTTGTACTGACCCTGTACTATGCTTAACTCTCATCTCATTTTCAATATTAATCGTACCCATTATGTTTTATTATATAAAAAAATATGTACAAAAAGTACTAAAATAAAACATGTTGTTTGAAATGAATATGAATACGTGAGATAGAAAGAGTTGGTTGCAGTGTTTCTATAATCAACGGTATTTAAGTTTTCAGTTGTTTTAGGTTGTTTTTTTATTGACTTGTGTTTTTTAGTTAAAAACATAAAAATTAAAATTAAATTAAAAAGTGTTAGAGTTGAGAAATAAATTTCAAAATTAAAATATAAATTAACTAAAATTTTGAAATTAAAATAATTTGTGTTTAAAATATTAATATTATACAATTTATATGTAAGAAAAAACATTGGTGTTAGATATAGTTGTGTTTTTGTTTCAATGGAAAAAGAATTTTTATTAATATAGTATATAATATAATTAAGTTTAAAAGAAAAAATTGTAAAAATATATTATATTAAATTAAATATTACTAATTGTAAAGTATATGATAAATAAAACTTGAAATTTCTTTTACAATTTTGTACTGACCTTGTACTATGCTTAACTCTCATCTCAATTTCGATACTGATTGTAGCCGTTATAAATTTATTATAGAAAATATGTACAAAAAGTACAAAAATAAAGCATGTGGTTTGAAATGAGTATGAATACGTTAGATAGAAAGAGTTGGTTGCAGTGTTTGTATAATCAGTCATGTTTAAGTTTTCAATAGTTTTAGGTTGTTTTTTTACTGTCTTGTGTTTTTTTAAAATTAAAATAAAATAAAAAAATGTTAGATTTAAGAAATAAATTTCAAATTTAAAATGTAAATTAGGTAAAATATTAAATATAAAATTATTTGTGTTTAAAATATACAATTATATGTAAGAAAAATTAAAATTAAATTAAAAAGTGTTAGATTTAAGAAATAAATTTCAAATTTAAAATGTAAATTAGCTAAAATATTGAATTTAAAATTATTTGTGTTTAAAATATTAATATTATACAAATTATATGTAAGAAAAATTAAGATTAAATTAAAAAGTGTTAGATTTGAGAAATAAATTTCAAATTTAAAATGTAAAATGTAAATTAGCTAAAATTAAAATTATTTGTGTTTAAAATATACCAATTATATGTAAGAAGAAACCTTAGTGTTAGATATAATTGTGTTTTTGTTTCAACGAAAAAAAAAAAAATTTTTTTAATATGGTATATAAAAAAATAATTAAGTTTAAAAGAAAAAATTGTAAAAATATATATTAAATTAAATATTACTAATTGTAAAGTATATGAATGATATAATTGTGTTTTTGTTTCAAATTAATATAATAATATTTAGGTGAAAATTTTCTGAATGTTATTGATATCATTATAAGAATATATTTTATAGACCTTACTTCAACCCTTCTGGCGAAGAAAAATCTGGCCATCTTTAACCCAAAGATATTGTAAGTTTTTGGATGTTTTGATGTTTTTTGCTGCCCTATAGAGATTAGCCTGAAACGGTGTAAGATGATGTAGAAACAAAATTTGCTTATTTGCTTCACCAATATTAAATTCATGCGAAAATAGTTGTTTAAAATTTTTTTTTGCATCCATAAACTCTTTTTTTGATTTACCTGTTTTGAATTCTAGAAGATATTGGCCGTTGGTTGTATTTTTATTTTTATTCCAGAGGAGTTTAATATTAGAAATATTTTCAGTCGCGACCTTGGACCCAATTTTCCCTCCAATTTTTAAAATTGTTTCTCTTGGATTCTTTAAACTATTTGGTAAGCCAGTTATAATGAAATTATTTTTTATTTTTGTTTGGTGCACTTCATCAGTTATGCCTTCTAATTTATTAAGTTTGTTTTTCAATTCAATATTTTTTTTTTGAACAATTACCAATTGTTTTTTTAATTTGTTGTGATAAATCAAACAGTTGATCAGAGTTGAATTGTTGGGATTTCCTGATATCTATGATTACATCTGCTTGCTTTTTCAGGAATGCAGTTAATGTTGAATCCAAGTTGGAATTTTTAAAATCAAAATTAGCCAACTCATTAACTGGGTCGATATCAGTAAAAATACTGTTCTGTGCTTCATTTTCTACCTCGGAGTCTACCACAATAACAAAGGACTCGTTGTTACTAGGTGGGCATTTTGGACACTTCCAAGAAGCTGCACCTTTTTTAACTTGTTCAAATTGCTTATCTAAAATTCCAGCACATTCAATATCGTACGAACCTTGGCACAATCCACTGCAAGTTACCAATTTGGCCCTTCCAGTTAGATTTTTCCGCAAATATTACATTGCTTCATTCTGATTTTTGCTGGTAAGTAAATAAGTTATTTATGATTGTAGAAAATTATTTTTTATTTTATATTTATACAAAATTATTTTAATTAATTTTTTTAAATTTAAATTTTTAAATTTTATTTTTTAACTTTTTTTTTTTTAATTTTTTAAGAGCGCAAAAAATTAATTTTATTACTCAATTCAAGTAATTCAAGTACTTATTAAAATAAATAATTTCTTTATTTAAACTTTTATGAACCAGTTAATGCGGTTTTTGTTAAAATCGATAAGTAATTTTTTTTTGGTTTTTTTTTAATAAGTAAATAAAATTCCAAACAAACACTCATTCATTCGATCTGAAATTTTTTTTATTCTATAAAGTAGATAGACAATTTTTTATATATATACACTTAATGAAAAGCTTGTTTTTTTTCAATTGAATAAAAATGTCTTTCAAAAGATGAACATGGAATTTATAATACTGATGGTTTTTGAAGAAGATTAAATTTTTTGCATATATTAAGAGCAAACTTTTCTCTTCTAAGCTTTAAAGAATTTTCTCCAGAGTCTACGAGAAGACTATCAACAGGATTTGTTCGTAATGCACCTGTAGCTAAACGTATACCTATAATTTGTTTTGTGTCTAAGTACCTTAATCAAGTTTTGTATTTGAGAGCATTTTTAGGATATTCAAGTTTCTTAAAGCTTTTGCTCTAACTGTCTTTATATGCCGATGCCAGTTCAGTTTCTCATCAAAAGTTTGTCCAAGAAATTAAATTTTATCAACATGTTAGTTTCTGATTTGTTAAAAACAAATCTGGTTTCAAAATTTTTTTCCTTTTTTTTGTGAATAACATGGCAACAGTTTTCTTAAATGCTGTTTTATTGCTATATTTGTTAATTAGAATTTATTGTGTTTGTAGTCTTTTTTTGTAATTTTTTAAAATTTTTACCAGAAATAAACATTGTGAGATCATCGGCAAAAGCAATATATTTTATAATGCTTTTTATTTTTTTTAGAATACTGTTAATATCTGTAATGAATAGAACAACCCTTGAAACTGAACCCTGTGGCATCCCATTTCAATCAATTTTTCTTCTTACAAAACTTCCCCAATTGTTACCTGTATATTTCTTTTACTTAAAAAATTTTGAACGAAATATGTTATTTTTCCTTTAATTCCCATTATTAAGAGTTGATCAATTATGAGTCTTTTCCAGGCTATTTCATAAGCTTTTTCAACATCGAAAAAGATAGCTAGAGTTAACTATTTGCTAGATAATGCAGTCAATATTTCTGATTCTCAACATGAAAGATTATCTATTGTCCCCCGACTTTTTCGGAATCCCCATTGATGAATTGATATTAAATTATTTTTTTCGAAAAACCAAATTAATCTTTTCGAAATTATTCGCTGAAGAACTTTACAACCACAGTTTGTTAATTCTACTGGACGGTAATTATTATTACTCTTGGGGTCTTTACTTAATTTAATTATGGGTATAATATAAGCACTTCTCCATTTTTCTGAAAAAGAACCTGAGAGAAAAATTTTTCTAGGTCTATTAAACCAAATTTTTGATTATATAGCTCATTTATACCTGAAGGTGTAAAAGATCTGATTATCAATAATTTAAGTAATTTCTTGATATTTAGCAAATTTTTACAAAATATTTGTCGAAAATGTGCTAAATATCAAGAAATTACTTAAATTATATAGTTATATATATAATAGTTTCACTTTGTCCGTCCGTCTGTCCGTATGTTTACAAAAACTTTTACATCGTTTTAAATAGAGAAAATAAATTTTAACCACGGGTACGTACTGCAAAAAAAATAGTTTCATAGAATACCTTTTTTCTGCAGCCCCACCCGTCACGGAGCTACAGCCCCCCAAATTTAGAAAAAGCCCTATTTTTAAATTGCTATAACAAGAGTTCTGTTAGGTATATTTTCAATCTGAAAACGGCAAAGGAAAGCTGGTTTTATAAACTTTATAAACTTTTAATAAGGAAATCTTTAAGTTTGCCATACGATACTAAAATTTACTATTATGCAAAACTCAATTTTGTAAAATGTTTGGCCACACATATTTTTTAAACGGTTAAGGCTAGGGTTGTGAAATTTTGGGAGAAGTTAGATCCTCAGAAATTAGTAGGAGTCGGTTAATTTTTTAGTCAAGCCCACTGTTTAGGAGCTGATTTGTCATTATTAAAAATTTAGACCCTTAAGTCGTATTTGTAACATTTTTTTTGGGATCCAGTTGAATTCCCTTATTCCATATTGTAAATTGTATTTCATTAGAAGCCCCCATTACGGGGTGAGCTTCAGTCCCCATTATTTAGTAAAAAAAAAAATTTTCTATATTATATTCTTTTATTTATATTAGAAATAAAGAAAAAAAAAAAAATTAGCAAAAAAAATCAAAAACACTAATTGTTCAAATAAATGCCACACTTCAATTTTAAAATTTTAGTAACAGATAAAATATAAAAATTTTGAATTTTGGTTTATTTTTGGTCAATTGTTTACCAGCCGTTTTAACACCTTTTTTTTTCTATTTTAAATGCACTGCATATTATGATGTATGCTTTATTTTATTTTAGGTATATTGTTTTCTTTTCTACTCTAATTTTTTTTTTTTTTTAATAATAATTTGATTTGTTTAATATTGACGTGTTACAGGTATTTTCTCTTACAAGGTTTTTGGACACTTAAATTGATTAAATTATTGTTGAAAATAATCAATAAATCATTTGTAATTTTAAAGTAATGTTTAATTACATTAAGAATTAAAATGTGGTGTAAGTCATAGTTGATTGTTTTAATTTGTTGTATAATATTTGATTAAATATAAGAATTATTCTTTTGATAAAGCAAACAATTTTTTGGTTAGGAAATTATTGTATGTAAATTTGATAATATATAATTTTGAAAAAAAATTGTTTAGCGTTAAAAATTGTGTAATTAATTTAAAATATTAAATTTAGGATGTGAAATAAATAAATAAATAAGAGAATAGAACAAAAGTTAATTGTGAATAACAAAACTGTTTTTTGTATTAAAATATCAAATTTTTTGAATTTCCAGGAAAAAATACCACTTAGTTTAAAAAATATAGTGGTTTTAGCTTAGACCAAGAATAAATTATTATTGCAGATGCTAGCTTGGAATACTGAGCTTTCATTGTATTCGTTAAAATTAAAATGGTGTTAAAAAGGTGACTTAATGTTATTATAAATAGATTTAATAAAGTATACCAGTAATACCGAGGCAATGTTGGCTAATATGTTAACTTATATTCATAAAAACCTGGATGAAAATTCCCCATTAAGCAAAATTAATGGGTAGCAAATCATAAACAAGGACTTAGAAAAGTTATTAACATGGGCTATTGGAAATAGGTTAACCGTTAACGAATCCAAAACTAAGTTAATTATATTTCTTAACAAGTGTGATCGCATCTTTACAAAGTTCTGTTCTGTTGAAGAACAACATTGAAATAAACGTTTCAACATTGAAATAAACAATAAAACAATTCTCTAACAGGCAAACCCGGTCAGGTACGCTGATTGATCTACCCTTCAGTCGTATCCAAAAACATATGCAGAGTCTAATACCATCTGCCATGAGGCTATTTAATAAACTACCTGCTTATATAAGATTCGCTAGTTCGTTGGAGGAATTTAGAAGGAAGTCAAACAGATTTATTAGCGAATATGCATACTTATTCAACACATGACCTCATAATAACCATCATATTATTTAACATATTAGTTTTTATTTTTCCTTTTTGTCACTTAAAACCAAACTCATGAACCACTAAATTATTTAAACATTTAAGTAGAACAACATTAATAAAATTAAAAAAACGTCATTTAGCAAGCGAACATATTACATACCATACCAAAGAATCGAGGGTAGTGAAATATAAAAAGGGAGCTTCCACTATTCAAGAAATATATTGATGTATCCAACAAGAACACAGAGACTTGACACTAACGCAAGTAATTAATATAAGTGTTGACCGCTAAAGCAACGGCATCCATTCGTTAACTAGAAAAAAACCTTCAGGTATTTTCTAAAAAACAAAAAAAAATTATGCAAATAATTCGACCATAGTAAAACCATTTTTAAAAATTAGCGATAATAACTTCGCGATAATAATAGGAATGGAAAACGAATTCATGTGAATTTATACATAAAAGAATTTTTCTAACTAACCAAAGCCATTCTATAAAATAAGTCACCAGTAGTAACAATAAAATAAGATTTGGGAAACACATTAAATACTAGTTTAAAATTGATTCAATGTTCCAGAAAATTATAATAAAAACGTATAAAGCTATTTTTAACATTTCAGTATGTATACTTTTATTTTAATATCACTTACAGAACTAATAACTAACTACAATTTGTAGTTTCTGTTAGAAGGTAGATAACTCCGCCAAGGACGGTCCCAAGCCCGGCTGAAAAAGGAGAAAGCAGGGCAAAAGAAGGAGGCCCTCGAGGTGGGTGTAGGTGGTTACTGCACTTGCATCTGGAAAAACAAACCTCGAGACTGGTCAAAGATTTCATTACAACATGGCAGGAAGTGGCGCCATCCAATAACCACAAACAACTATGGCCCTCAAAAAAGGGGGTTGGCGTAAGACTGACTACGTTACCCATATTGTTCAAAAATAAAGTTATGGAAGATGTAAAAGGAAATGCCTCGGATAAAAGGATTGGATTTATTGGAAAAAGACCTCGGAAAAGTTTAAAGGACCATGATTTAAGAATTTGTACCTGGAATGTGAGAGCTCTCTACAGCCCAGGTGCATCTAACAAATTGGAAAATGTTCTTAAAAATATAAGTTGGACATCATTGCTATACAAGAAATACGTTGGAAAGGCAGTGGTGGAATTTAAAAAAAGGAAAAGCGATATTTATTATAGCTGCCATGGAAAACATCACATATTAGGTTGCGGATTTATAGTTGGAGGTAAGCTAAGACGAAACATTATTGATTTTACACCTGTTAATGAACGCTTAGCTAAAATCCGTTTGAAAGAAAAATTTTATAATATATCCCTAATATGTGCGCACGCTTCCACCGATGATGCGGACGATGTAGCAAAGGATGAATTTTATGAAGTCCTAGAAAAGACCTATTCATCGTGTTCTAAGTACGACGCTAAGATCGTACTTGGCGACTTTAATGTAACCGGGAGAGAACGAATTTTCGGCAAAACTGTAGGTGACCATAGCCTTCATGAACAAACAACTGATAATGGATACCGTATCATGGCTTTTGCGGCAGCTCAAAATATGGTCATAAGTAGCACAAATTCCCCACACAAGAACATTCACAAGGCAACCTGGTTATTTCCGGATGCGCGCACAAGGAATCAAATAGACCATATTGTTATTGATTCAAACCACGCAACCAGTGTATTAGATGTGCGAACATACCGAGGAGCTAACGTTGACTCAGATCATTTTCTAGTGGGTGCGAGATTCAGAGCTCGAATAGCTAATGTTAAGCAGCTAATGATAGCAGGAAAGCACTGCAGCGAAAAACAAGAACAGCATTGGAAGAGTATAAAGACAAAAGAAATAAAGAAAAGAAAGTCCTCAGAAAAAAACACGAATATTTGAAAAGGAAAAAAATAATTCAGATTGAATCAAGCCAAAGAAGAGGCGATGTACGAAGCTTTTACAGAAAAACCAAACAATAAGCGAATGGCTATAAGCCAGGTACAAATGCGCTGAGGAATGATTCCGGAAATTTGATGACTGCAAACGAGGATATCATTAGAGCATGGAAACATCATTTTGAAAAATTGCTAACTAGTGGCGATCGTTCAATTGAGAATAGGCCCTTCAATACTCCAACCAACGAAACTGACCCAGATCCACCCAATTTAGCTGAAGTCGAGTTAGCCATCAAGAGACTAAAAAATAACAAAGCCGCCGGCTTTAATTGCTTGCCAGCGGAGTTATTTAAAGCTGGAGTTAGAAAATTGGTAGAGTGCTTGCACTAACTGATTAAAAGAATCTGGCTCGAAGAAAGCATGCCTAATAGAGTGTGAGTCTTATTTGTCCAATTTTCAAAAAAAGATATGCTTCACTATGTGAAAATTATAGAGGAATCTCGTTGTTAAATATCGCCTATAAAATATTTTCCAACATACTGTGTGCAAGACTGAAGCCCCATTGCGACGCTTTGATAGGTAACTATTAGTGCGGCTTACATAAATGCATTAAGTACCTTTGAATATAGCTTAAGTATCGTACACAATGTCTTAATTATATATCACCTATGGTAATAATTCAATAAAATATATTATATAATACAAATTAAAATAAAGGAATTTAATCGTTCTAGGTTCCGAACCCATGGTCCAATCCTGACTGTACGCAATCCCCGCCGTAGCTTCATTACTAGTAACCTAAAGCACAAATTTGATGAAGATAGCGTCTTTAGTTGTTGAGTTATTGAGAATTTTTATATATGTTCGTTAGCCCTTGGACAGATTAAAAGGTCCAGAATCCATGGGTTGATTTCATCCATATGTAATCACCGCCGTACTTTCAGTCCTAGTAACCCACAGCTAAAATTTCATCAAGATAGCTCCATTATTTTTTGAGTTATCGTACCTACGGACGGACGGACGGACGGATATGGCTATATCGACTCAGGAGGTCATGCTGATCACAAATATATATAATTTTCCATATTTAGCTCGCTCTCTTTAGGTGGTTACAAACACCATACCAAAGTTAATATACCCCTTTACCTATTCTATAGGTATAGGGCAGAAAAGAGAAACTAAAATTATACCTGTCGTCCGACAGGCTTTTTTACTAGTAGTTTAATAAAATACTTGAAATAGTTAATATTATTTCAAATAAAATGGATAATAAACGTAAAAAAAAATTTTTTTTAAGAATATTTTTTATATTTATCTGGTGATAGGTGGACTAAAATAAATATTTACGAAGCTAAATAAAAACTAAGATTTAGCTGCAGATGACAGTTGCTTAAATCAATTTTCAAAGTTACGATATAACTTCCAGCCAACTTTTTACTAGAATTTCAAAAAAGAATAAAAAGAAAACATAATATACGAGTATAATATATTTTGTTTCACGTAAACTTACCGTTCAGCCATAGCACCACTTACAATTGTTGTTGCAGTTGTAGCAAATGATAACTGAAACAAAAAAGCAGCAAAAATTTGACCCATCAATGGATCACCGACTGGTGGATCTATTATAAAATCTCCCATAGCTATAAAAGAATTAGTCAATGGTCCCCTGCCGAAAGACATCCCGTATCCAAACAACCAGTAAGTAAATCCACCAAATACTATATCTATAACGTTTTTCATCATTATATTGACCTCATTTTTTATTGAAACACATCCAGATTCCAACATACCAAAACCTATATAATTCAATTAAAAATAAGAATTAAAGTTTAAAACATTTTTATTATTCAAGGTATATATTTTAAATAAGCTAATACATTTATGTTCCAATTGACAAAACGGAATTTTTAATATAAATATATAATTTCTTACACTTCTCTCCGAAGTGTGAAAGTGTAAGGTTTTTATATTAACTCGATATAATTAAATTTTATAAGAAAAGAAAAGAAAAAAAACAATTTTGTTTTTTCTTAATTTTATCGGTTTTCAAATCATTATTTGATATATCGAGTCTTTATTCTTCAAAAAAAAAAATATAAAAATTTAATTTAATTTTTTTTGCAAATTTATTTTATATATTAATTCATTGTTCTTCTGAAAATTAAAAAAAAAACAATTCCTATACAAAAAGATAAACAAAATTCATATACATAAAAACAAAAATTAACCTCACATAAAATTTGTGTAGTTTTTTATTCTTTTTCTGTTGGTGCAAATAAAATAATTATAACTAAATAATACAAAGCTTTATAAAATGAAGGAAAATACCCCCCCGAGATTAAAATTTCAAAAATAGATGCCAATTGTAAAATCAAGGAACTAGGTAATAATAAGGCTATTCTGTCAAAAGTATAAACAACAAGTAAAGAAACAGTCAGTCGGTGCAACCAACTTAGAAATACCCTACACCTATTTGGTTCAAATTTAATGACATATCCATAAATCATTTTAAAACCATAAAAACTGTTATTAGTTTGATCTTTATACATAGCTAATTACTTTACTTTACTTTATCTATTCAAAAATAATACAAATTCTTACTAATTATTTAAAAATATTAAAAAACAAAAAAACTTGAAGTAAATGTAAATATATTTATTTCAATTTAATTACAAAAGTGAAAAAATTTGATTTATTAAATTTTGTGATTAAAAGCTAGTCAAAGCATAATATATTTAATAATTCAAATTTTTCAAATTGCAATTACTTTAAATTGTTAGTTTATGTACCTATTATTATAAAAAGCTTATAAACGCAAAATATGCAACAAATGTTTACAACAATAAATGTGTAAACAATTACAAATTTAGATAAATATAAAAATAAATTTTAAATAAATGCAACAAGTACTTTTGAATATAGCGTAAGTATCGTACACTAGGTCTTAATTATATATCACTTATGGTAATAATTCAATAAAATATATGATATAATAAAACTTAAAAAAAAGGAATTTATTCGTTTGTTAAAAAAATATTTTGTTTTTAATTTATAAAATATTATAAAAAATATTTTTTATGGTAAAATTCTTAGCCTGTTAAAAATATAAAAGTGTTAAATAAAAACTGACATAGGACCCGTGTGCATCAAATTTAAAGTCATGAATTTCGAAGATATGCTTTTATTATAATGGAAATGATGAAGGATAGTAATAATTTTGGTAGTAGAGACAAGTAAAATTTGAAAAAAGCTGGCTGGGAATTATTTAGAAAACAATTAAAATTAGAACAAGTTTGAAAATATTGATAAGCACTAGCAGTACATAAAGCCATATATTATTAGAGCTGCGATAGAATCAATTCCATTACAAAATTCTAGTAGTTTAAAAAAGCAAGTTCCATGGTGGAATGAAAATATCAGACAAGCAATAAAAAACGTAAATCCCTATTTAGGAAGTATACAAGTTCTCTTAAATTAGATGATTTTAAAAACTTTATTGAAGCAAAATATAAAGCTAGAAAATTGATTAGACACTATAAAAACAATGTTGGCAAAATTTTGTACAAACAATAAACAGCAAAACCGCAACATCAGAAGTATTTAATCAAATCCGAAAAATAAATGGAAAATCTAGAGAAAATCATTATGAAATTACATCCTTATTAGAAAAGGGAGAAATAGTTACAGATCAAAAAAAAATATGTGAAACCTTCTCTAATCACATTTGTTCTGAAAATTATGAAAGAAATTTCTTACAGTATAAAATGAGAACAGAACAAAAATCTTTGTTTATTAGGTCTTCGTCTAATATATAATAAAAATTTGTCAATTGCCGAACTTGAAAACGCATTGAAAAATTGCAAAGGTAGCTCGCCGGGAGCTGATATGATACATTATGAAATGCTAAAACAATTAAATTTAAATGGAAAAAACGCCCTATTATACTTATATAACAAAATATGGGTGATAGGAGATTTCTCTGAGAAGTGGAGAAAAGTTAACATTATCCCAATTCAAAAAAAATAATAAAGATCCAAAAAATGCCAATAACTATAGACCAGTATTGGTAATATTTGTACCAATATTGGTAAACTATAGACCAACTCTATCCAGTTGTATTTGTAAAGTATTACAACGAATGGTAAGCAAAAGATTGTCCTGGATTCTAGAAAAAATTAATATTCTATCAATATATCAATCTGAGTTTCATATAATGAGATCAACCCATGATAATCTTTTTTATTTTGAAACAGAAATAATGAAAGCATTCTCAAGCAATAAATTTTTAATATCTATCTTTTTCGATTTAGAAAAGGCAGTTGTATTTGTAAAGTATTAGAACGAATGGTAAGCAAAAGATTTTCCTGGATCCTAGAAAAAATTAATATTCTATCAACATATCAATCTGGGTTTCGTAGAATGAGATCAACCCACGATAATCTTTTTTATATTGAAACAGAAATAATGAAAGCATTCTCAAGCAATAAATTTTTAATATCTATCTTTTTCGATTTAGAAAAGGCATATGATATGACGTGTAGAAGACTAGCTATAGATTAGCTCTTGAAAATAGGTTTTAAGGGAATTTACTTAAATTTATTTTTAATTTTTTGAATGAAAGAAAAATAAGAGTAACCATGGGAAAAGAATCATCAGAAGAAAAGGTAATAGAAAATGAAATCCCTCAATAATCAATTTTGAGTGTTGTTTTATTTATCATTGCTATAAATAGTATAAAGAAATTAGGGATCCGGTTAAATATATTATATATGCCGATGATATCGCAATGTTTGTTGCAGGAAAAAATGTTAATAAAATTAAAAGAACGTTGCAAATATACCTAAATAGACTTAGTAAATAGTGTAACCAAACTGGATTTAAATTTTGCAGTACAAAAACAGTTGCTATGCTATTTTCCAGAAGAAATAGAAGCATCAGTTGTCCAGATTTGTATATAGGACCTCAAAAATTAATATATGCTAATAAGTTTAAATTTTTAGGAATGACCTTTGATAAAAAACTAAGGTGGCCAGAGCATATTAATGAAATAATGGCCAGGGCTATTAGAAATTTGAATATTCTGAAAATGTTGAATCGCAATCGCGGATCTGTTAGAAATATGTTATTGCGACTTCTCAACACCCTAATTATTCTTCACAACACAAACTAAAATTGAAAAACAAAGATTTCAAAAACTACCTCCATGGTATTTAACCAATGTAGAAATAAACATGTCCCTTAGGTCAACGAAAAAACAAGAAACGTCAAAAGAAGAATTCCAAAAACTCCAAATTTGAAAAAATAATTTCTTAGTATATGTACCTATTAGAAAAGCTTATAAATGCAAAATATGCAATAAATACAATGACAAATTTAGAAATTTTTATATAATTCATTTAAATATAAAAATTAATTTTACATACATGCAGCAAGTAACTTTGGACACAACTTAAGTATCGTACACAATTTCTTAATTATATATTACCTATGGTAATAATTCAAACAATATGTATGCATATATGAAAAAATTTAATCGTTTATTAATCGTTTTTTAATTTATAAAATATAATACATAATTTGTTTTATAGTAAAATTCTTAGTCTTTTAAAAATATAAAATTGTTAAATAAGAACGGAAATAGGAAAACATGTATAAAATTTAAGTTTCTATCTTTATTAATTTTGAATATATGCTTTAAGGTCTTGGGAGTAGTGGTGGTGGTACGAAAACCGCTATTCCAATTAATCCAAATATGCACGTTCACAAAACAAATAAGAAGAAACCCCTGTGCCCCAAATGTAAGGTTTTATCTTCTTTGGTTTCGAAATAATACTTGTTTGCCCTCAATTCGATCAAAAGTTCTAGAACCCGACGCCGTACTTTTAGTCCTAGTAACCTACAGTTAAAATTTCATAAATATAGCTCTATTATTTTTTGAGTTATCGTGCATACGGACGGACGGACATGGCTATATTTAGTCAGGAGGTCACGCCGATCACAAATATATATACTTTTCCATATCTAGCTCGCTTTCTTGGTGGTTGTTACAAACACCATACCGAAGTTAGTATGACCCCTTTACCTATTCTATAGGTGTAGGGTATAAAAAAAGTTGTATGGCAGGAACTCGAACCCGTAGACCAAAATGGCTGCATTTTAATAACGATGACGGCTATTGCATAAAACCGAATTTTTGAAAATTTCAAAATACTAGCTCTTTTAATTTTTGAGTTGTCGTGGGGACCAACGGACAGATGGACAGACGAACAGATGGACATATGGACAGATGAACAGACGGACTGGCGGACAGACGGACAGACGAACAGACGGACAGACGGACAGACAGACATACAGACAGACAGACAGATGAACAGATGGACAGATGGACAGACGGATTTACTTCGATTCGAATCCGATCCATATCCTTGAGGTTATATCTAACTCCCCTCCTTCTCTGCGTCGAAACATAGTGGCAAATTTAGTAGACGTTTTTGACCTAAACTCACACGGATATAATACACAAGTAAAGAAACAGTTAGTCGGTGCAACTGAATTAGAAATACCCTACACCTATTTGGTTCAAATATAATGGGAAGTGCATAAGTCATTTTAAAACCATAAAAGCTGTTATTAGCATGATTTTATGACATAGCTAACCAAATTAACTTTATAATACTAAAAACATTTAACAATTACTTTATCTATTCAAAAATATTACAAATTATTACTAATTTATCGATTTAAAAATATTAAAAACAAAAAAACTTGAATCAAATGAAAATATATTTATTTCAATTCAATTACAAAAGTGAAAAAATTTGAATTATTAGATTTTGTGATAAAAAGCTAATCAAAGCATAATATATTTTATAATTTTTAAATTGCAATTATTTTAAATTGTTAGTTTCTGTACGTATTAGAAAAGCTTATAAACGCAAAATATGAAATAAATGTATTTCTAAAATACAATTACAAGTTTAGACGATTTCATATAATTCATTTAAATATAAAAATAAATTTTACATTAATGCAGCAAGAAACTTTGCATATAGCTTAAGTCTTGTACACAATGTCTTAATTATATATCACCTATGGTAATAATTCAACAAAATATATGATATAATAAAAATTAAAAAAAAAAGGAATTTAATCGTTTATTAAAAAAATATTTTGTTTTTAATTTATAAAATATTATACATAATTTGTTTTATGGTAAAATTCTTAGCCTTTTAAAAATATAAAAGTGTTAAATAAAAACGGAAATAGGAAAGAACTCTCGTGTATCAAATTTAAAGATTCTATCTTCATGAATTTCGAAGATAAGCTTTTTAATTTTGGGATAACTTAGGAGGCACCTGAACCACCACTACAATTAAGTCTAAATTTCGGGGACACATAGGAAATAGGAAATATATTCTTTGGCTTCGAAATTATACTCGTTTGACCTCAACTCGATCAAAAGCTTCTAGAATCCGAACTCATTCACCGGACTCGACCAGAAGCAATTCGCACGGTCACGAGGGTTCTTTCCTATTTACGTTTTTATTTAACACTTTTATATTTTTAAAAGGCTAAGAATTTTACCATAAAATAAATTATGTATAATATTTAATAAATTAAAAACAACATATTTTTTTAATAAACGATTACATTCCTTTTTTTTAGTTTTCATTATATCATATATTTTATTGAATTATTACCATAGGTTATATATAATTAAGACTATGTTCAAAGATACTTGCTGCATTTATGTAAAATTTATTTTTATATTTAAATGAATTATATGAAAAGTTCTAAATTTGTATTTGTATTTTAAAAAATTAATTAATTGCAAATTTTGCGTTTATAAGTTTTTCTAATAGGTACATAAACTAACCATTTAAAATAATTGCAATTTTTAAAAACTTGAATTATTAAATATACTAGCAGATTTACCCGGCGTTACCCAGGAGCGTCCAGTTTTTCGAAAAAACTGCTTTGGTTAAAAATAAAGCCTCAAATAAATATTTGTGGAGTTTCGTTAACCCGTTGCGGACCAACAGCTTTTTATAGGTTTTTTCGTTACTTTGCTAAAAATTAGAAATGGTATAACCAATTGATTTCAAATTTCGTATATGCGTTCCTCTTTAAAATGGAGTTTACTTTATTAACCCTTGCCGCCCGACAATTTTTGCAAAAAAATTTGGGAAGGATATTTCGTCCAATTTTGCGAATATTTCTTGGTCAAAGTTTTAAAAACAGCTTTGTTGAGTTCCGTTAACCCATTGCGGCACAGCAGCTTTTTACAGATTTTTTCATTACTTTACTCTTAAGCAGAAACGGTTTGACCACTTGAATGTAAATATTGTATGCGTACATGCATATACTTATCATTCCTACGATTATTCAAATAAAAATTTTCGTAAGCAAATTACTTCCAATTTTTGAAGGTAGGTAAAACTTTTTTAAATTAGGGAAGTGTTTAAAAAAATGTTTTGAGGAGTTCTTTTAACCGATTACGAAACAAAAACTTTAAAAACCAGTTTGCAAAACAGTAACGATTATCTCTAATTTTTCTATACGTTTTTCCTCTGCTTCTTGACAATTTGGTGCTCTTTGAATTTTGATTGTTATTATTTAATAATTATGAAAAGTTGCAAGTGAAATTTGATAAATTTGTTGAAAAATAGCTAGAATAATCCCTAAATAACTCGTTTTAAAAAAATTGCTTTATTACATTTTAAAATTAACATGTACACCATACTTGTGTTAACTTTTTTCAATAACATCAACTTGAATTAAAACTCCATTGAAGGGTCAAAAGGGAATACTAAATTTGCCAGTATGTCATTATAGGGGGTTTTCAAAATTGAGGAATCATTTTGATTAATAGGTTAATATAGGTTATTATAGCCGTGCATACATATATGAACATCGGGTATATTAAAATTACTCCTCCGTTTGTAATGCATCGAAATATACGAGCTAGATATAGTGTCAAGGGTACGTATCGAATCAGCATCGAAAAGTGAATCGATCTAGCCATGTGTCTCCGTCCGTCCGTCAGCACGATAACTCAAAAACTATAAGAGCTAGAGTTCTGAAACTTTCACAAAGTAATTTTTAGACAACTTGTAGGTTCCCTATTGTTATACCCCTCACCTATAGAATAGGTAAAGGGGTATATTAACTTTGGTATGGTGTTTGTAACCACCTAAAGGAAGCGAGCTAGATATGGAAAAGTATATATATTTGTGATCAGCGTGACCGCCTTAGTCGATATAGCCATGTCCGTCCATCCGTCCGTCCGTAGGCACGATAACTCAAAAAATAATGGAGCTATCTTGATGAAATTTTAACTGTAGGTTAATAGGACTGAAAGTACGGCGGGGATTGCATATGGGCGAAATCGGCCCATGGGTTCGGATTCTGGACCTTTTAATCGGTTTCAGGGCTAACGAACAAATATAAAAAATCACGATAACTCAACAACTAATGACGCTATCTTCATCAAATTGGTGCTGTAAGTTACTAGTAATGAAACTACTTCGGGAATTGCGTAAGGTCGGGATTGGACCATGGGTTCGGAACCTAGAACTTTTTGATCGAATTTAGGCCAAACGAGCATAATTCCGAAACCAATGAAGATAGAACCTCCAAATTTAGTATCAAGGTGTCCGTTCCTATTTCCTAAGTGTCTTGTGAATTTGGGTCCCATTGGAGTAGTGGGTCGGGGACCAGCCACACATTTCCGAAGACCTTAAAGCATATCTTTAAAATTAATAAAGATAACAACTTGAAAAAATGTAGAAGCTTCCAATTTGCCACAAGGGTGTTCTTTACTATCTCTTGCGTGTTCCCCTAATTTGGGATCAATTGGAGTGGTGGTTCTGTACCCCTCTCAGACCTCCCAAGTTTTAAAGGCTTATAATCGAAATTACTAAAAATAGTTACTTAAAATTAGGATAGACCGTTCAAATTGTGTACAAGGGTTAACTAGTACTATAAGTACAGCGCGGACTATATAAGGGCGAAATCAGCCCAGCGGTTCGGATTCCGGACCTTTTAATCGATGTCAGGGCTAAGGAACATATATAAAAAATCACGATAACTCAACAACTAATGAAGCTATCTTCATGAAATTTGTGCTGTAGGTTATTGGCAGCGAAACTACGGTGGTGATTACGTACGGTGAGGATTGGACAATGGGTTCGGAACTTAGAACTTTTTGATCGAATTTAGGCCAAACGAGCATAATTCCGAAACCAATGAAGATAGAACCTCCAAATTTGGTATCAGGGTGTCCCTTCCTATTTCGTAAGTGTCTTTGAAATTTGGGCCCCATTGGAGTAGTGGATCGGGGACCAGCCACTCAGTTCTTAGGCCCTTAAAGCATATTTTCGAAATTAATAAAGATAGTAACTTGAAACAAATGTAGAAGCTTCAAATTTGGCCCAGGGTGTTCTTTACTATTTCTTGCGTGCCCCCCTAATTTGGGATCAATTGGAGTGGTGGTTCAGAACCTCTCTTAGACCCCCCAATGTGTAAAAGCTTATCATCGAAATTAATAAAACTAGTAACTTAAAATTAAGATAGAGCGTTCCAATTGTGTACAAGGGTTAACTAGTATTGAAAGTATGACGGGACTGCATATGGGCGAAATCGTACCATAATTTCGGGTCCTGGAACCCTTGATAAGTTCAAGGACTAACAAACATATATCTTACAAACACCATAACTCAAAAAATAATGCCGGTATTTTGATGAAATTTAACAGTAGGTTACTAGTAATGAAAGTACCATGGGAATTGGTTGTGGTCGAGTTTAATTTCGAAGCCAAAGAATATATTTCCTATGTCCTATGTGTCTCCGAAATCTAGACTTAATTGTAGTGGTTCAGCTATGTTCAAAGGTACTTGCTGCATTTATGTAAAATTTATTTTTATATTTAAATGAATTATATGAAAAGGTGTAAATTTTTAATTGTATTTTAGAAATACATTTATTGCATATTTTGCGTTTATAAGCTTTTTCTATTAGGTATATAAACTAACCATTTAAAATAATTGCAATTTTTAAAAATTTGGATTATTAAATATATTATGCTTTGATTATCTTTTTATCACAAAATTTAATAATTAGAATTTTTTCATTTTGTAATTGAATTGGAATAAATATATTTTCATTTATTTCAAGTTTGTTTGTTTTTTAATATTTTTAAATAAATAAATTAGTAAGAATTTGTAGTATTTTTTAATAGATAGGGTAGTTAGAAAATGTTTTTAGTATTATACAGTTAATTTGGTCAGCTATGTCTTACGATCAAATTAATAACAGCTTCTATGGTGTTAAAATGACTTATGGATATGTCCTTAAATTTGAACCAAATAGGTGTAGGGTATTTCTAAGTCGGTTGCACCGACTGACTGTTTCTTTACTTGTTTTTGGTTAAAATCAGACAAAGGCTTCGGGTAGCTGCCATACAAATTTTTCGAAATTTTATGAATATTTTCAAAATTAATAACGAAATAGAAACCAAATATAAAAACAAAGAAATTGTTGTGTAATTATTAATCGATTCATGGTGTAGTGGTTAGGACATGTTACTTGTAGCAAAAATGTGTCGGTTCGAATTCAGGCTAAGAAAAAATTTTTTTTTTTTTTAAATTCATTTTTGTTATCTATTTTCTTTTTAAGGAATTATATGTATTTATTTTATGTATGAAAAATTTTATTTTATAGAAAATTTGACAGAAAACTCTCATTTATATTAAAAATTATTAATTTTTTTAAATATTTCTATAAAAAAAATTCAAAACTGTTATTTAAAACAAACAATTGATACCATAGCAACTACAATTATTTAAAAAAAAAAATTAAAATAAATAAAAACTCGTTTTATAGGCAAATTATTTGTTGTTCTATGGTGTAGTGGTTAGGACATGGGACTAATAGTCAAAACGTTTCGGTTCGATTTCTGGCTGGGGCAAAAATTTTTTTTTTTTTTTTAATTATCTTAAAACTCTCATTTATAAATTATTTATTTTTTTTTAATACATTTTTAAAAAAATTCAAAACAGTTATTCAAAACAAACAATTGATACCATCGCAACTATAATAATTTAAAAACAAAATTGAGCTGAATATTAAGTCAATGGCTTAGTGTTTAGGACGTCGACATTTTAATTGAAAAGTGAGGGTTCGAATCTCGTTCGGAGCATATTTTTCTTTTAAATTCATCTTTTTTTTTAATTCATTTTTTTTTTTATTAATTTTTTTTGTAATTAAATATAAAAAAACAAATATTTTGAATTTTCTATCAAACAGTTCAATTGCAATATATGAAAGTCTTATTGTTTTTTATACACGCACGGATATCTAAAAGTTGACAAGGGCAACTTTAATCTTCCTCGTTTTTTATTATTATTAATATTATCTCATTTAGCTTTTGCACTATTTGAGACTATTTGAGAGCAAAAAATTAGTCTTATTAATTAAGTGAGCTTTTAAAATAAAGGTTAACTTGCGTTAATACCAAAAATTTTAAAATTTCATTGAATTTTTGTGCAGAACGCGTAAACAGATCAAAACCAAATTAACCCTGTGGGTTTTTATAATTAAAATGCTGATACAAAATTTTCAATAAAATTCTTTCCTAAAATCACCCTGTAAAATTGGACACAAATCGGAAAACAAATTTTTCAGGAGCCCGCCAGGCCGAAATGAGTTAATTTGTTCCAACCAAATTAATACAACTAATTCCGGTTGCTAAGAGGAACATTTGTGATAAATTTCAAGTCAATCGGTCTAATCCTTTTTGACTCGGCATCAAAAACATTGAAAGAGCTTCATTGCGTCCTTGTGCCCAAACGGGTTAACCGAACTCAATAAAAATTTGTGTCAGCCTCTCTTTCGACTGCGAAACCACCCTGTAAAATTTTACACAAATCAGAAACACAATTTTTTGGAAGCCGGCAAGGCCGAAATGGATTAATTTATTTCAACAAAATTTATACAACGAATTCCGGTTGCTTAGAGGAACTTTTGTGATAAATTTCAAGTCAATCGGTCTAACCGTTTTGCCTCGACATCCAGAAAACGAAAAAGCTTAAAACGGCTCTGGAGCCGCAACCTGTTGACTTATAAAAATGTGACATAGACTATGTCATCCCCGGGCTTTCAGAATTATTCCTATAAAATTTCGTGACAATGACAGTGGTTTTTACGTGAATCCTGGACAAACAAACAAACAAATTTTCTCCTTTATATATTAGAGAAGATTATGCTTTGATTAGCTTTTTGTCACAAAATTTAATAATTCAACTTTTTTCACTTTTGTAATTGAATTGGAATAAATATATTTTCATTTATTTCAAGATTTTTTTTTTTTTGAATATTTTTAAATAGATAAAGTAATAAGAATTTGTAATATTTTTTAATAGATAGTGTAATTAGAAAATGTTTTTAATATTGTAAAGTTAATTTGGTTAGACTTATGGATATCTCATTAAATTTGAACCAAATAAGTGTAGGGTATTTCTAAGTCGGTGCCACCGACTGACTTTTTTTTTTAGTAGTTAATGTATAATTCAAAATTTAATATTTTAATTCTTTCATGTTGAAAAATTCTGGTTAGATTTAATTTATAGATTTTTTGGAATCCTATTTAGTTTTGCTTAAAATATGTCGTAATAAGATTAATTTGATATTGAAATATTGCGATTGGAATTGGTTAATTCTCATATTTTATATTTATGATAATGAATTTTGAGCTTTCTGTTATAAATAAGAATTACAGTCATAATGCTGTTGGTTTGTGCTGCTAAACTCAAGGTTATTCGAAAGAAATATTAATTTGTGATGGTATATATATAGCAGGTTTTATAATTTGATGATTTTTAACTCTAATTAAAACCATCAATACTTAGATTAACTTTTTATCACAAAATTTAATAATTAAAATTTTTCAAAATTGAAATAAACTAAATTCCTAGAATATTTACTTATTAGGAAGGCTTATTAATACTAAATATGCACTAAATGTATTTCTAATATACAATGATAAACATAGAACTTTTCATATATTTCATTTAGTTACAAAAATAAAACTTAAATTTTACATACATGCAGCAATTATCTTTGAACATAAATTAAGTATCATACAAACTTTCTTAATTATATATTAATATGGTAATAATAGAATTCTATATGATATAAAAAAAATAAAAAAAAAAGTATTATAATAAAAATTTAATTGTTTAGTAAACAACTATCATGTTTTCAATATCTATATATATAAAAGCGAAAGTTTGTTTGTTTGTATGTAGCGAATAGACTCCTAAACTGCCCAGTCGATTTTCATGAAAATTTGTATACAGAGATTTTTGGGTACGGAAAGAAATCGTGGCCCAAAAATTTTGCTCTAACACAGCCAAGTTGGGGCTGTGGTGCAAGTATTTAAACTTTTTTGTTCAAAAATGAAAACGGTTTGACCGATTGACTTCATATTTTGTATACGTGATGCTCTTTGAGAATTGAGTTGACACTATTAACAGTTTTGGAATTTGTTAACCCATGTTGGCCGACGGGTGGTCAAAAAAAAATTTTGCGTCCAAATTTTGTTTGATTTTACGAAATTCTGCTTTGGTTAAAAAGAAAGCCCCAAAAAAATTTTTTTTGAGTTCCATTAACCCATTGCGGCCCAACAGCTTGTTATAGGTTTTTTCAATACTTAACTCTAAATTAGAAAAGGTTTAACCGATTTTTTTCAAATTTGTATACGTGCTCCCCTGTGAGAATTGACTTGACACTATTAACAGATTTGAAATTTGTTAACCCATGTCGGCCCGACGGTTGGTCAAAATAATTTTGGAAGCTAATACTGTCAAAATTTGCGAAGTACTGCTTTGGTTAAAAAGAAGCCTCAAAAAAATTTTTGTTGAGTTCCATTAACCCATTGCGGCCCAACAGCTTTTTATAAATTTTTTGGTTACTTTACTCTAAATTAGAAACGGTTTAATCGATTTTCTTCAAATTTTGTATTGTGTTCCGTTTTGAGAATGAAATTAACTCTTTTAACAGACTTGCAATAGTTAACCCATGCCGGCCCGATGATTGACAAAAAAAAGATTTGGAAGCAAATTACGTGCAATTTTGCGCAATACTGCTTTGCTCAAAGAGAAAGTGTAGTTCAGTTAACCCATTGGGGCTCAGAGGCTTTTTATAGATTTTTGCGTTACTTAACTCTAAATTAGAAACGATTTGACCGGTTGACCTCAAATTTTATATGTGTGAAGCAACTTGAAAATGGAGTTGAGTCTGTTAACAGTCGGTCCTACGATTGGTCAAAAAAAATTTTTTGGAAGTAAATTACGTTGAGAGTTCCAGCAACGCGCACCGAGTATTAGCTAAAAATAAAATATAATTTAATAATATGTTTTATGGTAAAATTATTAGCCTTTTAAAAATATAAAATTGTTAAATAAGAACGGATATAGGAAAGAACCCTCGTGTATCAAGTATAAAGATTTTCAGGAAATTCGAAGATAACCTTATAATAAGATTAGTAACTGTTGATTTTTTATCCATATATCCATGTTGATTATGAACCAAAAAAGATTTACAGTGACTATGAATAAAATCATACATTATTAATTCGAACAGTTTTGGAAGTGAAGAAAGTTTCGCAATTGCTCAATAATTAATACTTTCATTTTTGGCATTTTTCTTATGAATAGGTCTAACATATGAGTGTTTCCAGATAGAAGGGAAAACTCCTGAATTTAAAGAAGAGTTAAATAGTATTGAATGGGGAATAGCCAAAGCACTTGAACACTTTTTGAGTATAACTTCCGGAATACCATCAGGTCCGGGAAGATTATTATTCCCAAGTTTGTCTAAATACATTTTAATTACACCTTCATTAATATTTATATTAGACCAAGTAGTTTTCGGAAAAGTATCCAAATGAGGGAAATCATTATAGTTTGGTGTAAAAATAGAATTACTATAAGAAGAACAGAAATATTCACGAAAGAAATTAGATATTATTTTAGAATCATTACTTGAAACACCATTATACTTCATATGAGAAGGAAACTCGTCACTTTTCCTCTTGGAATTAACAAATTTCCAGAAGCATTTTGGATTTGATACTAATTTTGAAGATGTACTAGAAATAAATTCATTATAGAGTAATTCAGACAATAATTTAAATTCATCAAAAAGAATTTTAAATCTCTTATAGTCATGCGAATTCTTCGATTTAAGATAAGAACGCCAAGCTTTATTCTTTTTATTTCTGAGTTTTCTCAAATCCGAATTGAACCATGGTGGACTTAATAAAGGGTTTCGATTCTTAGATTTTGGTACAAATTGCCGAAAGCCTTCAAAAATAACTTCATAAAACCTTTTTGTCATTATATTATCATCTGTATTATTAAATACAGAATAAAAATCAAAGGAACTAATAAATTCATTTAAAGCAGCAAAGTTAGTTAAAATTAAAACTATAAGAATTAGAATAGTCAGAATTTATTGGTGAATTTACACAAAGAGTAAAACTTAGTGGTGGATGAAACTTATCAATACCTATTAAAGGGAAGGTATTTTCGCAGAAAATTAAATTGTTCCATTCAGAAGTAAACACTAAATCAAGTTGTTTACCCTGAAAGTTACAAATTTCTGAGATTTGTTGCAAATAATTAGTATTTAATTTAACAATAATCATATTCACATTCAGTCCTAATATGTTTCGGAATCATAAAATGTTCCTCGTCATGCTTAACCCATTTAAGATTTGGTAGATTAAAATCACCACATAAAATCAATTCATCTTTAGGACTAAATTCATTGGAAATAAAATCTATAGTTTTACCTACAGAAGTATAAATATCAGAATCGGACGAAGGAGGAATATAACAGTTAGCAAGATATAAATTTTTAGAAGGTAGTTTTATTTTCACAATAATTACTTCGAGGTCTTTTAATCCAGGGACATTGACTTGATTTACATTAAAATTATTTTTTACCGCAATTAAAACTCCGCCCTCTTTAGGAATTACACCATTAGGGTAATGGGATGGATTAGAATATCTATCCTTCCTAAAAACTGTGTGGCAGTTATCAAAAAGCTCTAAGTCTAATTGTTGGATTTAATCACGTTTCAGTTAATGCAAATACGTCAAAATTTATTATTATGAATTTAAAAAAACATCCCTAGTCTTTGTTCTTAGACCTCTAACATTTTAATAATAAAAGGACATATTATATTTATTTAAGTTACGGTTGATACATACCTTGAGAAGATTATTTCGAGGCACTGGGGAGAAAAAACTTATTATAACTTTCACGAGCTGAGTTTAAATGCTTATAATAATTACTCTCACTGTGACTTCGATAAAATTTAAGATCATCTCTTACATCTTTTCCGAAACATCTATAGAATTATATAACTTATATAGGTCTTCGTATTTAGTTGCGAGTCCTTCGTCATTAATTAAAACTTTGAGGTTAGTACCAGTTTTACCTTCTAGAACACGATTACACGAATCATTGTGAAGGTAAGCTAAAAATAACCTAACGTTATTATAAACTCGTTCCTCCGAGTAGAGATTCATGAGTCATTCTGGTAATGGGTGGCACAAGCGGTTTAACAAACGACTTCTTTACTGTACCACCATTTACAGTATTAGAATGACTTTTTTCAAGTACATCTGTAGGAGAAACCGAATTAATGGCTACTTTTGCATAGATAGTAATATTATTATCATTGTCAAATTTATTATTGTGGATACCATCGTGTACAAAATTAGTGTACTTATTTTTATTTTTACAATAGAAGAAGTTGAATAAGTTACTGAAGTTAAACAACTATTATTATTCGAAGTCGAATAAGTTAAAGTATTTAAAGAGCTAGTATTATTATTACTTTTGTCTGTGTTGCTATTATCCGTACTCATAATACTATTATCATTATTTATACTAATAGTATCCATACTATCATTAACAACATTATTAATAATATTGTTAATCGGTAACATTAAATTAGTATTAAAAAATGTGGATTTGTTGAAAGAAGGTAGTAAACGGTGTTTTCATAGTGTGGTGAGGTGCGGAAAGTAAAATTGTTATCAGATAGAATAGAAGTATTCAAATTAGTGTTGTTTTGTTGTGAAGTTGTAAATAATTCTGTATGAGTCTTTGTTTAATTGTGGGTATTAAAACTAACCTGTTTCTTAATTGAACTAATTTTAGTATTTTTATTTTTATTTAATTTATTACTTCTATTTATTAATTTTTTTTTATTATACCCGTGCATACATATATGACATCGGGTATATTAGATTTGCTCCTCCGTTTGTAACGCATCGATCTAGACGAGCTAGATATAGTGTCAAGGGTACGTATCGGCTCAGAATCGAAAAATGAGTCGATCTAGCTATGTGTGTCTGTCCGTCCGTCCGTCCGTCTGTGTGTCAGCACGATAACTCAAAAACTAAAAGAGCTACAGTTTTGAAATTTTCACAAAATATTTTTCAAGCAATTTCTAGGTTCCCTATTTTTTTTGGTTAAGATCGGACCAAAACTTCGGGTAGCTCTCGAACAACTAACTTTTTCAACTCCAACATTTTCATACAAAAATTTTGCTTGCATCTTGAAATATGAATTTTGTTTTTTTGTTTTTTTGTTTTTTGTTTTTGTTACAAAAAGTAGATAACGATTTCGAGTTAGAAATTCATATGATTTAAATGATGCGTAGTTTATTTAAGATAAGCAAAAAAGAAGACAAAGATTTTTTTTAAGTAAATGGCTTATTGATATTGATAGATTGATAGATTATGAATATGATGATTATTATATGAATAAGATCATATGAAGTTGATTTTGCTTAAGTTTAATATATTGGTGAATTAAAAATTAATTATAAGAGATAGAATTGAAAAATTAGAGCAAGAGTTTTGAAAATCACACAAAACATTTTTTGGACATTTTTGAGGTTCCCTATTCTTTTAGTTTAAGACCAGATCAAGGTTTTGGGGAGCTGCCTCAAAACTTCTTTGCACCAATATGAATTTCTTAGAAACTGATTATACTACGAGGATGAAAATTACACACTGTTAGTTATATAATGGATCGAGCACTTATATGAAGTTTCAAAATGTTACGGCCCCATTTTCGGGGGGCTGCTATACAACTTCTTTGCACCAATATGAATTTCTTGGAAACTGATAATACTACGAGGATAAAAATTACACACTGTTAGTTATATAATAAATCGAGCACTTATATGAAGTTTCAAAATGTTACGGACCCGTTTTCGGACAGCTGCCATACAAAGTAATCAATTCGATAACTGTGAATCCAATGAAGCTACGAGGTTAAAATCAAAACTGGGCAGATAAAGTAATAGGACAAGTTAGTTGGCAAAGTTGGACATCACTCGTACCAACTTTTAGGGTGGGCTATTTTTTTTTTTTTATGGGATAATAAGTTAATCAAAAATTATGGGATACCTAATAAGTTAAATATTTTTTAAACTATTTTACTTTCTTATATTTTTTTTGTAATATTTATAATAGCATAGGGGAAATAAATAACGGTTAGTGGGTATGCACGGGTATCTAAAAGTTGACAAGGGCAACTATAATCTTCCTCGTTTTTATTTTGGTTTGTTATTACATTTCCAGAATTTAAATTTTTGTTTTTATTTTTTTAATTTGAATTACTATTCTGTTCTACTTGTTTATTTTTACTTACAATTTTCTTTCTTGAATCCTTAAAATCCGTCACTATCGTACCTGGTTTCCAAGCCTTAGATTTTTTGATAGCCTTCACCGTTGATGATGGAACGCTGATTTTATAAGTAAAATATTTCGGTTGAAATTTTTACCCACGTGGAATAATTGATTTACAGTAAATATCTTCACAATTTAATATTTTCTTTATAAAATCAACCAAACGCTATTCTGTAGTGTTGGTGCTCAAGTTTTAAATTCTTATATTAAAATTCGGCTGAAGAACTGCATCTGGTGCTTGATCATTTTTTTCAACGGGTATTAACGATGGAACTATAATGAGGTCTGTTATCTGAGTTTTGTTTTTTGCAAGTGTTTCATCTAAGCAGTCAGCTATCCCTAATTCTTCCAATAAGGATACACTATTAGCCGGTTCAGGAACCACGTTTAGATTGTCAGTTCTTTAGTTATCCTGAATTATTTCCGTTTAGTTTTAACTAAATCTAAATCGGCTAAAACGACATCCCTAAAACTCATTGATATATCACGAACTGTAATACTTTGTTTTAGAGATGAGTACTGCTCATTCAAACTATCTACCAAATTCTTAAATTCTTTTTGATTGAAATTTGTTTGCGCAGATAGCGTCTCAACAATACCCTTAAGTGATAATATTTCACTTTTTAACTCCATTAATTGCACGTTCAAATATTATTTTATGTCGCCGGGAAAAATGCTAAAATTATTGTTTAATGATTCAAAATTTTTTTTCCATTTCCTGGGAATTAGCAGCATTGTTCTTAAGAACGGAAGTTAGTTTTGCTACCGTTCCTTGATGATCGCTTTTAGTTTCGTTGATTACATCAAAGATTTTGTTATTTTTTTTCACCCAGAAATTGTTGAAAACTGTTATTTTATATCAAACAATTCTCGCAAACAAAATATTTAGCAAGAATGTGCTATACCAATTTCTGGGTGCATTACATGTGCCATGAAATTTTAAATGACAAGCACCTTTACAGGTAACAGTTTCAGTTTTTGCGTCATTGATTAAACAAATTAAATGCCAATTTGATGACATATTCTTTTTCGGAAATTCTTTTTGGTTCATTCAATTGAGTTATGTCTTTCAACAAACGATCGTGACAATTAATTGCTAAAGCAGAAATCATTGAAGCCTCATCAATTAAATTAAGATTTTCTTGACGAAGTACATTAGCTTTTTGAGAACTTGCTTTCTTAAAAGAAACTGAAGTATCTGTTATTGAAGCTGGTAAACCAAACTTTTTATGCACAGTGTTTCCCTCGTGAATTTAAATCATATTTTAAAACTTGTAATTTTAAAAAAAAATAGTGTTGTTGCAATTGATCATATTATTTTAAACATTAATTCAAAAAATTTGTCTTGAAATTTAAAAGGCATTAATTTTATACCCAACAATTGGCAAGCATCAAATACGATTTGTTTTTTTTTATGTTCATCATATTATAATTTTTCAATAATTTATTAAAGTATATGTGAATATAAAAAGTTTGAGAAAAAATTCAGATTTTATACCGAGTGCCCCGAACAGTGCCAGCTCGTAATATTTTATAGCGGACGTTCAGAAAAAATACACAAGTTAAAAAAATTATATTAAAAATTTTTAAATATTGGTTATTATACACCCGGATAAAATTATTGATTAATTCTTCTGAATTTTAATAAAAATATAGAGCTAAAACTAACTAACATAATTTTGTTATTTCAGGAAAAAAGGAATTTAAATTTTTAAAAATTATTAATTTCTAAATTTACTGTGATGTTTTCGCATAAGCACCACTATACTTACAGAATTCAAATAGCTCATAGCTCAAGACTAAGAAAATCAAAAAATTTATTTTCACCGTATGAAGTTTTGAGCCCATTTAGTAAATTTAAAGGAAAGTTTTTTGAACAGTCTTTAAAATGTTTTGAGTCTGATAGGCCGACGAACATTAATTCTTCTAGATCTGCAAATCTAGTACTTATTTGTTCTACAATGCAGGCTAAAATACAAATTCTGTATTCCGTTTTTTTTTCAATGCCATGTCGAGAACTAAACGATGAAATAATGCCTTCTAATTTATTAGTTTCGTCAAAAAAAATATCAAAATTTTCTCGTAAATTAAATATATTATGTTTCGTCTCTTCGACAAATTTAATGCAATACGCCACATCCAATGCTTAAGATTCAAAAATATTGTGCAAAGCAACTGAAAAACAAAAAATATGGGTAAATATTAATACCAAAAACTGACATTCAAAGCCATTAAAAAATTGCAAATATCTTTGAGATAAATTAATTGTATTTGCCCAAAATGTGTCTTCATCTTCGTAATTAATTATTTTTTTAAAAGATTTTATTTAACTATCCCCGTAATTTTTAATAACTTTTATTTATGTAGAATTGTATCTCCATCTGCTAGGGGCTCCATTAGAAATCGTTTATTCAACATTTTGTCTAATAAAACACATATTTTTGAAGATTGAAAAAACAAGTGATAAAAAAACCAAGTGTTTTTAAAAAAGCACATTTTCAAAATAATAAAGTGTTTTATACTGAGTATTTTATCGGAATATAATGTTGAAGCTTCAATGTTAACGTTTAATTTAGTAAATATATACGTTGGTGACTAAGTTACTACTTACTTATAAAAACAGTAGTTTTTTTAATTTTTAAGTCCTAATAGCCCTTCTATGGGGAAGGTTAATCAATTTCTCAAGGATCTAATCCTCACTACACCCCTTCCCCCAACTTTTTTAAGTTCAAGGAATTAAATTGTGAATTCTACCAAAATTTGGAATTTTACTTAGAATTTTACTATAAGTTACCGATTTTGCACCAATCTCCATTATTATTAAATATTATTTTTACTAAATTTGCTTATTCGTCAAATTTTATTCATTCAACTTTGTATTACTTTCTATTTCATTCAACTTTGTATTACTTTTGTTATGAAATTTTAAATTAATGAAATCGATTGGCTTGCAGTTTTATGTTTACAGAATTGTAAACAACGAAACGAAATAATGAAATAAAGAATATGCTGGGTATGCAATTGGGGAACGATTTATTGATTATTGTATTTTTATTGATTCATTCCAATTTCAGAACTCATTGTAAATAGTCTAAAATCTTGAAATAAATTACTTGTTAAATAATACTATTTCCCTAAAATGGCTAGGAGAGTTAGAGATTTAGTTAAAAATTGCTCAATCTGTCAGGAAAATAAGTACGACAGACATCCCACTAATCCCCAAATACAGGAAACACCTATACCAAATTACTCAGGTCATACCTTACATATCGACATATTTTCCACCGAGTCAAAGTTTGTACTCACCGCGATAGATAAGTTGACTAAATTTGCTCAAGCTAGAATAATTACCAGCAGAGCAATAGAACACGTGAGGTTGTCTTTAAGAGACATTTTGTTTTATTACGGTGTTCCGGAGTGGGTAATAATTGATAATGAGAAGTCATTAAATTCGGCTTCTATTAAAGCAATGATGGAAGATGAATTGAAGATTAAAATATTTACCACTCCGCCATATAAAAGTGAAGTTAATGGACAGATTGAGAGATTTCACTCAACTCTGTCTGAAATAATGAGATGTCTGAAAGCCGAGAGAACAAACCGATCTTTTAAAGAACTTCTCGAAAGAGCGGTAAATGAGTACAACTATACCATACATTCAACTACGGGAAAAAAACCGATAGAATTATTTCTGGGGAGAACACCTAACACGACCCCAGAAGAGTTTGAAAAAACCAGATTATCTAATATAGAAAAAATTAAAGAAAAACAATTTAAAGATTTAAAACTTCATAATAAAAGTAGGAAACCCTTAAGACAATACGAGATAGGCCAGGTCATTTATGTAAAACATAACAAAAGCCTGGGATCCAAGTTAACTCATCGTTATAAAAAGGAAATTGTAAAACAAAATAATAATACCACAGTTATCACTAATTCAAATAGGAGAATTCATAAATCAAATATTAAAAATTAAATATATTAAATTAATCATTTTAGATTTTTCATACAGGCGGTATTAGGAGAGATACAAATTTTGGACTATACAAACTCACATATGGTAGCCATAAATGTTGGAAAAGGAAAGATGCAGGAAGGGAAGTTTAAGTTAATTCATGTCACGGATCTCAGCATATTACAACAAACAGTGGAAGAAATTGGAACAGTAATGGTAACACATATAAATGAATCACATCCACTACAACCGTACATGACTTATGAAGTATGACAAATAAAAGATTTCTTAAAAGAATTTAATCAAGGAAGACACAAAAGAGCAATCAATTTTTTGGAAACAACTTGGAAGTTTATCGCTGGAACTCCAGATCATGATGATTTTGTATTAATAAAGAAAAAACTTAATAACATTTTAGATAATAGTAACAAACAGGTAATAATTAATAGTATTTATAATGATAGATCAAATAATTTAACTCAACGTACTAATCAAATTTTAAGAGAAATTAGGCAACATAATATTGTAACTAATCAACCTATATTGGAGTTGCAATATAAATTAAAAATTATTAAGGAAGAGATAATTAATTTGAAATATGCTATTCATTGGGCTAGAGTAGGAGTTATAAATTCAATATTGCTTTCAAAATCTGAAATTGAAACTTTAACAAATATTTTAGATAAAGAAAAACTACCTTACTCTACTCCAGAGGAAGCTTTAGACTTTGCTAATTTAAAAATAATGTCAAACGGCACCTGCTTGTTTTATATTATTGAAATACCGTTAACTAGTTTAGAAATTTATGATCAATTATTGTTAAAACCAATAAAAGTAAAAAATATTGTAAATGAAATAAATTTCTCAAAAATTTTAACTAATGATAATGTAATATATGGTATAAAAAATAATAATAATTGTAAAACGTTAAATTCAATATTAATTTGTAAAAGGAATGATCTTGTAAATTTAGGGAACTCCAGTTGCATACCAAATCTTCTGAAAAGTAAAAATTCAAACTGCAGTATTACAAATAGTCAACATATTCCTACAATTGAGCAAATAGATGAAGGCGTAATCTTATTAAATCAATATAATGGGACCATATTTATAAATCATGAGCAGCACAACCTTACAGGTACTTATGTCATCAAATTTGATAATGTAAATGTCACAATTATGAATCAAATTTTTGTATCAAAAGAAATTACAACATTCAAACTCCTACCAGCTATTCTTCAACCAAAATCTATTGGTAACCAATTTCGCGAGCATTTATCTTTGGAGTTGTTAAAAGAAATTCATATAAATAATACTAATCACATCAGTAAATTACAAGAAGAAAAATATATCGACAACTTTATCAATTACAGTATTTCTACTATTGCAATAGTTTCAACCTTGGGAGTAACCTGCATTTTACTAATTAGAAGAAGGGGTAAAATTATAATTAATAACGAACAACATTCAAAACCTAATACAAATGGTGACTTGGAAATTAATGAACAACATTCAAAACCTATTACAAATGATGACTTGGAAATTAATGAACAAACTAGAAGTAACTTGAAACCTGAAAATCCATTGCCAGAATCAGTAGCACGATTGAAACCTGAAGTTCGAAGGAAGAAATTTTATGATACACCGTTTTTTTAATTAATTCGTCAAATGTGGACATTTGAATCTGAAGGGGGAAGAGTTACCGATTTTGCACCAATCTCCATTATTATTAAATATTATTTTTACTAAATTTGCTTATTCGTCAAATTTTATTCATTCAACTTTGTATTACTTTCTATTTCATTCAACTTTGTATTACTTTTGTTATGAAATTTTAAATTAATGAAATCGATTGGCTTGCAGTTTTATGTTTACAGAATTGTAAACAACGAAACGAAATAATGAAATAAAGAATATGCTGGGTATGCAATTGGGGAACGATTTATTGATTATTGTATTTTTATTGATTCATTCCAATTTCAGAACTCATTGTAAATAGTCTAAAATCTTGAAATAAATTACTTGTTAAATTTAAAAAAAAAAAAAAAAACATTCTTTCATTTTAAATATATAAATAATTAACAAAAAAGGTTAAAATTGAGAGACACTTTCTTCAATTTTAAGAACTATTTTTAAATTTAAAAAAATCTTTTAACATAACTTAAAGTATAATGTTGGACCACAGACTAATATACTATACAGATCCACAAAAGTTAAAATTTCATATTTTTCAGTAGCGAGATGAGTTCGTAGTTAAGGCACTGTTATACTAGAATAATGTATACATAAAACTAATTTGTTATTGTTTTTTCATTGAGAAAAGAAAAAAATAACAACAAAATCAATTTTTGTGTTATACAAAAAGAGAATCAAAGAAAGAGAAACCAAAAAATAAAAATTATAAAAAATTGGAATGAGTATATCTATATATTTGATATTAATATTTATATTACTATATATTCAAAATCACATAGTGCATGTGATTGTTTATCTTAAAATGGGAAACTTTTTTTCTTGCCTTTAAAAAGAACTGCTATGTATAAAAAACGTATAATAGACTAGAGACTATTATAAGGATAGATAATAATTTAACGACTGAGCATTTAATGTAGGTTTTGTATATAATTTAGTAAATTTTATAGTGTTATAAACGAAAATGCATGTTGTATATCCTGTTAAATTTTTAATATAAAAATATCATACGCGCCAGTTTAGTTATTTGAATATTTTTTAAAGCTAACTAGCTAAATTTCTTTTCCCCAATATCTTTTGAAACAAAATGATTTTGACAAGCGAATAAATTTTTAGGATAGTCTCCATGTAAATTAAAATTATCAAGCCATTTTTGCCTGGCTTCCTTTTTACTAGGAAATTTAAAAAAATGATTTTCAGAGTTTTTGCAATTGGGTACACAACATTTTCTTCGATATGAACAACTTGGTATTGAAAATAAGCTGTTATTCTCTTCATGTCCCAAAAAATATAGAGGAATAGCTCCTTTTAAAATTCTTTTTTTACCTATGAATTTCTTATCAAAATGTTTGGAACAAATCATTAAATTATTTATTTCACTTAAATTTAAATCAATTTGTAAGTTGTGGCACCATTGATCAAGTAGATCTTTATTTTTTGGAAACCGATGTAAATGTATATTTTCACATGTATTAAGTTTTTGTCCACAATTCTTTATACAACACATTTCTTTTGTACGATTATTCATGATTATAAATAATTATGTACTTACACTTATCACAATTGTCAATATTAATATGTATGTACTTAAATACACTTATCAAGTTATCACAATATTAATTAACTTTTTACAAGTAACTTTAAAAAGTCGCTCGAATGCAATTTAGCTAGTTAGCTTTAAAAAATATTCAAATAACTAAACTGGCGCGTATGATATTTTTATATTATTAAAAATTTAACAGGATATACAACATGCATTTTCGTTTATAACACTATAAAATTTACTAAATTATACAGTCTTACCCCGGTTAACGTTGTTAAATGGTTCCAGAAAAATGCGACGTTAACCGAAACAACGTTATGCGAAGCAATTATATAATTAAGAAAAAAATGTTTGGGTTTTTCAATAAGAATAAAATAAGATTTTATTATTTTTAACTAAAAAGGCATGAATTAAATTTTATTAAAATTGTTTTATTATTTAAAAAAGTGTAAAATTATAAGTACTTGCTAAAAAAGGGGTTACAAGTGTACCAGGTAAATAAATGGGTTTTTTAATTTGAAGCTTATGTAAAATGCAATCATTATTTTCATTTAATTTTACCTCTACCTGTTGGTTTTTCTACTTTGTTTAAAAAATTTACTAGGGTACGATGACTTTTTGGTCTACTGTATATACTACCTGTTGAATAAATGGATGTTGAATATATGGATTAATAAGTGTACCGGAAAAATCAAAAGGGTTTTTTTAATTTGAATTGTTTAATTTGAATAGTTTCTTTTTCAAAATTCATATTTTAATTAATGAAATATAAAAACTGATAATTTTTTTATGATATACTGATATTTAATTTTAATTACTGATAATTTATTTAAAATACTGACCATTTATTTAAAATACTGACCCATTAAATAGTAGCCATAAATATATATGTAGTGGCACAATAAAATAAAACAATTGAACATTCACGACAAAATATAAAGAATTTAATGATAACAATAAAATATATAAGAATTAAACAAAATATGTAGAAAATATACAAAATAACTAGTTTTATATATCAATCGAAAGTAAATTTAATAACCTTTCGAACTAATTAAATTAAATTAAATTATACAAAAAAAACGCAAATTTGCCTATAATCGAACACCAGTTGCCTATTTTCGAAAGCAGATATTCCTTTGTTCGAACACAAATTTTTTTAAAGAATTACTATTAAAAATAGCATGTTTTCATTTATTATATTGTTATTTCTTATGAATTCAAACTTTATAAATACAAAGATTAAATAACTTAATTTAATTTAATAGTTTTCTGGATCATTAAACTATTTCCTAATGTTTTCTTCCGTTTTATTACACGCCTTTGTAATAGTTTCTGGATTACGGTTGAATATTTCCTTATGCCTTAATGATATTTCCTAAAAATATCATTTTTGCCTGGCCTGCCGTTGGTAAAAGGGTTAATTCTTTTCTCCTCCCTTACTTTTTTGGACCACATCTTGGAGCTCTTCTGGCTTTTGTGAAAAGTGGGTTGGTTACAAAATCTCGCTTTTCTAAAACTCGCGTATCAAAATAACTAGTTTTAGTAAATTGATTTGGACGAAAAAGGAACTCAAAAAAATAAAGTAAATCTACCAAAAAACATATCAAATAAAAATTTCATAAATAATATTTTTAAAAGCAAAATTATTGATTTTTGATTTCTTTTTTTAACTTTTTACTTAATTTTTAAAGAAAAGGGTACAATCGTATATTTTTGATACAATCGTATACATAGCAGTTCTTTTTAAAGGCAAGAAAAAAAGTTTCCCATTTTAAGATAAACAATCACATGCACTATGTGATTTTGAATATATAGTAATATAAATATTAATATCAAATATATAGATATACTCATTCCAATTTTTTATAATTTTTATTTTTTGGTTTCTCTTTCTTTGATTCTCTTTTTGTATAACACAAAAATTGATTTTGTTGTTATTTTTTTCTTTTCTCAATGAAAAAACAATAACAAATTAGTTTTATGTATACATTATTCTAGTATAACAGTGCCTTAACTACGAACTCATCTCGCTACTGAAAAATATGAAATTTTAACTTTTGTGGATCTGTATAGTATATTAGTCTGTGGTTGGACCTTAAAATTTTGTATATTAACAAAAAAAAATTTTAACAGGTATTCAAGTTGTAGATGTTTAAAAATAGCAAAATTTCAATTTTCGAGCCCTTATAGCTGCTAAACAGGGGACGTGGCAAAACAATTTTGTTAACCGACTTCTGTTTATTTTTGAGGTTCTAACTATTGCCAAGACTCTAATTTGAACCGTTTAGAAGGTATGGGTAGCCAAAAATTTTGCAAAAATTGAGTTTTGCATCATGGTAAATTTTAGTACCGTATGGCAACCCTTAACATTTGTCTTTTACAAATTTATAAAGTTTATGAAGCCAGCTATCTTTTGCCGTTTTCATATTGAACTTTACACTTAATAGAACTTTTGTTATAACAATTTGAATATAGGGCTTTTTCCAACTTTGTAGGGCTGCACCTTCGTAACGGGTAGGGCTACAGAAAAAAATTCTTCTACGAAATTATTTTTTTTGTAATATCTACTCGTGGTTAAAATTTTTTTTCTCTATTTCAAACGATGTAAAAGGTTTTGTAAACATACGGACGGACAGAGTGAAACTATATAGGCACATTTTTACAAAATTTTTTGAAAATGTGCTAAAAACTGGCCATACCCGATAATTTCTCAAAAAATCTTCATCATTTTCGATTTATTTAAGAACATCGTGCAATACTAATAATATAGATACAAAATTGACTTTATTTATTTCAGTCCTGATAAAAGAATTTAATATTCATTTTGTATAGCACTGGAAGTCTTACGAAAAACTGTTAAATTTCCAATTGGACTGCTAACACTGAATCATATTTTGCTAAATAATTTAGAGCTTCCCTAAAATTTCCACATTTTATAGATTTTCGGATTCATTATCCCCTGTCAATAAGTCTTTTCATAAAAGTACGGTTTTTTCAAACTGTTCATTATGTTTATTGAAATTAATTTTCTTTTGTTTATCTAAAAGAATATCTATTTTTGTTTTTCCAAACATTTTAAAAGTATACAAGCAATCAATATGATAACATGATTTAAAATGATTTGAGCCAACATCAGAAAGGGATATAAATCAGAAAATCCAATAAAATTCCAAATATATTTATCTTTTTCTGAACGGAATAATAAGCATGGCCAACAGAGCAATTTACTTAATTTTTTACAACCTGTAAAAAATTCTTATCACTGATATGTTTTAGCAAGAACATTTCATATTGTTTCTATTTTTCCAGATTTAAATTTTGACTTTAGACTTGGTAATAAAAAAGTAGGCCTTATCATATTTTTAATATAATTTTTTTTATAAAGATAGTAACTTGAAACAAATGTAGAAGCTTCGAATTTGGCACAAGGCTGTTTTTTACTATTTCGTGCGTGTCCCCGTAATTTATGATCAATTGGAGAGGTGGTTTAGGTGCCTCTTAAGAAATCCCAAAATTAAAAAGGTAATTTACGAAATTTGTAGAGATAGAAACTTCAAATTTGATACACGTGGGTTCTTTCTTATTTAAAAGGCTAAGAATTTTACTATAAAACATATTATGTATTATATTTTATAAATTGAAAACGAAATATTTTTTTAATAAACGACCGAACATTTTTTTTTTTTAAATTTTTATCAAAGTATATATTTTTTTGAATTATTACCATAGGTAAGATATAATTAAGAAATTGTGTACGACCCTTAAGTTGTGTACAAAGGTAGCTGCTACACGTATGTTAAATTTATTTTTATATTTAAATCAATTATACAAATAGTTCTAAATTTGTAATTGTATTTTAGAAATATATTTATTGCATATTTTGCATTTATAAGCTTTTCTAATATGTACATATACTAAGACTCAAAATTATTATAAATTTTAAAAAATTTGAATTATTAAATATATTTAAGCTTTGATAAGCTTTTTATCAAAAAATTTCCCTAAACAGGGAGCTTGGCAAAAAAATTTTGTTAACCGACTCCTACTGATTTCTGAGGATCTAATATCTCCCAAAATGTCAAAATCTTAGCTTGAACCGTTTGGAAGATATGTGTAGCCAAAAATTTTGTAAGAGAAAGTTTCTGCAAAATTTGGCTGGTCTACTGCGGGGGCCTCGGATAGCTGCCATATAACTCCTTCTTTTGTATGAGTATTTCTCTACACTAATGAATCTAGGTGCCTGAAATTTTGTCAACAAGAGTTTAGTTTTATGACCAAAGTTTTTGCAAAATAGTAGTATAGATATGGGGTTTCTAGATAAAAAGCTGTAAGGCTCTAAAGCTCTAAATTCAAAGCTAATAAAGCTCGTCTATTACCTTTGAAAGTTTTGCTAAATAGCTTAAACTTAATTTAATATTTATTTGAAAAATTATAAAAACTTTTATAAATTTCTGTTGACCAATTAGGTTGATAATCTTTTATAAGTAAATAAATATACCTTTAAATTTACTTATACGAACTAAATCTCCAACTTTGTATTTTGCTTTTCGGAATATCTACTTTTAATTTATTATAGACAGTTTTTAGCACATTTTCAAAAAATTTTGTAAAAATCTGCTAAATAGCTTCACTCTGCCCGTCCGTCCGACTGTATGTTTACAAAAACTTTTACACCGTTTGAAATAGAGTAAAAAAATTTTAACTATGGGTGGTTTTTGCAAAAAAAATAATTTCGTAGAAGAATTTTTTTCTGTAGCCCCACCTGTTACGGGGCTACAGCCCCCCAAATTTGGAAAAAGCCCTATATTTAAATTGTTATAACAAGAGTTCTGTTAGATATATTTTCAACCTGAAAACGGCAATCAATAGCTGGTTTAATAAGCTTTATAAATATATAAAAGAAAAATGTTTAGGGTTGCCATACGGTACTAAAATTTAACATTACACAAAACTCAATTTTTGGAAAAATTTTGGCCACACATATCTTCTGAACGGTTCAAGCTAGGGTCTTGAAATTTTGGGAGAAGTTAGATCCTCAAATATTAGTAGGAGGTGGTTAAAAAAATTTTTTTGTCAAGCCCCCTGTTTAGGAGCTATAAGGGCTCGAAAATTTAAATTTTGCTATTTTTAAGCACCTGTAACTTTTAAGCACCTGTCCAATTTTTTTTTTATTAATATGCAAAATTTAAAGGCCCAACATTATATTTTAACATATGTTAAAGGTTTTTCTTAGATTTAAAGTGGTTCCTTAAATTGAAGAAAGTGTCTCTCAGTTTTACCCATTTTTGCTTAGATTGTATAATTCTAAGTAAAATACCAAATTTTTGTGGAATTCACAATTTAATTCCTTGAACCTAAGAAAATGGAGGGGGGGGAGTTAGATTAAGTTAGATCCCTGAGAAACTTAGCAACCTTCCCCATTGAAGGGCTATAACAACTTTAAAATAAAAACTTTACTGTTAGCAGTAAATTTTATAAGTAAGCAGTAACTATTTCCAAGTAAATATTTCCAAAGTTAAACTCAGTATGTAATAAAATATAATTTTCAAAATGTGCTTTTTTAAAAACTCTTGGTTTTTGTTCATCACTTGTTAATAATAATTTCTCATTTTTCTTTGTAAACTTTTTGGGTGAAAGTTTAATTGTATGATGATATGTTGAGTTATATTTTCTTTTAGCGATGGCAGTATAGTTAACCATTTATTTGTGCCTTGTAAACTGAATTGTTTCCACATCATATTTTTTTGGGTACAATTGAAACAATTGATACTTGTAGTTCTGAATATGTATGATAATGGTTAATTTTATTTTTCCTCATTAGATTTTGAAATTTTTTGTTGCAAAATTCCGTACCTTGATCAGATTGTAAATTTTTTGGTTTTTTATCAGCACACTAAAAAATATTTTTCATTGCGATTAAAAAATTGTCAGCGCTTTTGTTTTTAAACGGTTCAACATACGCAAATTTTGAAAATATATCAATAACTGTTAATTTGCCAAGTATCATTTAAACCATCTCGAATAACCTTTCTTCGTGTAAATTTTCTTCTTGCACTTTTATGAATTTCTGACACAACTTGTAGCCTCGACATTATTCTCGTACCATTTAATTAAATTTTACAAAGTGTTTTTATAATTTTCTTTTGTATGACATTCACATGTGTCCCGGTTCAGAAGTAGAATTATCATGTGCTCAAACATGTGGACAAACGCTAAAATGAGTACCATAAATTGAAGTGTATTTATTTACTCCAGAAAATTTTTTTATGTGTTTACATAGGTGTAATATTAGTCTTTTATGATCATCCAATAAGACAGAGGAATAAATATTTAAAAACTCCTCAACTTCCATAATTCAAAATGACTGTGCTAAGAATATGTTTGCTGCTTTTATAATATCTCTAAATTGTATATTTAATTCAGTTTCTTATCAGACGCAGACCAAAAATTATTAATCTTATTCATCCATTAACAATGATAATAGTGGGACCATCTGGATGTGGAAAAACAACATTTGTGTGTAATTTAATTGAAAATATTGATAGATTGATTTATTCGAAAATTAAAAAATAAAATGTTGTAACCCAGAAATTTCTGCTATTCCAAAAAATCTAGCTTTTCCTGATATAGACTATTATACCAGTATCCCAAAAGAAATAAGTGGCAATGAACCTAAACCTACTTTAATTGTTCAAGATGGCTCAATGTTAGATTCAGCAAATAAACATGTATCTGAACTATTTACTAAAGGTTCGCACCACCGTAATTTATTTATAATATTGTTAACATAAAACGTTTTTCATCAGGGAAAATTTTCAAGAGATCATTAAATTCTAAATATTTAGTTCTTTTCAAAAACCCTTGAGACAAATCACAGATGTTTCCTCTTGCCAGACAGCTATATCCAGAAAATTTAAAGAGTTTCTTGAGAGTATATAATGAGTCAACATCAGAACCTCATGATTATATTGTGTTGGATTTAACACAAGTCTTTAATGATTTATTTCGTATTAGAACTAATATTTTTTCTAAAGAATATTATACTTGTTTCTGTGATACGAGTGATTTGAATAATAACTGCCACAAATATGAAATGATTGAAGAAAAACCAACATATATTACATGAACTAGGAAAATACAACAAGAAGATATTTCGTAAAAATATTCTTAAATATTGTGATGATGATATTATAAAAACTATTGCTGAAATTGCAATTAATACATTAAATGGTAATAATAAAATATCACCAACTCAAAAAGCAAAATTAAAAAAACATAAAAAACATAAATAAACAAGTTATGAAAAAAACCAAGGGTATCGGAACCCAATATATACGTTGGTGACTAAGTTACTACTTACTTATAAAAACAGTAAACTTTTTAATTTTTAGGTCCTAATAGCCCCTCTATGGGGAAGGTTGCCCGATTTCTCAAGGATCTAATCCTCACTACTCCCCTTCCCCCAACTTTTTTATGTTCAAGGAATTAAATTGTGAATTCTACCAAAATTTGGAATTTTAATTAGAATTTTACTATTTAGCAAAAATGGTTAAAACTGAGAAACACTTTCTTCAATTTGAAGAACCGCTTTTCAATTTAAGAAAATCTTTTAACATATTTAAAGTATAATGTTGGACCTTCAAATTTTGTTTATTAACAAAAAAAAATTTGAACAGGTATTCAAGCAACAGGTGTTTAAAAATAGCGAAATTTAAATTTTCAAGCCGTTATAGCTGCTAAACAAGGGACGTGACAAAAAAATTTTGTTAACCGACTTCTACTTATTTCAGAGGATCTAACTACTCTCAAAATCCTAGCTTGGCCCGTTTAGAAGATATGAGTGGCCAAAAATTTTGCAAAAATTGAGTTTTGCATACTGGTAAATTTTAGTACCGTATGGTAACCCTTAGCATTTATTTTTTAAAAATTTATAAAGTTTATAAAACCAGTTATCTTTTGCCATTTTCAGATTGAAAATACACCTAATAGAACTCTTGTTATAACAATTTGAATATAGGACTTTTCCCAACTTTGTGGGGCTGCAGCTCCCAAACGGGTGGGGCTACAGAAAAAAATTCTTCTACGAAATCATTTTTTTTGTAATACCTACTCGTGGTTAAAATTTTTTTTCTCTATTTCAAACGATGTAAAAGTTTTTGTAAACATACGGACAGACGGACAGACAGACGGACAGAGTGAAACTATATAGGCACATTTTTACAAAATTTTTTGAAAATGTGCTAAAAATAAAACCATTGCAAAAATGGTACTTATATCGTCAAAATCTCCTCAAATATGGAATTAACAAAAGACACGGAAAAAAATTACCAGAAAACGCTAATAAACTTATATTTTATACAGGCACTCAAACAAAATTCTTTTCCAAACGAAAAGCGTATACAGAAACTGAATTACCTTAATATAAATCAACATCAACACAGAAAATCTTACCATTAATTACTGATGAAGTGTTTGAATATGATCCTAAAAAGGAGCATTCAAATATGGATATCGATTAAACACTTTACGATTTAGATGATGAAAATTCATTTAAAAAATTATCTCAAACTGAAATGTTGAAAGATGAAAAATTAATACAAAGACCATATATTATAAGCTCTGATTATCGAATTGCTGTACCATCTCCTGAAAAAAAGATAACATTTAGATTAGCCGGTAGTTCAACTTCCTCAACTATACTTTTACAGTTTCCTGAAAGAAAAAAACGAAAACTAATATTTTTAGTAAGAAGTCCAAAACTAAGAACTTCATCAACACCGGAATGGACAAACTTTTGATGAAGATAGCATTTATATAAAAGTTAACCATAGCTATAATATAACCATAGCTATATATATTAACTGAACTATTTAATAATGTTTTTACATCAACAGAAAAAATATAAAAAAAATTTTAAAACAAAATTACCCGAACTTAAATTACAGTGGCTGCTAATAAAGATGAATTGAATGGTGATGATTTATTATTCAGATACTCAAAGTATGAATACCTAAAAATATTGAATTTGAAAATATTCAATACATACCTATAGAAAAAAATTGTTTTGAAACGGTAGCAATTAAAATTTGTAACCAATACGGCGTTGGAATAAATTTTGTTTCCAGTTACTATAAAACAAAAATTGAATTACACTTTTAAAAGCATTGATTGACCAAAGCCAGTTTTTACATCAGGTTGGGACTTAATTAAAACAGAGGCTGTGAACACAAGTGAAAATATTTTGAATGATATAACATCTGGTACAAACATAAAAGAAGCTGTAATTGGTCAAAGAAAAGGTGGCATGAAAAATCTACGAAAATCAGTAGTTAATCAACTGCATTCGATGTATGGTGGAAAACAAAAAGTCATAAAAAGACGAAGCGGTATGAAAAGACGAGCAGTTTCTAAAAGGACACATTTAAAGTCGAAAAAGCGAAGTAAAACCTCTGATATATTCAAATAAGTATGGAGTATATGAAATCCGAACTTGATCTTTTTGCACCATTACCAGTACAAACAAGTATATCACGTTCAGAATACGTAGCATACAATCCTTTAGCTTCTTTAGAGGCGTCACCGTCAGCTATTGAATTTGTTTCGCTTGGAAACGGAGATACATATCGAGATTTATCGTCAACCTACATCAAATTTAAAATTCAAATACTAAAAAAAGATGGATCAGTTTGGAGTACAAATGATAAGGTAGGAACTGGGGCTGACGCAAAAGCAGCCTCGCAGCCAAGTGCTGTAAATCATTTATTACATTCTTTAATTAAACATTTATCATTTATTAATTCTTTAATTTGAAGTAGTTTCATTACTAGTAACCTACAGCACAAATTTGATGAAGATAGCGTCGTTAGTTATTGAGTTATCGTGATTTTTTATATATGTTTGTTAGCCCTTCGATCGATTAAAAGGTCCAGAATTTCGCCCATATGCAAACCCCGCCGTACTTTCAGTCCTAGTAATCTACAGTTAAAATTTCATCAAGATAGCTCCATTATTTTATTTTGAGTTTTGAGTGCTTTTATTTCTTTTACATGTCGTTTAAATCCATCATCTTATACTTATTCTTTTAATAACCAAACTATTTTATCTGTTGCTTTAATTAAAGATTTGGGAGTATTTTTTGACAGCGAACTATAATTTCAACCTCAATATACCTATATATTAAATAAGGGTGCGGTACCTAGAACTTTTTAATCGAATTTAGGCCAAACGAGCATAAATCTGAAACCAAAGAAGATTGAACCTCCAAATTTGGTATCAGGGTGTCCCTTCCTATTTCCTTAGTGTTTTTGACTCTATTTCCTTGTCGGGGACCAGCCACACATTTTCGAAGACCTTAAAGCATATCTTTAAAATTAATAAAAACAGCTACTTGAAAAAATGTAGAAGCTTCAAATTTGGCGGAAGGGTGTTCTTTACTATCTCTTCCATGTCTACTTAATTTGGGAACAATTGGAGTGGTGGTTCAGTACCCCTCTTAGACCTCCCAAGTTTTAATAGCTTATAATCGAAATTACTAAAAATATTAACTTAAAATTAATATAGAACGTTCAAATTGTGTACAAGGGTTAACTAGTACTTAAAGTACAGCGCGGACTGCATAACCTCCAATTATAGTAGTGGGGCCACTCAGTTCCAAGGACCTTAAAGCATATTTTCGAAATTAATAAAGTTAGTAACTTGAAACAAATGTAAAAGTTTAAAATTTGGCACATGGGTGTTCTTTACTATTCCTTGCGTGCCCCCCTAATTTGGGATCATTTGGACTTGTGGTTCAGGACCTCTCTTAGGCCTCCCAAATGTGTAAAAGCTTATCATCGAAATTAATAAAACTGGTAACTTAAAATTAAGATAGAACGTTCCAATTGTATACAAGGCTTAACTAGTATTGAAAGTATGACATGACTGCATATGGGCGAAATCGTACCATGGTTTCGGGTTCTGGAACCCTTGACAAGTTCAAGGACTAAAAAACATATATCTTAAAAACACCATAACTCAAAAAATAATGCCGGTATTTTGATGAAATTTAAACTCTAGGTTACTAGTAATGAATGTACCATGGGAATTGGTTCTGGTCGAGTTTAATTTCAAAGCCAAAGAATATATTTCCTATGTCCTATGTGTCTTCGAAATCTAGACTTAATTGTAGTGGTTCAGCTATGTCCAAAGGTACTTGCTGCATTTATGTAAAATTTATTTGAATATTTAAATGAATTATATGAAAAGGTCTAAATTTGTAATTGTATTTTAGAAATACATTTATTGCATATTTTGCGTTTATAAGCTTTTCTATTAGGTATATAAACTAACCATTTAAAATAATTGCAATTTTGAAAAATTTGGATTATTAAATATATTATGCTTTGATTATCTTTTTATCACAAAATTTAATAATTTGAATTTTTTCATTTTGTAATTGAATTGGAATAAATATATTTTCATTTATTTCTAGTTTTTTTGTTTTTTAATATTTTTAAATAGATAAATTAGTAAGAATTTGTAATATTTTTTAATAGATAGTGTAATTAGAAAATGTTTTTAGTATTATAAAGTTAATTTGGTTAGCTATGTCTTACGATCAAATTAATAACAGCTTTTATGGTGTTAAAATGACTTATGGATATGTCCTTAAATTTGAACCAAAGGTGTAGGGTATTTCTAAGTCGGTTGCACCGACTGACTGTTTCTTTACTTGTTTTTCATATTAAACCTATACTTAAATTCGTTTAATAATTTTGTTTATTGTTTTTATGTAAACATTTAATTATTATTATAATGAAAAATGTTAATGAATTTATTACTTTTTTTAATGATTTTTTAAATGATTTTTAATTGATTTTTCTTTGTTTTTTTTTTTTTTTGTATGATTGTTTAATATAAATTTTGCATTAATTAGTATTGCAATATTTAATTTTTTTTTTTTTTCACTTTGTTAGTTTTAAGTAATAATTGTAACGTGTTTGAGTTAAGCATGAGTCTAATAAAATAAAAACCAGTATTGTATAACCTTTTGAAAATGGTTCTTTTGGAATTTGATTCTCTTTATTAGAATGATGTATACCTGTTCCGCCAAATAACGTAAAATTTGCACGAGAGTCACAATGTTATTCGATGTAAAACTTGTTTCAATTGCAGAGTTTGGTGTAGATACTCCATTCACATATAATTGAAATTGTGTGAGATTTTGATGATCGAAATGGTATGGATTTTTTGATCTTCTACCAGTAAAATTTTCATTATTAACCATACAAAATACAAGAGCTTTTGGTATTTGCCCTATAAATATATTATTGGATGTGTTAGCTAGAATCGTAAATGTTTCAATTCACTTCTCGTATAAAAATATTTTGCGTTAGCCTTTTCCAAAACGGTATTATGTGCTATTAATATGCTAGGAATAATTGTTAAATGTTTCATACATAATGTAGCTTCGAGAATTTTTAAATAGCTTTCATCGTTATCGTTAAAGGAAATAAAAAATATCTTGCCAAAGCAATTCGACTGACAACGTTATTTAATAGAAATTTGGGAGTGTTAGGTTGACGATAAATCTCGATATGTATCTCCGTTTCCAAGCGAAACAAATTCAATAGCTGACGGTGACGCCTCTAAAGAAGCTAAAGGATTGTATGCTACGTATTCTGAACGTGATATACTTGTTTGTACTGGTAATGGTGCAAAAAGATCAAGTTCGGATTTCATATACTCCATACTTATTTGAATATATCAGAGGTTTTACTTCGCTTTTTCGACTTTAAATGTGTCCTTTTAGAAACTGCTCGTCTTTTCATACCGCTTCGTCTTTTTATGACTTTTTGTTTTCCACCATACATCGAATGCAGTTGATTAACTACTGATTTTCGTAGATTTTTCATGCCACCTTTTCTTTGACCAATTACAGCTTCTTTTATGTTTGTACCAGATGTTATATCATTCAAAATATTTTCACTTGTGTTCACAGCCTCTGTTTTAATTAAGTCCCAACCTGATGTAAAAACTGGCTTTGGTCAATCAATGCTTTTAAAAGTGTAATTCAATTTTTGTTTTATAGTAACTGGAAACAAAATTTATTCCAACGCCGTATTGGTTACAAATTTTAATTGCTACCGTTTCAAAACAATTTTTTTCTATAGGTATGTATTGAATATTTTCAAATTCAATATTTGTAGGTATTCATACTTTGAGTATCTGAATAATAAATCATCACCATTCCATTTAATTCATCTTTATTAGCAGCCACTGTAATTTAAGTTCGGGTAATTTTGTTTTAAAATTTTTTTTATATTTTTTCTGTTGATGTAAAAACATTATTAAATAGTTCAGTTAATATATATAGCTATGGTTATATTATAGCTATGGTTAACTTTTATATAAATGCTATCTTCATCAAAAGTTTGTCCATTCCGGTGTTGATGAAGTTCTTAGTTTTGAACTTCTTACTAAAAATATTAGTTTTCGTTTTTTTCTTTCAGGAAACTGTAAAAGTATAGTTGAGGAAGTTGAACTACCGGCTAATCTAAATGTTATCTTTTTTTCAGGAGATGGTACAGCAATTCGATAATCAGAGCTTATAATATATGGTCTTTGTATTAATTTTTCATCTTTCAACATTTCAGTTTGAGATAATTTTTTAAATGAATTTTCATCATCTAAATCGTAAAGTGTTTAATCGATATCCATATTTGAATGCTCCTTTTTAGGATCATATTCAAACACTTCATCAGTAATTAATGGTAAGATTTTCTGTGTTGATGTTGATTTATATTAAGGTAATTCAGTTTCTGTATACGCTTTTCGTTTGGAAAAGAATTTTGTTTGAGTGCCTGTATAAAATATAAGTTTATTAGCGTTTTCTGGTAATTTTTTTCCGTGTCTTTTGTTAATTCCATATTTGAGGAGATTTTGACGATATAAGTACCATTTTTGCAATGGTTTTATTTTTAGCACATTTTCAAAAAATTTTGTAAAAATGTGCCTATATAGTTTCACTCTGTCCGTCTGTCTGTCCGTCTGTCCGTATGTTTACAAAAACTTTTACATCGTTTGAAATAGAGAAAAAAAATTTTAACCACGAGTAGGTATTACAAAAAAATGCCCCACCCGTTTGGGAGCTGCAGCCCCACAAAGTTGGGAAAAGCCCTATATTCAAATTGTTAATAAACAAAATTTGAAGGTCCAACATTATACTTTAAGATATGTTAAAAGATTTTCTTAAATTGAAAAGCGGTTCTTCAAATTGAAGAAAGTGTTTCACAGTTTTAACCATTTTTTCTAAATAGTAAAATTCTAATTAAAATTCCAAATTTTGGTAGAATTCACAATTTAATTCCTTGAACCTAAAAAAGTTGGGGGAAGGGGAGTAGTGAGGATTAGATCCTTGAGAAATCCGGCAACCTTCCCCATAGAGGGGCTATTAGGACCTAAAAATTAAAAAGTTTACTGTTTTTATAAGTAAGTAGTAACTTAGTCACCAACGTATATATTGGGTTCCGATACCCTTGGTTTTTTTCATAACTTGTTTATTTATGTTTTTTATGTTTTTTTAATTTTGCTTTTTGAGTTGGTGATATTTTATTATTACCATTTAATGTATTAATTGCAATTTCAGCAATAGTTTTTATAATATCATCATCACAATATTTAAGAATATTTTTACGAAATATCTTCTTGTTGTATTTTCCTAGTTCATGTAATATATGTTGGTTTTTCTTCAATCATTTCATATTTGTGGCAGTTATTATTCAAATCACTCGTATCACAGAAACAAGTATAATATTCTTTAGAAAAAATATTAGTTCTAATACGAAATAAATCTTTAAAGACTTGTGTTAAATCCAACACAATATAATCATGAGGTTCTGATGTTGACTCATTATATACTCTCAAGAAACTCTTTAAATTTTCTGGATATAGCTGTCTGGCAAGAGGAAACATCTGTGATTTGTCTCAAGGGTTTTTGAAAAGAACTAAATATTTAGAATTTAATGAAATATCTCTTGAAAATTTTCCCTGATGAAAAACGTTTTATGTTAACAATATTATAAATAAATTACGGTGGTGCGAACCTTTAGTAAATAGTTCAGATACATGTTTATTTGCTGAATCTAACATTGAGCCATCTTGAACAATTAAAGTAGGTTTAGGTTCATTGCCACTTATTTCTTTTGGGATACTGGTATAATAGTCTATATCAGGAAAAGCTAGATTTTTTGGAATAGCAGAAATTTCTGGGTTACAACATTTTATTTTTTAATTTTCGAATAAATCAATCTATCAATATTTTCAATTAAATTACACACAAATGTTGTTTTTCCACATCCAGATGGTCCCACTATTATCATTGTTAATGGATGAATAAGATTAATAATTTTTGGTCTGCGTCTGATAAGAAACTGAATTAAATATACAATTTAGAGATATTATAAAAGCAGCAAACATATTCTTAGCACAGTCATTTTGAATTATGGAAGTTGAGGAGTTTTTAAATATTTATTCCTCTGTCTTATTGGATGATCATAAAAGACTAATATTACACCTATGTAAACACATAAAAAAATTTTCTGGAGTAAATAAATACACTTCAATTTATGGTACTCATTTTAGCGTTTGTCCACATGTTTGAGCACATGATAATTCTACTTCTGAACCGGGACACATGTGAATGTCATACAAAAGAAAATTATAAAAACACTTTGTAAAATTTAATTAAATGGTACGAGAATAATGTCGAGGCTACAAGTTGTGTCAGAAATTCATAAAAGTGCAAGAAGAAAATTTACACGAAGAAAGGTTATTCGAGATGGTTTAAATGATACTTGGCAAATTAACAGTTATTGATATATTTTCAAAATTTGCGTATGTTGAACCGTTTAAAAACAAAAGCGCTGACAATTTTTTAATCGCAATGAAAAATATTTTTTAGTGTGCTGATAAAAAACCAAAAAATTTACAATCTGATCAAGGTACGGAATTTTGCAACAAAAAATTTCAAAATCTAATGAGGAAAAATAAAATTAACCATTATCATACATATTCAGAACTACAAGTATCAATTGTTTCAATTGTACCCAAAAAAATATGATGTGGAAACAATTCAGTTTACAAGGCACAAATAAATGGTTAACTATACTGCCATCGCTAAAAGAAAATATAACTCAACATATCATCATACAATTAAACTTTCACCCAAAAAGTTTACAAAGAAAAATGAGAAATTATTATTAACAAGTGATGAACAAAAACCAAGAGTTTTTAAAAAAGCACATTTTGAAAATTATATTTCATTACATTCTGAGTTTAACTTTGGAAATATTTACTTGGAAATAGTTACTGCTTACTTATAAAATTTACTGCTAACAGTATAGTTTTTATTTTAAAGTTGTTATAGCCCTTCAATGGGGAAGGTTGCTAAGTTTCTCAGGGATCTAACTTAATCTAACTCCCCCCCCTCCATGTTCTTAGGTTCAAGGAATTAAATTGTGAATTCCACAAAAATTTGGTATTTTACTTAGAATTATACAATCTAAGCAAAAATGGGTAAAACTGAGAGACACTTTCTTCAATTTAAGGAACCACTTTAAATTTAAGAAAAACCTTTAACATATGTTAAAATATAATGTTGGGCCTTTAAATTTTGCATTTTAATAAAAAAAAAATTGGACAGGTATTCAAGTTACAGGTGCTTAAAAATAGCAAAATTTAAATTTTCGAGCCATTATAGCTCCTAAACAGGGGGCTTGACTTGATTTTTTTAACCACCTCCTACTAATATTTGAGGATCTAACTTCTCCCAAAATTTCAGGACCCTATCTTAAACCGTTTAGGAGATATATGGGACCAAAAATTTTGCAAAAATTGGGTTTTATATAATGGTAAATTTTAGTACAGTATGGCAACCCTATACATTTGAGCGACATATTTTTCAAAAGCCTATAAAAGCACCTCTCTTCTACCATTTTTCGATTGAAAATAAACCTAACAGAACTCTTGTTATATCAATTTAAATATACGGCTTTTTCGGAATTTGCAGGGGCTGTAGCTTCGTCACCCTTCAAAATTACGAAAAACCTTTGACACATGTTGAAATATAGTTAAAGGGCTTTGAATTTTGTATATCACTAAAAAAAAATTTGGACAGGTATTTAAGTTACAGGTGTTTAAAAATAGCAACATTTCAATTTTCGAGCCCTTATAGCTCCGAAACATGGGCCTGGACAAAAAAATTTTTTTAACCGATTCCTTCTAATTTTTGAGTATCTAACTTCTCCCAAAATTTCAAGACCCTAGCTTGAACCGTTCAAAAGATATGTGTGGCCAAAATTTTTCCAAAAATTGAGTTTTGTGTAATGTTAAGTTTTAGTACCGTATAGCAACCCTAAACATTTTTCTTTTATATATTTATAAAGCTTATTAAACCAGCTATTGATTGCCGTTTTCAGGTTGAAAATATATCTAACAGAACTCTTGTTATAACAATTTAAATATAGGGCTTTTTCCAAATTTGGGGGGCTGTAGCCCCGTAACAGGTGGGGCTACAGAAAAAAATTCTTCTACGAAATTATTTTTTTTGCAAAAACCACCCATAGTTAAAATTTTTTTACTCTATTTCAAACGGTGTAAAAGTTTTTGTAAACATACAGACGGACGGACGGGCAGAGTGAAGCTATTTAGGCAGATTTTTACAAAATTTTTTGAAAATGTGCTAAAAACTGTCTACAATAAATTAAAAGTAGATATTCCGAAAAGCAAAATACAAAGTTGGAGATTTAGTTCGTATAAGTAAATTTAAAGGTATATTTATTTACTTATAAAAGATTATCAACCTAATTGGTCAACAGAAATTTATAAAAGTTTTTATAATTTTTCAAATAAATATTAAATTAAGTTTAAGCTATTTAGCAAAACTTTCAAAGGTAACAGACGAGCTTTATTAGCTTTGAATTTAGAGCTTTAGAGCCTTACAGCTTTTTATCTAGAAACCCCATATCTATACTACTATTTTGCAAAAACTTTGGTCATAAAACTAAACTGTTGTTGACAAAATTCAGGCACCTAGATTCATTAAGTGTAGAGAAATACTCACAAAAAAGAAGGTGTTATATGGCAGCTATCCGAGGCCCCCGCAGTAGACCAGCCAAATTTTGCAGAAACTTTCTTTTACAAAATTTTTGGCTACACATATCTTCCAAACAGTTCAAGCTAAGATTTTGAAATTTTGGGGGATATTAGATCCTCAGAAATCAGTAGGAGTCGGTTAACAAAATGTTTTTGCCAAGCCCCCTGTTTAGGGAAATTTTTTGATAAAAAGCTTATCAAAGCTTTAATATATTTAATAATTCAAATTTTTTAAAATTTATAATAATTTTGAGTCTTAGTATATGTACATATTAGAAAAGCTTATAAATGCAAAATATGCAATAAATGTATTTCTAAAATTTGAATTAAAAACCAGGTCGCTCTGGTTTAACATACCTATTTGCCGAAATAACTGCATCCGAAGTTCAGCTAGTAGTATGTGCTCCAATTTTGTCCCAAATGTAATCACTGTTGGGATCCAATAACAACTGCTTATCCAATAACAAGGTTAGTGAGCAACTCCAATAAGAATAGATTCGTAGAATTATATAAAGATTCTAGTTTTTCAAAAAAGAAATTATGTTGAGAATCTAACAATTTGTTAAATGAAGAAACATCAACATGTTGTAATTGTTCCACCAGGTTCGATGAAATCTCTTACATTATTTTCTAAATTAGCAATATGCTTAGGCAGAGATGAAAGAATTTCCATTTTCATTTTTTGTCTTGTAGAAGTATCATAAGTATCAATATTTTGACCAGGAATCCGGCTGCATAGCTCATTGTATTATTTACGATGATGTTATTCGTTTTGTTGCATAAACACGTTTTCTCATTTTCAAGTTCAGAAATTGATTTGTGAATATTGTCGAACATTCCGCGCAACAAACCTTAATAGTTTTGACAATCTACACAAATGAAAAATGAGTAAAGAGATGGATGGTACCAATATCTACTAAAATCCATGTATACACCATGTAACTTCTACAAAAAGCTTTGCATTAAACGAACTTACTTTTTTTTGTCAAAATCGAAACAATTCTCCAAATCGCATTTGTAACTCATTATGAATATAATATTATAACACGGTAAGAAAAAAGGAAAAAAAAGGTTAACCAAGTTTATTCACTTTAATAATTTTAAGTTTATAATTTTAAATTACTTGATCAAAGTAATCAAATTACTTTTAAGCATATGCCAAAACAAATAAAAAAAATAATTTGAATAAAAATTGAGTTAACACCTTAGAATTATGAGTGTTAAATTACATAAAATAGTTGTACAATGTAAATTAAATTTCTTAATTTAATTTAAACTAGCAGATTTACCGGCGTTGCCCGGAAGCTTGCAAATTGTAAAAAAGCAAGTTTCAGGCATTTTTTTGTAATACTACTTTGCTTATAAATGAAGCCACAAAACAATATTTGTGGAGTTCTGTTAACCCATTGTGGCCCAACACCTTTTCATAGGTCGTTGCTTTGCTATATATTAGAAATAATTTAACCGATTAACTTCAAATTTTGTATAGTTCACTTTACTAACAGATTTGGAATTTGTTAACCCCTGCTGACCTGACGGTAGTCCAAAAAAAAATTTGTTATTAAATTATGTACAATTTTTGAAGGTAAGCACAACTTCTTTGAATTTGGGGAATGCTTAAAAAAATGTTTTGTCGAGTCCTTTTAACCGATTACGAAACAAAAACTTTAAAAAACAGTTTGCAAAACAGTTTGAACGATTATCTCTAATTTTTCAATACATGGTGCTTCTTGACAATTTGGTGCTCCTTGACGAAAGAGTTGAGGATGGTCGGTTTCCGGCGAATAATGGTAACTGAATTAAAATGACTCTAGGTCAAAAGGGTATACTATATTTATCATTACGTCATTATACTATATCAATAGTAGTTTTATTGAATTGCCAACGTTTGAATAAAATATAGTCGATGGTTTAGAAATGGTTTAAAAATCTGTTTTTCAACTTATACTTTGTTTAGTACTTACCTGTAAGTTCTACTACGCTCTTCCTTGTTTTTTTAAAGATTTTATGAGAGAAATGTAGGCTTATTTTTTGGAAAAACTGTTTTAAAATACTATGTATTTAAGCATTATATATACGAAATGGAACTTTTTTATTTTTAGATTTAATTTGAAGAAAACCTTCAATTTTACACTGAAATCTATTTCTAAAAAACAACAATGCAAAGTAGATAAAAACCAAAGACTTACGAAAAAATGTGGAGGAGGAAAATGCTGTGTTATTTAATTTTAAACAAATTTTTGTTCGGATTCTTTATTAGCTTTATTCTAATTATTATTAATATTATCTCATTTAGCTTTTAACTATTTGATACTATTTAAAGAAAAAAATTAGTCTTTATTTATTAATTAAGTGAGCTTTTGGAATAACGATTAACTTGCGTTCATACCAAAAATTTGAAAATTTCATTGGATCTTTGTTCAAAAGGCGAAATCAGGTCAAAAACAAATTAACCCTGTGGGTTTTAATTAAAATGCTGGTACAAAATTTTCAATAAAATTCTTTTAATAGTTTAAGCAAATAAAATTTATAGAAAACTTCATGGCGTCGTCGTGGAAAACGGGTAAACCGAACTCAACAAAAATTTGTGTCAGCCTCTCTTTTCGACTTTAAAATCACCCTGTAAAATTGAACACACATCGGAAAAACAAAATTATTGAAAGCCCCCCAGGTCGAAATGGGTTAATTTATTCCAACTAAATTTATACAACTTACTAATATAGTTACATCTCCACCTGAACAAACAACACTTTTTGCATAAATGTTTTTTTTTCCTTTTATTAATTATTATTAAATTAAAAATGAAACTAAAACAAAAACTTAAAACTTTTTTTTTGTGAAATAACATTATAAAAATTTAAATAAAACAAAAAAAGACCTTGAAAAAAAAAAAAAACAAAAAAACAAAAGAAAAAATAACACAAAATATCAAACACTCATTAACGAAAATTTAAAAAATCCTTACTTTTATTTTTTTTTATTATTAAATACAAACATAAATGTAGTTAATTAAGTGTTTGATTCGACATCAAAAACATTGAAAAAGCCTCATTGCGCCATCGTGCCTAAACGGGTTAACCGAACACAAAAAAATTAATTCAAACTCTCTTTTCGACTGTGAAATCACCCTGTAAAATTGGATACAAATCGGAACCATAAAATTTTTTGGAAGCCTGCCAGGTGGAAATGGGTTAATTTATTGCAACCAAATTTATACAACTAATTCCGGTTGATAAGGGGAACTTTTGTTCCAAATTTCAAGTCAATCGGTTAACCGTTTTGACTCGACATTAAAAACAATGAAAAAGCTTCATTAGGCCCCCGTGCCCAAACGGCTTAACCGAAATCAACAAAAATTTGTGTCAGCCTCTTTTTTCGACTACAAAATCACCCTGTAAAATTGAACACAAATCGGAAACACAAAATTTTTGGAAGCCCGCCAGGTCGAAATTGGTTAATTTATTCCAACCAAATTTATACAACTAATTTCAGTACATTTGTGCAAAATTTCAAGTCAATCTGTGAAACCGTTTTGCCTCGACATCCAAAAAGCGAAAAAGCTTAAAACGGCTCTGGAGCCGCAACCTGAAGATGTAATTATAAAAATGTGACGTAGTCTATGTCACTCCCCGGGCTCTCAGAATTATTCCTTTAAAATTTTGTGACAATCGGACCAGTGGTTTTCACGTGAATCCTAGACAAACAAACAAACAAATTTTCTCCTTTGTATATTAGGTAATTAATAAAAACCGAAAAGTCGTGAAAAGCGTGTGGTTGAGTAATTCTGTAACACTGATTTATCACCAGATGGTTCTCGAACTGATATAGGGTGTTCAAAATTGAGGTATCAAAAGATCCATTGTTTCTCTTGCTGTGTCGCAAGTGGCACCGTCCTGTTGAAACCACATATTTTCTATGTCCAAATCATCAATTTCCCGCCACAAAAAGCTTCGGGTCATCTCCCAGTAGCGATTTCCATTGACTGTAATCGCATTTCCATTTGCTTTTTCAAAAAAATATGGTCCGATGATTCCTCCTGACCACCAACCACACCAAACCGTAACTTTTTGTGGATATAATGGTTGCTCTAAGATAACCCTTGGATTCTCTTCACCCAAAATGCGGCAATTCTGTTTATTGACGTACCCATTGAGCTGGAAATGAGCTACGTTCGTGAATATATTTTGTTAAAAAAATTCTAATTTTCTTCTTGTTTTTCGATTGCTCAAGAAACGAGTTGCCGACGTAATGCATGGTCAGTTGGTTTTAAATCTATTGGCTGATGGAGAAAAAATTCAAATTCGGCAAATTTATCAACCATCAGCTTGATGGCACGATTTGTTGGAGCATTTTATCTACCAAATTTTGTTCGAAATTGGCTAATTACATCTTGAAAACTTTTACCATTGTAGTGTAACGTTACATATTAACTAAATATAAAGAAATTTTTCCAAATCTGCTATTTTAGTAATAAACACCGACACTTCTGCTGAAAAAGGAACACACTGGTTAGCAATTATGTACCAGTTCAAGAGTGCGCAGAGTATTTTAATTTATTTGGAAATCCACCATTCCACAGTGAAATCATAAAATTTTTACAAAATCAATCAAAATGTTTTGTTTTTAACAATAAACGTTTACAAAGCGATCGTACATCAGTTTGCGGTCAATATTGTTGCGTATATTTATGGATGCGATGTAACTGCAAAAGTATGAAAAATTTTATTAATTTATTTAATACAATATCATCCCCACTCAAAAATGATAAAAAAATACAAAGAATGTTTCGGACGATTTTTTAAAAAAAAAAATTTGACCAAACACTATGTATATAAAAGTTTCATATAAATTTCTTCAGTTAAAAAAAAATGGAGCAAGTATCAAATTCAGAAATCATTGAAAAACAAACAAGTGAAACTCCAGAAAATCTTTTACGAAGTTAGATCTATTATTTGGATGAAAAACAAACAACAAAAATACAAACAGGATTTAATGTTGAAAACTTTACTGCATCAATAATTTTTAAACATCATAAAGTCATTTGTGAGAATTATTTGACGCGGTATGAATTTTATCAAGATCTTACAATCAATCAACCCAAATTAAATTCAAAAGGATTTTCGTTAACATTTAATCACACTGGGAAAAATAAAAAAATTACATTGCAACTAGATGAGCACAACCGCCTTTTTCTTAAGTTAGACTTTATACAAGCAGTGATGTCAAACAACAGTGGAGCTGAACTGAATGTACGAGAATATGTTTGCAAATTTTTGGAGAGATGTATTGAAGAGAACAAATTAAAACTGGAACAAGAAAATTTTTACATACCTATATATTTACATATAGCTCAGTTTTGAGCTCAGTGCATGTTCCACAAACCATGGATAGAGTGGGAAATTTTTTTAATAAAAGAAAATTAAGTATTATAAATATAGATATAAAAAATATAAAAGAAGACAAATTGAGTGCGCCGCCAGAGTCCGGCCGAATTCCCCAGGTGCCAGAGTTCTTGCCGAACTTAAATTTATTCTCCATCAGCCAATAGATCCGAAAAGATTTTAGTTAGAGCAAACAGTATGGCTGCCAAAAAGTTCTTAACGGTAGACCTGCGTTGTTATGAAACAATGCCAGAGAAGGAAGAGGAGGATAAAACTTAAAAATATCACCAGCGCTTTTACAAGTCTATGGAAAACATAATAAAAAAACAATATTTATAATTTTAATTTGCAGTTTTTTTATTGTTTTTTTTTCGGAATTAGCTCAAAAATAGCCTTATTTAAGCGATCTTTATCGCGCCCCAAAAATTTAAAAAAATGACTTACACAGTTTAACTCTGCCAGCTCTTCTCAGTTTTAACATGCTTGGCAACACGTTTCGGCACAAAGAATTTTATTTTTTCTTTTGTTGTACCTGTTGATCTCTTTTTGTACTAATGAAGAACCATATTTTAAATTTAAAAAGCTGTTCCTCAGCCAAATCATCTATCTTTTTGTAAATCTCCTGGTCACCCTTGGCTGCTGCCCATAAATTATCTAAAAACGACCAGAAGTAAAAATAAAAAAAATTAAAATATGGTAGAAAATTTAAAATAAAATAAATAAATAATATCTACTTACCATTTTGTAATGGTAATTGCAGTTGACTTTTTACTTGTAATATAATGACAAATCTGCAGTTTATTATATACAAATCAATTTGTTCACTTAATTATTATTTTCTGATGATTGACAGTTATTAAATTTATTATACCCGTATGACTATATAGTCAAAGGGTATAATAAATTTGCCATTACGTTTGTGACGCAGAGAAGGAGGGGGGTAGATATAGACTCAAGTGTATGGATCGGATCAGAATCGAAAAAAAAATCGATTTAGCTATGTATGTCCGTCCGTCCGTCCGCACGATAACTCAAAAACTAAAGGAGCTAGGATCTTGAAATTTTTGCAAATTTTTTTGCAATAGCCGTCATTGCTATTTAAATTCAGCCATTTTGGTCCATGGATTCGGGTAGATGCCATAAACTTCTTTTTTATATGAGTATTACTCTGTACCTGTTACAGCTACGTGTCTGAAATTTCGGCAAAAGTAGTTTAGTTTTATGGCCAAAGTTTCTGCAAAATTTGGTTGGTCTGTTGCAGTGAGTTCGAGTAGCTGCTATACAACTCCTTCTTTTATATGAGCATTACTCTATACCTATTAAAGCTGGGTGTCTGAAATTTTGTCAAAAATAGTTTAGTGTAATTGCCAAAGTTACTGCAAAATTTGGTTGGTCTACTGCAAAGGGTTCGAGTAGCTACCATACAACTTCTTATTTTATATGAGCATTACTCTATCTATACCTAATAAAGCTGGGTGTCTGAAATTTTGCCAAAAATAGTTTAGTGTAATGGCCAAAGTTACTGCAAAATTTGGTTGGTCTACTGCAAAGGGTTCGAGTAGCTGCCATACAACTTTTTATTTTATATGAGCATTACTCTATACCTATTAAAGCTGGGTGTCTGAAATTTTGCCAAAAATAGTTTAGTTTAATGGCCAAAGTTACTGCAAAATTTGGTTGGTCTACTGCAAAGGGTTCGAGTAGCTGCCATACAACTCCTTCTTTTATATGAGCATTATATTGCACCTAATAAAGCTGGTATGTTTGAAATTTTGCCAAAAGTAATTAATGTTTGTAATAATAATGATATAATATTTATATAACGGTCATACGGGTATCCCAAAGTTGACACAGTTTACTCTACTACACTCTTCCTCGTTTTTAGTTGTTATTAATTTATAACTTTGTAAATTATCTCTATAAATTGAAAAGGTTAAAAACAGATCAAATCTTACTTAAAAGTTGCGTTATAATTATGTTTTATTTTCTATATCAAACAAGCGTTTATAGCTAATCATTTCACAAAAGCTTAATATGTAGAAAAGCTTTAATAAAAATACTACTTTGTTAATATTATTATTATTAATGTAAATTAACCGACTATAATTAAAATTGAAAAGGTTAATAATAAATCAAATCTTATTAATTAAATAAAAATAATTAATAAAACATTCTAAAACGATGCAACATTGTTACAATCAAAAGTTATGTTTTAAATCAAATTCAACTTTGTTTATATTATTATTAATATAAACAAAGTTGCACTAATTATCATTTTCTGATTATTGACAGCTTAATAACTTAACCGACTATAATTAAAATTGAAAAGGTTAATAACAGATCAAATCTTATTAATTAAATAAAAATAATTAATAAAATATTCTAATACAATGCAACATTGTTACAATCAAGAGTTATGTTTTGAATCAAAAGCACTTTTGTTTATTTTTATTTTATTTCATTAACCAAAACAAGGTTTTTACAAACAAAACAAAAAAAAAATATCTTATACTATTATTCATAATTTAAAATTTTAAACAGAATTAAAAAAAAAACAAGTAAAGAAACAGTCAGTCGGTGCAACCGACTTAGAAATACCCTTTGGTTCAAATTTAAGGATATATCTATAAGTCGTGTTAACACCATAAGAGCTCCTATTAATTTGATCGTAAGACATAGCTAACCAAATTAACTTTATAATACTAAAAACATTTTCTAATTACACTATCTATTAAAAAATATTACAAATTCTTACAAATTTATCTATTTAAAAATATTAAAACAAATGAAAATATATTTATTCCAATTCAATTACTAAATGAAAAAATTTGAATTATTAAATTTTGTGATAAAAAGCTAATATACTTAATAATTAAAGTTTTTAGAAATTGCAATTATTTTAAATGGCTTGTTTATGTACCTATTAGAAAAGCTTATAAACGCAAAATATGCAATAAATGTTCAAACTTCAAGGAGACTAAGGGAATCGAAAGCGACACTCTGTCCGCACTGTACTTTAAGTCCTAGTTAACCCTTGTACAAAATTTGAACGTTCTATCTTAATTTTAAGTTACTATTTTTAGTAATTTCGAGTATAAGCTTTTAAAACTTGGGAGGTCTAAGAGGGGTACTGAACCACCACTTCAATTGATCCCAAATTAGGGGGGCACGCAAGAGATAGTAAAGAAGACCAAATTTGAAGCTTCTACATTTTTTCAAGTTGCTATCTTTATTAATTTTAAAGATATGCTTTAAGGTCTTCGGAAATGTGTGGCTGGTCCCCGACCCCCAACTCCAATGGGGCCCAAATTTCAAAGACAATTAGGAATAGGAAGGGACACCCTGATACCAAATTTGAAGGTTCTATCTTCATTAGTTTCGGAATTATTCTCGTTTGGCCTAAATTCGATCAAAAAGCTCTAGGTTCCGAACGCATGGTCCAATCCCGAACTTACGCAATACCCACAGAAGTTTCATTACTAGTAACCTACAGCACAAATTTGATGAAGATAGCGTCATAAGTTGTTGAGTTATCGTGATTTTTTATATATGTTCGTTAGCCCTTCGATCGATTAAAAGGTCTAGAATCCGAACCCATGGGCCGATTTCGCCCATATGAAATCCCCGCCGTACTTTCAGACATAGTAACCTACATTTAAAATTTCATCAAGATAGCTCCATTATTTTTTGAGTTATCGTGCCTACGGACGGACGGACGGACATGGCTATATCGACTCAGGAGGTCACCCTGATCACAAATATATATACTTTTCCATATCTAGCTCGCTTCCTTTAGGTGGTTACAAACACCATACCAAAGTTAATATACTCTTTTACCTATTATATAGGTGTAGGCTATAAAAAAAAGTGTAAGAACAATTAACAAAAATTAGAATACTTAGGTCAAATTACAATACAAAGTTTTTTTTACTGTACAAAATATTAAAAATTTAAACAAAAAAAAAATGCTTACCGAACAAAAACAAAAAAGCAAAAGCACTGTATGAGCGTCATTACTTATGGTTTAATATCATAATATGTTAATATGTACTTGAACTTGAAATTATTATTAAGTTTACAAAATAGGTTCATTTAAAAATTTTTGCTTAAGTTTATATTTAAAAGTGTTTCTTAATATATTTGTTGAAAAAAGATAACAATGTTTAGTAAATGTAGTGCAACATCTGTTTATAGGTTCATTATTTGCGTATTGAGTTCTGTGAGTATTTTCAATCAAAAATTTAGTGTTTCTTGTTTGTCTAACTTCGTTATTTATTCTGACTTTATACGTTAGAAACTGAATATCAATTTTTTTATTTAAGATGTCGAAAGTGAAGCAGGATGAAAGAATTTCCCTGCGCGATGCAAGAGTTAACATTTTTAAGGTATTTAGTCTTGTAATGTAGCTTGGAAGAGTGGAGTACCCTGAAGGGTCATATTGGTTTCTTAGAGCAAATAAAAGAAACTGTTTTTGAACAGATTCAATTCTTTTAGAGTGTGTTTGAAATGCCGGATCCCAAACAATGTGACCATATTCTAATGTAGATCAAACCAAAGAACAATAAAGTGCTTTTGTTACTGCTACGTCATTAAACTCTTTGGCCCTTCTTTTAATGAAACCTAACATTTTATTTGCCTTTGCAATCATGTGTTCGTAGTGAAGATTAAAATTTAATTTATCATCCAAAAGAATCCCAAGATCGGTCATGCTATTCACCCTTTCGAGAGCTAAATTGTCTATTGAATAATTGAAAAGTATTGTATTTCTTTTACGTGTAAAGCTTATGACCTTGCATTTCTCAATATTTAGTTCTAATCTATTGGATATGCACCATTTATGTAAAGAATGCATGTTTTCTTGAAGTAATTGAACATCAGAGTTATTTTTAATAACATGAAAAATTTTAAGATCGTCAGCAAATGCAATATGAGATACACCTATTAATTTTTCAGAAAGATTTGAAATGAATACATTGAATAGAAGTGGACCTAAATGGCTACCTTGAGGCACACCAGAAGTAACATAAATTGGGTTTGACAAATGGCCTTGGAATTTTATGTTCTGAGTTCTTCCAGTAAGATAAGAGCCAAGCCATGCCAAGAAAGAACCAGATATGCCCAAAGTTTCAAGTTTCTTCAGCAAAATATTATGATCAACACGATCGAAAGCTTTGCTAAAGTCCGTACAAATTGCGTCAACTTGATAACCCTTCTCCATTTCATTTAAGATTTCAGAAGTGTAAACTACAAGATTTGTAGTAGTAGAGCGACCTTTTCTGAAATCATGCTGTTGTTCATTTAGTTTCATATTAATAATAGGTGTGATTTTGCCCACCACAATTTTCTCAAACAATTTTGGGATAGGCGAAAGGATGGCTATTCCTCGATAGTTTTCGACAGAAGCTTTGTCTCCTTTTTTATGAATAGGGGTCAAAAAAGATGATTTCCAAGCAGATGGGAAGGTGCCTGACGAAAGTGATATATTAAATATAATGTGAAGTGGATACGTCAAATAACAAATGCAATTGTATAAAAAAGAAGGAGCAATTAAATCCGGGCCCACACCTTTTTTTTAGATCGAGGTTATTAATTGCTTCATAAATTTCATTTTCCGAAATATACAAATCTTTTATAATTGAATTAGTATTATTAATCGAGTTTGAAATTGGGATATTGATGGATACGTCAAGCGGACGAAAAACTTTTTGAAAGCAATCTGCGAAGAAATTACAGATTACATTAGGATTTGAAGAGAAAACATTGTCTTTAGACATAGAATTTTGATACCCACAAGTCTTTCGTTTTGTATTGACAAAGTCAAAAAACTTTTTTAGATCCGTAATTAATTTACTACCGATCTCAGATACATAATTGTCATATGCCAAATTTGATTTATTTTTAAATTCTAAAGCGAGATCCTTATACATATTTAATAAATTAGTATCAGGCTCCTTTGTAAATTTAATTATTTTATAAAGTTTGTTGCGCTGATTGCGCAAAGTCCTAAGTTCTCGGTTACCCACGGTTTTGTGGTTTTATCCTTTTTACGTATTTTAGGTACATAGGAGTTGACTATATGAAATAATTTCATATAGAAAATGGATACTGTTGAGTCAATGTTCTGTTATCTTAACAGTTCGTCTCAATTAAAAACCGATAAAGCATTATTAATGCTTTGATAATCGGCATTAAGAAAATCAAATACAATATTATTATTGTAAGATTTAGCTAAAAGTGGCGTGATGGAAGAAAATTCAAAGATGACTGCGCTATGATGAAGTGAGTTGGAGAATAAATTAACTGTATCATCAGCGAGTTTAACTTCCACTTTATAATATGCATTAGAAAATGCAAGATCTAACCACTTATTATTTTTGTTAGGAAATCTGATAATTTGCTGTAAGTCGTTACCATAAAACTCACTGATAATATCAAAAACAGTTTCGTCATCAAAATTAATTGGTAGTAGCAAGTTATCAGAATCGTCTACTATAAACGATAGTGAAGGACGATTGAAATCCCCAAAAATTAATATTGATATAATAAATGAATTTTAAAAAATTCAATTTTGATATAATATCATGATATATATCAAAGAAGTCAGAATATGTGGAATTGTCAGTATTGGGCGGAAAGTAAACGATTCCAAGGTATAAAAAATTTTTACCTAAGTTCACTTTTATAAATTTATGATCGAATAAAATAGATGTCCTAGTATGTAATGGAGTACTAGACAACTCGTTATTAACTGCAAGAAGAACACCGCCTCCACGAGAACAGTTTGTAGAATTGTAATCCCTGTCTTTCCTGTAAATTGACCAATTACTGTCCAGTATTTTTTGATTTTTGAAGGAATCATTTAGCCAGGTTTCGGTAAAAGCTAACACGTTGAATTCACAGGACTTAGCATCAACATATAGTTTTTTTAGCTTACCTCTCATACCACTGCAATTATGATAGAAGATTTTAAGTTTATTACTATCTTTATTTTTATGTACCTTAAAGCTAGATGATGTATGAACTGAAACTAGGTAAGTATTAATGCTATTTTTTCACACTAAGGAGACGAAAAAAGTCACTGCTACTTTTTCTAATTCTTTGTAAATAATAGATTCTTTTGCTTTTAAGGTGACTGCAATAGGCTTGTAGATCTTTTTCGACCGATTTAGAAGAGGCCCCGAAACCTTCATTTAACAAATAATTTCATTAATTCCTTTGGGTTAGACGGTAAACCTTCTTGATCAATAAAAATTTTAATATTGAGTTTGGTTTTACCGTCTACACAAAGGTCGTCATCTTCCTTATGCAAATAGGCTAAATAGAGTCTTACATTTTCATAAATTTTTTGATCTCTAAAAAGCGACAGAACATAAGTATGATCATCTTTCGCTATCGCATTTTTCGTTAATCTAACTATAGGAGGCATTAAAGGATTAACGAAACTTGCATTGGAAGGAGTTGAAATAGAGCTATTGGCGTATTAATACATGAAGTTGTATTGCAGTTAAAATTTGAAATTTGTGTATATGGAGTACCGACTATAATTGTTTCTCCCTGCTTAAAGTTAGGATATGTTTAGACGTTATTGGAGTTGTTGTGCTAATTAAATTTGAATTTGAATTTGTGGTAATTAAATTTGAATTCGAATTTGAGTTTGTAGAAGTTGTTGAATTGCACATTGTGTTAGTCATTATACTTGAATTTGTACTACTAACCGAAATTTCAAGTAAATTTAAATCTGGCTTATTTAGCGAATAAGTAACTAGGTTAGACGGAGGCAAATAGTTATGAAATTTAACTGGTGTTTGAGTTAATAAAATGGGTTGTATATTGTATGAATTTAAATTATTGTTATTATTATTATTATTGATATTATTATTATTGTTATTACTATTATTTTTATTATTATTATTATTATTGTTATTATTATTATCATTATTATTATTATTATTGTTATTATTATTATTATTATTATTATTATTAATATTATTGTTATTATTATTATTATTATTACTATTATTATTATTATTATTATTATTATTATTATTATTATTATTATTATTATTTTTGTGTAAAATAGGCTGTGTTTTGTTTTTGCTTATAATATTTTTTTTATTATTTGTGGACTTAGTGTTATTGCGTGTATTTCTATTCTTGTTTTTTTCTGTGATTGTTTTGCTATTAACGTTATTGATATTAAGTTCAATTTTATTTTTATTTTTTATTGAATCTAATTTACTATTATTTGACTGTTTACCTAAATGTTTAAAGGTGGATATTTTTGTCCCTTTGTTCCATAATTTAATATTATTTATTTCCTGGACTTTCGTTTCCGGTACGCTAACTTTGAAAGTATGATACTGCGGTTTATATTTCAGCCACTTAGGTGTGATTAATTTACAATGAACCTTTTCACAATTCAACCTCTTTTTTATGTATCTGACTAGTTTCTCCTCTGTTGTATTAGTGCTAAGGTTGGAAATCCTTAAGTTAAATTTAGGTTTAATTGTAACTTCTGGTGGATCAACTGCTTCTATTACGATTGAAATATCGTCATATTTTTCTTTAGTTGATTCAATGTTAAACGTCTTAGCCTTATCTACATCATTTATTTCATCAAATACTGATTTAGCTGAATTGTTTGAATATAGATCATTCTGATGTGAAGCACTAAAAATTTTAACACCATCCTGAATTGTCTCTATTTTGGCCTTAAGGATATCTAAATCGGCCAATACTACATCTCTAAAGCTCATTGAAATATCAGTTTTATTTTTATTTTCTGAATTCGAGATGAAAAGTTGCTTTAAATTGTCCATCGCATACAAAAGCTTATTATTAATTGGATCTTGTGCTAATGATTTTTCAATAATGTTCTTTGGATCTTGTTCTAAATTATTTGTTTCTACTTTAATTAGCTCACTAACACTTCTTTTTTGATCATTTTTGAAATTATTAAGAGTGTTATTTAGTATTTCGAAATTTCTTTCCATTTCCGTAAAGCTGGCTGTATTGTTCTTTACAACTTCCAATAATTTCACAACTGTACCTTGAAAATTTTCTCTAACGGCTTTAATGTTTGACGATATATCATAAGAAAATTTTCTCAGATAAGTTTGTTGATCTAAACAACCTTCACAAACAAAATGCTGCGTCAAGAAGTTGTTATACTAATTTCTAGGAGCGTTTAAACAAACCCCATGAAATTTACGGTTACAGAACCCGTTACAAGTTACTGAATCTGCTTTCATTTCAGTAACTAAACAATTGTTTGCACTGCATTTAAATCCCATTGTAATAATAAGCAATATAAATTATATAAGATTGCAAAAAATAAGTTCACTTTAATGATTCACTTTAAATATAATTATATTGTTGTTTATGATTTTTTGATTTTGTATTTTTTTTTTTTTTTGTTTTATTATTAATTACTTTAAAATTGCTAATTTCTGACTTGAAAAAGTAATTATGAAATGTATATGTAAATGTATATAATAAGTATATTGAAAAGTAGGTCACTAGTTTAAAAGTTAAAAATTTATGCTTATAGGTCAAGTTAATAAAAAGCACTTTTTATTTAAATTTCTTATAAATAATTTTTGAATAACGATAACGTCTAAACTGTATGAAGTGAGAATGAAGAATTGAAAAAAAATAAAAATATTATTATTGATATTGATATGAATTTCCTAAAAAATTTTAGCTAAGTTGCATTTCATTGTTACACTCAACATTTAATACGAACTAAGTAGCAAAAGAAGAATTAGTAAATATTGTTTTTATATATAAGTAGCTAATACAAATAATAATTCTTCCGCTGTAATCCATAAACGTAAGCAGTTCTCTATAAAGTTATTAGAGTTAAAAAAAAAAAAAACAAAAATGGAATCTAACTTTTGTAATAACTGCAATGTAAGAGTTGCAAATCGTAATGGACATGTACGTTCATTTCTGCATAGACAAAATGCAGCAAAAGAACTTGCCGACAACGTCAAATTAATAGGAACAAATTTTAAGGGACGAGTAAAAACATTTTTTTTCGAAAACAAAGATGAATCACTTATAAATCCCTTAGAGGTTCTTTTAACTAAATATTTCAACATTTCCACACTATTGGAAGATTGTTTGTTGGAACATGAGCGTTTTAAGATAAACGCTGATTTTTTTGCCGAGTATATAAAAATGAATGGAAATTTAAGTGATGTGCAAAAATCTTTAAAATCGTTTCATACACCGATGGTTTCTGTGTTGAGTAATGAAGATTTACAAAATGCATTAGAGAATATCATTCTAAAAATACAGGAACATACAGAAGATTTTCACTGGAAAGATAGTGGATGGGCACTATTAAAAATAATTGGATTAGAAATAAATGTTAATGAATATCAACCTCTTATAGGATCAGGTTATACTAAGCTTCCTCGAGAGATAGAAAATAAAAAATCTTGTATAAATATTTAAAAAAATTTGATTTTAGGCCCATTCCACTAGAACAATTCCACTAGACACAATTCCACTAGAAGCAATTCCACTTGGCATAATTCCACTAGACACAATTTCACTAGCGCAATTCCACTTGGTATAATTTCACTAGGGAACAATTCCACGTGGTATAATTCCACTAGCGCAATTCCACTTTTTATTAGCCCAACGCATTTAGAGTTAAAAATCGCGGCGCTTTTTAACTCTAAATGCGTTGGGCTAATAAAAAGTGGAATTGATATAAAATATATTCATTAAATTATATAATATTTTCAAAAAAAAACAGAAGAGCTAGTTTATTAATAATAATTAGTAGAATAGAAACAGAATAAAGTAAAGTTAATGAATACAAATATATAAAATTAATGAAAAAAACCTATTTAGGAAAAATCAATTCTCGTTATTGCTGTAATAGCCTTCATGTATTCAAATGGATCATAATTATTAAAGTTATTCGCTACATGAGATATATTTTCGGAAAGATCTTTGTATTTTTTCTTTTGCGGGACTCCCATTTCTAAATTTAAAATATTTGACAGTAATTTATAAATTTACTTAAAAAAATCAATATTAAATTTAAATAATTTTTAAAAAAAATTATTATCTACAAGTGGAATTATACCAAGTGGAATTATGCCAAGTGGAATTGTTTCTAGTGGAATTGTGTCTAGTGGAATTGTTCTAGTGGAATTGTGTCTTGTGGAATTGTGTCTTGTGGAATTGTGTCTAGTGGAATTGTTCTAGTGGAATCGACCGGTCACGAAAAATTTAAATATTTACTGTTTTAAATGGGCCTTAATATCAGCATTTCAGCCACCAAAAAATAGTATCTCACTACCTCAATCGTATAAATAAAAAATATTAATTCGACTAAAATAAAATTAAATAGCGGTGCAGTTTCAGTTTTAAACTGAAGTTATAATTACACAATTAAAAATATTTGAGGACAAAAATCCAAAACTAAGCATTAATGTTTTTGGAGTTGAAAAGAATAAACTAATAGGAACGTATTACTTATCAGAAGATGAATAAGAACATCAACTCAATCTAATACTTCTCGAACAAAAAGAAAACGCGCATTATGTTTATATCCGTGCATACATATATGACATCGGGTATATTAAAATTGCTCCTCCGTTTGTAACGCATCGATTTAGACGAGCTAGATATAGTGTCAAGGGTACGTATCGGCTCAGAATCAAAAAATAAGTCGATCTAGCTATGTATGTCTGTCCGTCCGTCCATCTGTGTGTCAGCACTTGATATAAATGTTGCGTAGTTTAAAAAAAATTTAAGATAAGCAAAAAGGAACACAAAATTATTTTTTTAAGTAAATGGCTTCATAAATAATTTATAATATGTATATGTGTAATATTTTGCATGCTTTGTATTTTGAAATTGAGAGATATAATCATTATGAATATAATGATCATGATACGAATATGATCATATGAAGCTCTATTCTTTTTGTTTAAGACCAGACCAAGGCTTCGGGGAGCTGCCACACAACTTATTTAAACCAATACGAATTTCTTTAAAAGTAATTATATGAGGAAGACGAAAATTACACACGGTTTGTTATATAATGAATCGAGCACTTATATGGAGTTTCAAAATTTTCGGGCATCTGCCATACAAAGTTGTCAATTCGATAACTGTGAATCTAATGAAGCTACGAGGTTACAATTAAAACTGGGCAGGTAAAGTAATGGGACAAGTTACTTAGCAAAGTTGGAAATCACTCGGACCAACATTTTTATATTTATTTTTGTAATATATATAATAGCATAAGGAAAATATATAAGGGTTAAAGGGGTATGCAAAGGTATCTAAAAGTTGACAAAGGCAACTATAATCATCCTCGTTTTATAAAAAGTTTACCAAAGTTACTTCACACTAATTTAATTAAACATAAATCAAAAATTTATATTTGCAACAGCTTTTTGCAATATTTCCATTATCCAACACAGTTTCAAATTCATAAAAAACAATGTAATAATGTGATAATAATTTTACCAACGGAGACTGAAAATAGTTTAAAATATGAAAACCATGACCAGCACATGGAAGTGCCTTTTGTGATATATGCAGATTGTGAGGGTATATTAAAACCAATTTCAACATGTCAGCCAAGTACAGAAAATCCATTTACAACAAATATTCAAGAACACGTCCCTGCAGCGTTTTCATATTTTATAAAATGTTCATTTGATGCTTCTCTAAATAACAATGAAGAGTGCTTTGGACCAACTTGTGCTGACGACTTTGTTAAAAGGTTAGTTCTTAAATTTTATGTGTTTATCTTTACCTACGTGCCACATTTGCAGTAAATGTTTAGACTTTCCTAAACGAGTAAGGGACCATTGCCATTTTAGTGGTCAATATAGAGGTCCTGCACATCTTAGTTGTAATATTTTGTATAGAAAACCTTCATATTTCCCTTTGCTTTTTCATGATTTCTCAGCATATGATTGCCATCTCTTATTTAAGTCATTAAACATAGTACCAGGTAACATAACGGTCATTCCTTTGAATAAGAAAAATTACATATAGTTAATTAAAAAAAAAAATATAGTTCCTGAAGAAAATTATACTTTTGATACTAGATTTTTAGATAGTTTTCGTTTTATGGCCGCTGGTTTAGTCAGTCTTGCTTAAGATATAGATAAAAATAGTATAATCATATAAAGATTCTGAGGGGTTTAATAACTAAATAAACGTTTTAGATTTTGCTGATAATTCGGATGTTGGTTATATATTGGAAGTAGATTTAGATTATCCAGAGAATCTTCACGACCTCCACAATGATTTACCTTTTTGACTTAAAATAGTATTCCTCCAACAGGAAAAGCAAAAAAAATTGTTAACCAATTTAAGTAACAAGAGACAATATATAATCCATTATAGAAGTCTCAAGCAATGTCTTCAAAACAGGTTAGTTTTAAAAAAAGTGCACAGAGTTTTGAAATTTAAACAGAGTGATTGGTTAATGAAGTATATTAATTTATTGCAGCTGCAGGTGTTAAATTTTATTGATAAAAAACAATATAATTTAATACTATGTTTGTGTTGCTGTTTAAGTTAAACATACTACATACTCAAAATGTATTAAAATTCAATTAAAAATAAAAAATTTACATTTATAAATCACATTTAACTAAAGAAGGTTACCAGACTGAATAAAAAAAAATTATATTGCCCTTTTACAGAATATAATTAATAATATGAAGTTGCATAAAAAATTAAATAAAAAGAATAAAACCAAAAAACTAATTTTTAAATGTTAGTTTTATTTCAATATGAAAAATTGAAATAAAGCCAATTTGATTTTATTTCAAATTGCTAATTTTTTTTAATGTACAACAAACTATTAAATTTTTAGCTATTTTTCAGAAATTTTGTGAAAAGTAAATTTGTTATTGTATGCATTCAAAAGAAGGGCTATACTCTTTTTTCGTGATATTTATGTAAATTATGTATACGTGAAATTCTGAATTAGGATGGATTTTAGAGTTGGATTCAAAATCAGGATTGCCGCTTTTTCCAGAATATTTATATTTATATAAATGTGAGATTATGAATTAGGAAGGATTTTATATTTTCAGCCCCCGATATTAAAATTATTGAAGCTAGATTTCGCATCCAACACTAGAATCAATAGAATGGTATAAGAATTCGGCACACCTATTTCATACAAAAAATAATCCCTCCTAATTCAGAATCTCAAATTTACAAATTTTTTGTTGTTTTTTTTTTGTGGATTTTGGCTTTTGGATTTTTTTTTGTGGATTTTTTTTTTTTGGATTTTTTTTTGTGGATTTTTTTTTTGTGGATTTTGGCTTTTGGATTATTTTTTGTGGATTTTGGTTTGTGGATTTACTCACCAACCCGTATTAGTTCTATTTAAAGATGAAATGGTTGGAAAAATAATTACTGAATTTATAGGTTTAAGATCAAAAATGCATTTTCTTCAAACTTTAGATAATGAAAGCATTAAAAAAGCAAAAGGGTTTAAAAAATATGTTGCTAATGACTTAAATATAGAGGATTATAAAAGTTATTTATTTCATAATATTTATATATATATTTATATACGCAGAATCTTAACAAAATAGCTTTAAGTAGTTCTGGGGCTTGTTTCATAAATATTGACAAGCGAATATTTGACAAACTTGTCACAATAGTCTGACAATTTTATTTTGAAAAACCTATAATTACACTGGATTTTAATACAATTGTAGGTTTTACAACTTTTCGCCTGTAAATAGTCGAATTGTCAATTTTTATGAAATAGGGCACAGATGAAAAATTAAGTGACAATGTAAAATATATTAAGTGACAATGTAAATACTTATGCTTGGTGACACTATGCTTTAAAGGAAATGTAATGTAAATAATATTTTTTTTTTAATATGTATTTGATATTACACTTAAGATTGTTAAATTATTTATATATGTAATTATTCCTAACTACTTGTGTTAACTTTTCAGCTTAACTTTCAAATGTAACTAACAAGCTTTATTAGCTTTGAATTTAAATCCAAACTTTACAAATTTTTTATAACTTTTAAAAAAAATATCGAATTAAGTTTAAGTTTTTCAGCTTAACTTTCAAATATAGCGGACGAGCTTTATTAGCTTTGATTTTAAATGCAAACTTAAATTTTTTATAATTTTTCAAATAAATATTAAGTTAAGTTTAAAACTTTCAGCGTCATTTTCAAACGTAACAGAAGATCTTTATTAGCTTTGAATTCAAAACCAAACTTTACATTTTTCAAATAAATATTAAATTAAGTTTAAGACTTTCAGCTTAACTTTCAAACGTAACGGACGAGCTTTATTAGCTTTATTTAGAGATTTAGAGCTTAGGACGTAATGAAGCTTTTTCAATGTTTTTCATGTCGAGTCAAAACGATTTCCCAATTTCCCGTTTCAAACTTTTTCGTTTTTTGGATGTCGAGTCAAAACGGTTTGACTGATTGACTTGAAATTTTGCACAAATGTTCCTCTTAGCAACCGGAATTAGTTGTATAAATTTGGTTGGAATAAATTAACACATTTCGGCCTGGCGGGATTTCAAAAAATTTTTGTGTTTCCGATTTGTGTCCAATTTTACAGGTTAATTTTGCGGTCCTAAAGAGAGGCTGCAAAAAGTTTTAGGATTAAGTTCGATTAACCCGTTTTTCACGACGCCGCCATGAAGTTTTCTATAAATTTTATTTGCTTAAACGATTAAAAGAATTTTATTTTGTAACAGTATTTCAATTAAAACCCACAGGGTTAATTTGGTTTTGACCTGTTGCGCGTTTTGAACAAAGATTCAATGAAATTAATAATAAAATCAAATAATATTAATAATATGAAAATCAAATAATATTAATAATAATAATAATATAATGAATCAAATAATATTAATAATAATAGAAACAAAGCTAATGAAGAATCCGAATAAAAATATCTTTAAAATTAAATAACATAGCAATTTCCTTCTCCACATTTTTTCGTAAGTCTTTGTCTTTTATCTTTGCAGTTGTTGTTTTTTAAAAATAGAATTCAGTGTGAAATTGCAGTTTTCTTCAAATTAAATCTAAAAATCAAAAAATTCAATTTCGTATATATAATGCTTAAATACATAGTATTTTAAAACAGTTTTTCCAAAAAACAAGCCGACATTTCTCTTATAAAATGTTAAAAAAAAACGAGGAAGAGCGTAGTATTTAGTACTTATATAACAGGTAAGTACTAAATAATATATAAGTTGAAAAGCAGATTTTTAAACCTTTTCTTAACCATCGACTATATTTTATTCAAACGTTGGCAATTCAAGAGAATTGACATAGTGTAATGACATTATGGCAAATTTAGTATACCCTTTTTACCTATAATCATTTTAATTCAGTTACCATTATTCGCCGGAAACCTACCAACCTCAACTCTATCGTCAAGGAGCACCAAATTGCCAAGAAGCACCATGTATAGCAAAGTTGAGATAATCGTTCAAACTGTTTTGCAAACTGTTTTTTAAAGGTTTTGTTTCGCAATCGGTTAAAAGAACTCGGCGAAACATTTTTTTCAGCATTTCCCTAGTTCAAAGAAGTTGTACCTACTTTCAAAAATTGGACGTAATATACTCACAAATTTTTTTTTGAACAATCGTCGAGTTGGCAGGGGTTAACAAATTCCAAATCTGTTAGTAAAGTGAACTTCATTTTCAAAGAGGAACACATATACAAAATTTGAAGTTAATCGGTTAAATCATTTCTAATATATAGCAAAGCAACGAAAAAACCTATAAAAAGCTGTTGGCCCACAACGGGTTAACGGAACTCCACAAATATTTTTTTTGGCTTCATTTATAAGCAAAGTAGTATTTCAAAAAGTTGGCTGAAACTTGCTTTTTTACAATTTCTGTAAAAAGTAAATCTGCTAGTTATGTATAAAATATTGCTCATGTGAAATTTGATGCTCATGTTGTATGGCAACTACTCGAACCCACTGCAGTAGACCAACCAAAAATTTTGGTCATAAAACTAAACTGTTGTTGACAGAGGTGAATAAATATGTACAGACGGACAGATGGACAGACGGAAAGACGAACAGACGGACAGACGGGTAGATGGACAGACGGAAAGACGAAAAGACGGACAGACATAGCTAAATCGATTTACGATTCTGATCCGATCCATATTTTTGAGTCTACATCTACCTCCCCTCCTTCTCTGCGTCATAAAGGTAAAGATATATTTAGGATACCCTTTTAACCTATAGTCATACTGGTATAATGACCTATAGTCATACGGGTGTAAAAACGAAGAAGAGTGTAGTAGATGAAGAATGTTTCAAATTTCAAAATATTAACTGTGCGTTTAAAAGAAATAACAATTATTTGTGTGAATATAAAAAGAATAAATTAGAAAGAATGCAGCTTTTAAAATCTGTTGAAGAAAGATATATTGAACGGTTAGAAAATATTAAAAAAGTGCAACAAAAAGATTTTGAAAATTTTTTTAAAATCACTGAATAATTTCAAACGAAAAGTGAAAAACTAAATATGAATATTCATAATACGGTATTAAAAAACGATGAACTTTGTGATCAATTAAAAAACTTTAATGAAAATGAAAGCAAACGAAATGTGGGTTAGAATGTTTTTTATATTTTTATATTACAGTAATGTAAAAAAATAGTACCTTTTGTTATTAAACCATTAACCAAACAAAAGTTTAATATAACTCGAATAGTATTAAATAAGAAGGTAGACCCAAAAATTTTAGAATTAATAATATTGAAAAATTGAATAATAAGTGTTGAAGCGGAGAATATACCTACAAGAAAGAAATAAATTCAAATCTGCTATAGAAAGTAAATTAGAAGAGAAGTATCAAGTCAAAATTCATAATGAACTTAAACCAAGAATTGAAATAGTGCATATGACCTCAAACTATTCTGAGGGTGAATTGATAAACAAACTAAAAAATCAAAATCAACACTTAGAAGCGAGTGAAATAAAATTAATAAAAATGTACGAGGTAAATAAATATAATGATACAAAATTCAATTCTATTATTGAAATTGATAAGGAGTCTTTTCCAAAAGTATTTGGAAATGAAAAAGTTTCAGTTGGTTGGGAACGCTGCAAAGTGTTTGATGCCTTAAGAGTGCTTAGATGTTTGAAACGTAAAAGGTTTAAACATAAAGCGGCTGAGTGTAAAAATGATGAAGCTTGTTCAAATTGTCTTCAGAAACATATCAACAGCGAGTGCAAAGAGAAGAAAGTAGCTAAATGTATTAATTGCATTGTAGGTTATAAGATTCGCAAATTAAATTTAGATGATGATCATGACACTTTCAGCAAAATCTGTCCAGTTTACATAAATAAACTAATCTTAATAAAAAAGAAAATTGGTTATTAGCAATTACAGTTATATGTTGACGAAATAGTTAAAAATACTCGATTCATTTAAGTTAAACCTCACAAAACATTTCTGCTGAAGGTGCAGAAAATTGCAGCTGTACTAATTTGAACGAACGAACGAAAAAAACATTAACCTGAATATTAACTAATTCAACTAACCATAAAAAAACCACTTGAAGAAAGGAAAATTCAAAAAATGAAACTGCTACATAAGCAAATTATAATAAAAAAGTAAAAATAAAAGGAACTGCTTCTAAAACAAATTCTTTTAATAAAATTAATGGCAATTTGTTTAAAAAATATCTATCAAAATTATGAGGTAATAAGAAAAACATTATAACCACAAATAATAACGTCAATAATGATAATTATATAACAAATAATGGAAATAATAAAATTAAAAATGGAAATACTATAATATCAACAATATAAATTCTATCAATGACATTACAAATCCCAATTCTTCGAATTGGGTTAAAGGTGGTAGGCTTAAACCTAAAAAAAAACTTGAATCGTTTAAGAAAGACCATTTTGTCACACTTGAAAATTAACACGTGACAGTATCTATGTGCTTTCGCGACTGAGGGACTTTAGAATTTACAATAATGTCAGGCTCTTCCTTTCATACTTTTATGATCATACTGTTATATGTTATGCTGAAATTACACAAACTAATTTAAAGGTCTTAATAATTCAAGATGGATTACCAGCAAATTACAAAGAACTTTGTCAAATATATTTCACTTACCATGAAAGAATAGGAATTTCCAAAGAAGACATATATTAAAATTATAACAATGTGTAATGCTCTTGATAATGAGAAAAATGATTACATCGATTCAGTGGGTATTCTCCTCCAGGCTTTTAGCAAAAACTGTATCATAGTAGGTAATACCAATATAGATCTGCTATCAAATAATGAAAATACTAATACATATGTTAATATAGTTCAATCATACAACTTTGACATATTCAATGATACCACTATGAACGGAACACGGAAGCATCCTTGATCACGTTATTGCAAATTTTAAAACAATTACCACAACGATCAAGTTGTCGGACAATCTTATTAGTAACCACAAAGCTTTGAACATAAATATTGAAAAATGCGATATCACACTTGAACAAATGACACGAGTAACTATTGAAAAAACTAACTAGAATTAATTTCAAAACTTCGTTGCACAAAAAATTCAAATGTGTAACTCTTATGATGAAATCACGGAATGTATAAATGTAAGTAAAGCGTTTGCTTCTTCAATAAAAATAGTTAGAAGACGGAAACAAAACTACAAGATTACTCCTTTTATACTTAATGTAATGAAAATACGAAATAAACTTTATGCTAAAGTTCGTAAAAACACCTGGGATCTGTAAATAAGGTAGAAAAAAATTGAAAATATTATTCAAAAACGAGGAAGAGTGTAGTAGAGTAGACTGTGTCAACTTTGGGATACCAGTATGACTGTAATACAAACATTATATCATCCGGTTAATCACTTTTAACAAAATTTCAAACATACAGCTTTATTAGGTGTAGTGTAATGCTTATATAAAGGAGGGAGTTGTATGGAAACTACTCGAACCCTCTGCAGTAGACCAACCAAATTTTGTAGTTACTTTGGCCATTACACTAAACTATTTTTGGCAAAATTTTAGACACCCAGCTTTAATAGGTATAGAGGAATGCTCATATAATATAAGAAGTTGTATGGCAGGTAGTCGAACCCTCCACAGTAGGCCAACCAAATATTGGAAACTTTGGCCATAACATTATACTATTTTTTGCAAAATTTCAGACACCCAGTTTTAATAAGTGCACTCATAAAAAAAGGAAGTTCTATGGCAGGTACTCGAACGTTTAGACCAAAATGGCTGAATTTAAATAGCGATGACGGCTATCACATAAAAACGAATTTGTGAAAATTTCAAAATCCTAGCTCCTTTATTTTTTGAGTTATCGTGCGGACGGATGGACAGACGGACGGATATACATAGCTAAATTGATTTATTTTTCGATTCTGATCCGATCCATACGCTAGAGTCTACCTCCCCGCCTTCTCTGCGTCACAAACGTAATGGCAAATTTAGTATACCCTTTTGACTAATAGTCACGCTGGTGTAATTAATAAAAGAAGCAAAAGATAACAACCAAATTAGTGTAAGTTGCAACCATCAGCAGCTATGGAAAGTTATTATTAAGCAATTAAATTTAAACATTTCTAAAGTTAATTCGACAAAACATGTAATGAAGAGCACCGCTGAAATCACTACTTCTGATATAAAAGCAGATAATATTCTAAATTATCATTTCACTATCGTCGGAAGCAAGTTAGACAAAAATTTCATCAACCAAACAAACAATGTAATAAGTACACAGGATCACATAAACCAAAATTCAATTTATTTTACTCCAACAGATAGTAATGAAATAACACAAATTATAAACTCGTTTAAAACAAAACATTATAACCACAAATAATAACGTCAATAATGATAATAATATAACAAGGACCAACATGGCATTACAATAAAAAATATCAAATCAATTAGGCACATAATATCAAACAAGTTTTCTGATATAATAAATGAAATTTTATCGACTGGTGTTTTTCCAAATAGGGTCATAGAATGTACTATCACTATAATTTTTAAATCAGGAAAAAAAAAACAGATGTTGACAGTTATAGACCAGCATCTTTGACAAATTGTCTATCCAAGATTATTGAAAAGGTCATTAAACGTCGTTTAATTGCATTTTTTCTAATTTAAATCTAATTGATGACCACCAATTTGAATTTTTTACAGGATAGCAGTACAGAATCAGCGGCGCTTAAAGTTGTTATTTTCATAAATATGGAGTTAGATAAAAAACGAGGAAGAGTGTAGTAGAGTAGACTGTGTCAACTCTGGGATACCCGTATGACCGTAACATATACATTATATCATCCGGTTAATTACTTTTGGCAAAATTTCAAACATTCAGCTTTATTAGGTGTAGAGTAATGCTCATATAAAAGAAGGAGTTGTATGGCAGCTACTCGAACCCTTTGCAGTAGACCAACCAAATTTTGCAGTAACTTTGGCCATTACACTAAACTATTTTTAGCAAAATTTCAGACACCCAGCTTCATTTAGTGTAGTGTAATCCTCATATAAAAGAAGGAGTTGTATGGCAACTACTCGAACCCTTTGCAGTAGACCAACCAAATTTTGCAGAAACTTTGGCCATTACACTAAACTATTTTTGGCAAAATTTCAGACACCCAGCTTCATTTGGTGTAGTGTAATCCTCATATAAAAGAAGGAGTTGTATGGCAGCTACTCGAACCCTCTGCAGTAGACCAACCAAATTTTGCAGTAACTTTGGCCATTATACTAAACTACTTTTGGCAAAATTTCAGACACGCAGCTTCCATAGGTAAAGAGTAATGCTCATATAAAATTAGAAGTTGTATGGCAGGTACTCGAACCCGTGGACCAAAATGGCTGAATTTAAAACTCGATTCCGTTTTTTGCATAAAAACGAATTTGTGAAAATTTCATAATCCTAGCTCCTTTACTTTTTGAGTTATCGTGATGACGGACGGACGGACGGACGGACGGATGGACGGACGGACGGACGGACGGACGGACGGACATACATCGCTAAATCGATTTATTTTTCGATTCTGATCCGATCCATACACTTGAGTCTATATCTACCCCCCCTCCTTCTCTGCGTTACAAACGTAATGGCAAATTTATTATACCCTTGGACTATATAGTCATACGGGTATAATAATAATGCAGTCGCTATTCCTTTAGATTTAAAAAAAGCCTTTGACACCGTAAATCCTGATATATTAATAAATAGTTTTTTAATATGGGTATAAGAGGAGTTGCAGCAAATCTATTTAAATCTTATTTGAATTCACGTAAAATTAAAATCAGAATAAATGATCATATTAGTGAAGAAGCAAGTCTGGAGTTCCACAAGGCACAGTTCTTGGCCCTATTCTTTATGTAGCTTATGTGAAATAGATTCAACAAAATTGGGTTGAGTTGACATTATTCAATGTTTGCAGATTATACAATCATTGTGTACAAAGGGAAAAACAAGAAACAACTGGAACAAAATATTAATAATCATTTATACAAAGTTAGTAAGTGGTTTAATCATAAGAGAATAACAATTAACGTCTTTAAATCTGAACTCATCATTTTTAAACAAAAAAATAAAGAAAACATTAACCTATCAATCAATATTAATAATCAAAAGATACAAAAAGTAAAATTGTCGGAATACCTAGTTTTACCTATTGATGAACATCTATCTTGGAAATTCATATAGATAAATTAAAGAAAGCCATAATGTCATTAACACATGAAAACCACCGGTCCAATTGTCACAAAATTTTAAAGGAATAATTCTGAGAGCCCGGGGCGGATATAGTCTATGTCACATTTTTATAAGTTAACAGGTTGCGGCTCCATATTTGATCTGATCCTGGAATTGCATTTTTATTTAATTTCATGATAATATGATAGATTTCAGCTTCTGTAACTGGAGAAAGAAATAACGATTTACTATTATATATTTTATAAGCAGCATTAATAACTGTGCAAGAATTCGAACTCTCAGTTAGAATACATTTACGAATACATTTGCCTCATTTTCATTAATTGTTTTCTCACCATTTTTCTTTAAAACTTAAGTAATAGTTTCAGTTTTTTGGTCATTATTATTTTTATACCCTACACCTATAGAATAGGTAAAGGGGTATATTAACTTTGGTATGGTGTTTGTAACCACCTAAAGGAAGCGAGCCAGATATGGAAAAGTATATATATTTGTGATCAGCGTGACCGCCTTAGTCGATATAGCCATGTCCGTCCGTCCGTCCGTCCGTCCGTCCGTAGGCACGATAACTCAAAAAATAATGGAGCTATCTTGATGAAATTTTAACTGTAGGTTACTAGGACTGAAAGTACGGCGGGGATTGCATATGGGCGAAATCGGCCCATGGGTTCGGATTCTGGACCTTTTAATCGGTTTCAGGGCTAACGAACAAATATAAAAAATCACGATAACTCAACAACTAATGACGCTATCTTCATCAAATTTGTGCTGCAGGTTACTAGTAATGAAACTACTTCGGGAATTGCGTAAGGTCGGGATTGGACCATGGGTTCGGAACCTAGAACTTTTTGATCGAATTTAGGCCAAACGAGCATAATTCCGAAACCAATGAAGATAGAACCTCCAAATTTAGTATCAGGGTGTCCCTTCCTATTTCCTAAGTGTCTTGTGAATTTGGGTCCCATTGGAGTAGTGGGTCGGGGACCAGCCACACATTTCCGAAGACCTTAAAGCATATCTTTAAAATTAATAAAGATAACAACTTGAAAAAATGTACAAGCTTCCAACTTGCCACAAGGGTGTTCTTTACTATCTCTTGCGTGTTCCCCTAATTTGGGATCAATTGGAGTGGTGGTTCTGTACCCCTCTCAGACCTCCCAAGTTTTAAAGGCTTATAATCGAAATAACTAAAAATAGTTACTTAAAATTAGGATAGACCGTTCAAATTGTGTACAAGGGTTAACTAGTACTATAAGTACAGCGCGGACTATATAAGGGCGAAATCAGCCCAACGATTCGGATTCCGGACCTTTTAATCGATGTCAGGGCTAAGGAACATATATAAAAAATCACGATAACTCAACAACTAATGAGGCTATCTTCATGAAATTTGTGCTGTAGGTTATTAGCAGCGAAACTACGGCGGTTCTTACGTACGGTGAGGATTGGACAATGGGTTCGGAACTTAGAACTTTTTGATCGAATTTAGGCAAAACGAGCATAATTCCGAAACCAATGAAGATAGAACCTCCAAATTTGGTATCAGGGTTGTCCCTTCCTATTTCGTAAGTGTCTTTGAAATTTGGGCCCCATTGGTGTAGTGGATCGGGGACCAGCCACTCAGTTCTTAGGCTCTCAAAGCATATTTTCGAAATTAATAAAGATAGTAACTTGAAACAAATGTAGAAGCTTCCAATTTGCCACAAGGGTGTTCTTTACTATTTCTTGCGTGCCCCCCTAATTTGGGATTAATTGGAGTGGTGGTTCAGAACCTCTCTTAGACCCCCCAATGTGTAAAAGCTTATTATTGAAATTAATAAAAATAGTAACTTAAAATCAAGATAGAACGTTCCAATTGTGTTCAAGGGTTAACAAGTATTTAAAATACAGATAGACAGGAGATTGAGAAGATTGGACAATCGGTTCAGAACTTAGAGCTTTTTCATCGAATTTAACGAGTATAAACTCGAAGCAAAAGAAAATATACCTATTTCCTATGTGTCCCCGAAATTTAGACTTAATTGTAGTGGTGGTTCAGAAATTTTCCTCCTAAGAAATCCCAAAATTAAAAAGCTTATCTTCGAAATTCATGAACATAGAAACTTTAAATTAGATATACGAGGGTTCTTTCCTATTTCCGTTTTTATTTAACACTCTTTTTTTTTTTTTTTTTTTTTTGCCCGCACCTCTACGTGCTAACTGTTCACTGTGATAGGCTAAACAGCCTGACTATATATGTGCATGTCGGAACAGGGGAGATAGATTCATATATTAGAACTGATCAAATGAATTCCACATACAATTTAAACATGAGATAGTACTACGCCTTATAACATGTAGAAATGTCTTAGATTTTCAATAAATGCAGTTCTATTTTTGTTTATATTGTAATATTTTGTATTAGATTTATATGGTATTCTATATCAGTGAGTTATATTATTTAATTGAATTATTTGTTTACATTTTGTATTTGTTTATATTGTTATATTTATGTATTTTTTATTAAAGATATATAATTATTAATTATTAATTAAGCCATTAATTTGAACCCAAAGGCGAATGGTAGCTGAGTCAAGTTGAAAACCAGATAAAAGTTTTTTCACTTTCACTGGGATTCGAACCCGGGGCCTTTCGCATGAAAGGTTGGCACTCTAACCACTGTGCCACCCAGCCGATAAGAATTTTACCTTAAAACATATTATGTATAATATTTTATAAATGAAAAACAAAATATTTTTTTAACAAACGATTAAACTCCTTTTTTTTAATTTTTAATATATCATATATTTTATTGAATTATTACCATAGATAATATTATATCTGTGGCCACAAATCAAAGTAACTTAAGTTAGTTTTTACTGTTTAGAGATATTTTAATTTTAAACTTTAAATTAATCTGTGAAAAAAATCTAAAAGGCGCTGTTTTTTTGAAAATTTCTGCAATAGAAAGGTATTGTATTTTGTTAAATTTCTGTCTTAGTCTTATTTAAAAATTTAAATTAAATTTAAATTTAAATTTTACCTAAAAATTGGGAAAATCACATTTTTGCAACATAAGCTATTGTGCGAAATTGAACTTTGCATCAAATAAAAAACTTAAGTAACATAAACTACTTTCTGAAATAAATAATATGAAAAATTTCCTCACACTTATGTTAACTTAAGCGAAATTGTCAAATTGAAAATAGAAATATAATTTAATTTAAGTAATTGAGTGTAAATAAAATTAACAGTTTAATTTTTTTTTTATTTAAAGGTTCATATAGTTTTGAACAAAAATAAAAACATAACAGCGGTTCTAAGCACTTATAATGATCATAAATGTACTAATGACACTTTTATTTTAAAATAGGAACTTTAAATTCTAAGTTAAGTACTTCAACAAAATAATATTAAAACATATTCAATTTTAAAAAAAAAAAGTAAAATTAATGCCTTTCTTGCTCAAAAAATTCATAATATAAACTCAATCGATATTTTAGCTCAGACTTTTTAAAAGTCTCCTCCTCTACTCCTTTTAATCCTCAGTCTCTTCGGTTAAGTCTGGATGATAATTTACTATTTCTTCAGTTGTGAGATTTTCATAAATTTCATGATAACAACTATCTATTAATGGTAACATATCTAAAAAATCTTTTTTTTTTTTTAAGCTGATTGGTACATTATTAACGTAAGTTTTTGAAATATCTTCCATAGTTGTCGCATTAATACCACGTCGACGTGAATTTAATGTTTGAAAAGCTTCCATTTTCATTAAGCTTTGTAAAATATTGTCTTTTGTAAATCTTAGCCACTTTACATTATGCCATGAAAATTTATTACCATTGACATCTACTTTTCTCCAGGAAATTTTGAAAGAGACTAAAAATCAAAAAAATCATCTTGTGTCATTTGAAATACAGAAAATTTTTTTATTTTTTTATTTTTTTTGAAAATTTTTTAAAGAGATAGAAACACTATTATCCAAATTGCAGATTAGTTTAGGCATTTCCCAAGAAGTAAAGTCAAAAAAATTAAAACTATTGCACTAAAATGAATAGTCGATAATTAAAGGAAAGCAGGACAGATCGATAACCTCAGAATTTAAAATTAACTCATTTGTAACATTAATAAAGTATGTATTAAAATAATTTGCAATTTTTATTTAAAATTTCACTAACTACCTTCCATTCATTTTTAGGATTACCACGATTCCTATTAATTTTTAAAATAAAATAGTTATCTTTACACCTAATAACATCTGTTTTAATTTTTTTACATAGTTTTTTATAACCTAGTTTTAGACGAATATTATTTGGACGAAATTTAACTAAGGAACACATTTTATTTCTACGTTTTATTGCGGGGATACTGCGGGGATTGCGTAAGTTCAGGATTGGACCATGGGTTTGGAATTTAGAAATCTTTGATCGAATTTAAGCCAAACGAGCATAATTCCGAAACCAATGAAGATAGAACCTCCAAATTTGGTATCAGGATGTCCCTTCCTATTTCCTCAGTGTCTTTGAAATTTAGGCCCCATTGGAGTAGTGGGTCGGGGACCAGCCACACATTTCCGAGGACCTTAAAGCATATTATCGAAATTAATAAAGATAGTAACTTGAAACAAATATAGAAGCTTCAAATTTGGCACATGGGTATTTTTTCCTATTTCCTGCGTGTCCCTCTAATTTTGCATCAATTGGAGTGGTGGTCCAGTACCTCTCTTAGACCCCCCAATGTGTAAAAGCTTATAATCGAAATTAATAAAACTAGTAACTTAAAATTAAGATAGAACGTTCCAATTGTGTGCAAGGGTTAACTAGTATTGAAAGTATGACGCTAACTGCATATGGGCGAAATCGTACCATGATTTCGGGTTCTGAAATCTTTGAAAAGTTCAATGGCTAACAAACATATATCTTAAAAACACCATAACTCAAAATATAATGCCGCTATTTTGATGAAATTTAAACTCTAGGTTACTAGTAATGAAAGTACCATGGGAATTGGTTCTGGTCGAGTTTGGTCAATGAGTTCGGATTCTAGAAACTTTTGATCGATTTGAGGCCGAACGAGTATAATTTCGAAGCCAAAGAATATATTTTCTATTTCCTATGTGTCCCCGAAATATAGACTTAATTGTAGTGGTTCAGCTATGTTCGACGGTACTTGCTGCATTTATGTAAAATTTATTTTTGTATTTAAATGAATTTTATGAAAAGGTCTAAATTTGTAATTTATTGTATTTTAGAAATACATTAATTGCATATTTTGCGTTTAAAAGCTTTTCAATTAGGTACATAAACTAACCATTTAAAATAATTGCAATTCTAAAAAATTTGAATTATTAAATATATTATGCTTTTTTTAGCTTTTTATCACAAAATTTAATAATTAAAATTTTTTCATTTTGTAATTGAATTGGAATATATATATTTTCATTTATAACAAGTTTTTTTGTTTTTTAATATTTTTAAATAGATAAATTAGTAAGAATTTGTAATATTTTTTAATAGATAGTGTAATTTGAAAATGTTTTTAGTATTATAAAGTTAATTTGGTTAGCTATGTCTTACTGTTTCTTTACTTGTTATGTTTACTATAAGTACAAAAAGCAACTAATCTGTTTTTATTTTTCATTCCTTACAGAAAGATCAGATAAGCAGTAAGTTCAGAATCATTCTATTTTATTATATAGTAGTCTTAAATAATATAAACAGGTAATGTTACTAAATATTACGTCATGATAATTGAACTTTTGCTTTCTTCCGTAAAGGTACACTACACATCTTCTTTACCAAGAATAACTTTTTTCTCGTTATCCATAATTCGCATACTCAAAACTACATTTTTTAAAACACAAAAACTGGTTTACTTTTAAAGAATTTCCTTTTGTTTTTTTTTTTTTTGATCCAAAAGATTGGTTGTACCAAAACGCATCGTAATAAATTATAAATCTTTAAGCACTCTTCCATATTTTTATTTTCTTATAATTCTTCTTTTTTTATACCCTACACCTATGGAATAGGAAATGTGTATATTAACTTTAGTATGATGTTTGTAACCACCTAAAGAAAGCGAGCTAGATATGGAAAAGTATATATAAATGTGATCAGCGTGACCTCCTGAGTCGATATAGCCATGTCTGTCCGTCCATCCGCAGGCACGATAACTCAAAACATAATGCAGCAAAATTGCATATGGGCGAAATCGGCCTATGGTTGTTTTTTTTTTTTTTTTTTGCTTTATTTATTTAATTCAGTAGTTTTTATTTTACAAAAATAATTTTATTGTGTATTATAATTTGTTTTCTAAAGACCCTAGCCTTAGCCTTTTGGTCACATTGTTTTCTTAGTATAATTATTACAATTCAACGTAATCATAAAAAAAAAAATAAAAAAAAAAATTAAACCAAAATAGAATGAAATAAAAAATCAAAAAACAAAAAAACAATTTACTCTTTTTTTTCAAAGTTCAATTTTAAATATTTTAAAATTGAATACCTATTTTAAAATTCAATTTACTATTTTATATTTAATTTAGGTATTTCACATAATTAGACAAATTAAAGTTTACATAATTCAATTAATTACTTACGTGTCTTTCAATTACAAATTCTGTTATTTTTCTTTTAAATTCTAGCATATTACTAATTAATTTATATTCATAGGGTAATTCATTGTATAATTTTAGGAAATTATAAAGGCATTTATTTTTTTGCCTATCGGTTTTGAAAAGAGTGAGATAAAAATTTGACTTATTTCGGGTGTTATGGTTATGTATATCAATCATTCTATTTAATAGAAAATTATATTTAATGAAATAATTTTAAAAGCAATAATATATAACTCACGTCTGCAAATATTATCAAAACTTAAGAACCTACCTGTTAACAACAATCTTGATGGAAAAAGATTACAAAGAAAGTGAACAATCTTGATGGAAAAAGATTACAATGAAAGTGAATTACTTTAATAGCTTTCTTATGGAGAATGTTTATTTTATTTAATGCCATTTGTGGAGCTCCAGATCATATAGGATTGAGATAGATAATATTTGACAAAACTTATGAAGAAAAAATTATGCATAATACGTCTTTTGAAAAGAAATTTCTCAGACGTCATAGAATAAAAATATATGGGCTTGTTTTTTTGACAATATGATCAATATGATCATACCATTTTAATTTATTATCTAAAATTAGTCCAAGATAGTTATAGTTTTTTACTACTTCTAGAACGGTGTTTCTATAAATCATATTAAAACTATAATTTATTACCGAAAAGAATAATTTTTGTTTTTTTAATATTCAGAAAAAGTTTATGATTATTGAGCCATCTTTCTATTACACTGAGATCGTGACTAATGGAATTTATTAAGTTAGCCTCACAGTTCTCAGAATATTTTAAAACTGTATCATCTGCATACATTTGGATTGTTCCTTTTAATCTTAAATTCGCAAGGTCATTAATTTAGATCTTAAATAAATCTGGCCCTAGAATTGACCCTTGCGGAACTCCTTTTCTAATGACACTAGAGGTACTAATGGCACAATTATTTTTAACTTTTTGTTTCCGATTTAGCATATATGTTTTGAAGAAATTAATTTGATTGTAATTGTAAGTTAGTTTTTTAAGTTTATAAAGTAGAATATTATGGTCTACGCAGTCAAATACTTTTTGCAAGTCTAAAAAAATGCATGCAACATATCTACCACTGTCTATGTTTTTAGTAACAAAATCTGTTAGATTAAGACAGGCCGCGGTTGTGTTGCAGTTTTTTTCAAACCCATATTGCTCGATATGTAAAATATTATTACTTTTAAGAAAACTTTCAATTCTATTCTTAATAACTATTTCAAATATTTTAGAAAACGCACTTAAAATTGAAATGGGCCGGTAATTCGTTCTTTTAGTTACGCAACCGCTTTTGAATATGGGTATTACAATCGCAGTTTTTAAGCTTTCAGGAAAAGTTGAGTTTTGAAATGAAATATTAACAACAAATTTGGCTAATAACGGAGCTAAAACATCTGAATATTTTCTAATAAATCTAGCGGAGATGTTGTCATAACCAGTGCCGCATTTGTTTTTAACATATTAATTGTCTCGGAGATTTCTTCAATATTGGTTGGGCTCAGATTAAAGCTTGAATAAATGTTAGTTGAAAATTTATTCAAATAATCATTGTCTACAGCGAGTGTAGAAATGTTAAGTTCGTCTGTAACATTTATGAAAAAATTATTCAATGATTCAGCTATGTTTGTTCATTAGAAATAATTTGATTTTTATGTTCTAATAGTTTAATATAATTAGAAGAATTTAAAGAAGCTTTATTAAACATAACTTTTTTATATAAGTCCCTCAGTTTTTTACTGTTTCCCGGATCCCTATTAAATTCATCAGAGTAAAATTTTTTTTTGCTTCAGCAACAAGATTTTTTACTTCCTCTTGAATATCTTTGTAAAGCTCTTTAATACGGATGTCATTTGTATATTTTTTGGTATATTTATAAAATGATTCTCGAATTTTAATTTTGTTTATTATCTCATTTGTTATCCATTCTTTTTTTTTTCTTTTCAACAATATTATAAACTTGTGTGTTATTTTCTATCACAGTGCCGAGATCAGATACAAATTTATTGAAATCATTATATAACCCCAAATTAGACCAAATTTTATCTTTTTCTAAGTTGGCATAATTTAGAACTTTTTTGACCTTGTTTTCATTTTCCTTGATAGGTTTTAGATCAACACTTATAAAAAATCGTTGGTGAAGTATTTAGAATGTTAAAAAAATATTTAAATTTAACCATATCAGTGATAAAATGGTCAATAATGGTTTTACATGTTTTGCCAATTCTTGTTGCGTATTTATCAGTTTTATTATTATATATAACAAAACCATTACTAAGTAATGTACTAGAATAGTTTTTGATTTCACTATTGTTTGACTTTAATAAATTCATGTTCATATCTCCTAAAATAATTGAGTTTCTATATTTATTTGTTATTAAATCTAATTTTTCAAGAAAAACGGTAACGTGGATATTGTGAGATCTATATATACTGAATACATTAATATTATGTTTTGTTATGTTAATACCTACTATATTAGATTCTTGGAATTCCTCTTCAAAAATTAATGTACTACATAGTTTTTCACTGACCTAAATTTCAACACCTCCATAAGAATCTTTCCTATTGGAGAAATATACATTGTAAGATGGTAAGTTAAAAAACTTATTTTCTGATTGACTTAACCATATTTCTGAAAGGACTATAACATGGATATCATATTCATATGAATTTATTAGTAATTCCAAATCATTCAATTTATTGCGAAGATTTTGCATATTTAGGTACAATATATTAACATTGTTTCGATATTCATTATTATTTAAATGGTTGCCTACCTCTGTATAATAATTAACTAATAAATCTGTGTCTAGGTTTATTTCATTAGTTGTTTCCATTTTTATTTAAAATTTTTATATTTGGTAAATGATATAATATGTGAGTAATGAAAGTATGAAAGTATGTAAGATATTAGTATTTTTATACACATGAATTAGATAAGCAAACATTTGAGTATGGACGTATGTAATGCATTAATTTTTACATGGAATAAAAAAAACAAAACAATATATTATGATATTATTACAAACATAATCGATTATTTTTTTTAAATAATAATGAAATCAAAACAATATAATAAAAAATTAAATGCGATTGGAAATTTATATAATCGAATGAAAATAATGTAGGAAAATTGTAGGAATTTTCAGTAAATTTAAAAGTTTTAATTAGTGTCATAATTACTGGCAAAAAAAAATAATGTCAATAATCATAATAAAAAAAAATAACAAAAATAGATTAACAGAAAAAAAATTAGTAATATTACAAATATTGGTGAAGTGTAATCGCAAACTTAGAAAGTTGTAAAAATAATAAGTTAATAAATAAGAAATTTTTTTTCTGTTTTTTTCTTTAAATCAAAATTAGTATTATTAAATATTTGTATATTTGAATAGCAATGTAAATTATTTAAGGTTATGTAATAGAATAAAAATAAAAAATATATTATAAATTTATCGTGGAAATATAGCATTCTTTTTTTTTGAGTAAATTAAAATAATAATTTAAAGTGGAATTCTTATTAATAAAAAAAAATTGAATAATGAATTACCATTTTTGTTCTTTTTTTGAGTTAAAATTTGTATTAAAAAATTGATGTAGTAATATAAAGTGCTTGTATTTGGAAAAATAACTAAGAAAGTCACGAAGCAAAATATTGAATCATATAAAATTGAATTGTAGTTTAATGTTATGTAATAAAGTGTAAAGAGAAATAATAATAATTTGTAATTAAACAAAGCTCTTAAATACCTTTTTGACAAATTGAATATCATTAAAAGAAGAAATTTGATAAACCTTACTTGCAGCCGTTTAGGGAGTGCAATACCGGGATCCCGGGATCTCGGAAACCGGGATCTCGGGAGCATATTTGCGGTATTCAGTACCGGTATTAAAGAATTAATACCGCGGTATTTCGGTATTAATTTCTTAGTTATCAGAAAAAAAAACTAAATATTTTGAAAAAATATTAACAAAAATATAAAATAATATGAGAAGGCTTTGGGATTGTGCAATAATAGTGCTAAATTTCAAATTCATCGCCTTCAATTTCAAATTTATTCTGCTTTCGAAAAGTGAACGGTAAAGTGGTAAACTGGTAAAGTGTACTTTATCTATGTTTAAAACATACCCTTAGAATAAAAAAAAATTACGTTATAACAGAGTTGAAAATTAACTAATAAAAGAGCTACAACGATTAATACAAGATATTGTGAATTGTTTACGATATACAAAATACAATATACTATAAAAATATTGGAGTATAGGTAAGAAATTTTATAATCAATTAAGATAAAGACTAAAAATATAAATAATTTTAATTATAAATGGAAAATTTACAATTTGTAAAACATATGAAAGACGACGACAAATCTTCGATTTGGCAGTATTTTTTAAATGAAAAGAAAGAAGGTGGTCACACAAAATGCAAAAATTGTTGCAAAGTAATAAAAACAAGTGCTGGATCAACAAGTGGCCTTCATACTCATATGAAAACCATTCACAATATTGATACTCTTAAGAGAGATGTTCCCGTTCCTACTACTAGTGCCGACGCTGAACCAAGTGTAGAAGGTCCACCTAAAACTATAACAAAATATTTTAAAACTACGAATAATTATGTATTAGCGTTGTATTATCTATAGAATGTGTGCTTATGATGGTTTACCATTTAAAATATTTATTACATCAGAAGATCTTCGAAAGGCAATACAAGCGATAGCGTATAGGCGAGCTTCCGAAATCTGTAAACACTATTCATAAAATTATTATTGATCACAGTAACCAGATTAGATATTTATTTGTTAAAGCACTCGCAGAGCAGAAGAAAAATAAAATAGGATTTAGCTTGACCTTCGACGAGTGGTCTTCTGTTAAAAACCACCGATACATGAATATAAATATTCATTCGGAAAATAAAGTATGGAACTTGGGATTAATTAGAATGTTTGGAAGTGTACCAGCAACTAAATGTGTAGAAGTTGAAGAAGATACTAAATTAAAAGAGTTTGGTCTATCATTAAAAATGACAATGTATGCATAACAACGGACGGTGCAGCTGTTATGAAGAAAGTTGGCACACTTATCAGTGCTGACCAACAATTATGTTTTGTTCACGACATTCATTTAGCTGTAATAAAAATTTTTTATAAAAAATCAACAGCGTTTGAAAATGTAGCTAATATCGAAAATGAAGTTGAACTGGAATCAGATACAAACTGGGAATCTAATGGTGAATCAGGGGATGAATTTGAAGATGAAGATATTGATTTGATGAAGATATTGAATTGAATTGCAGCAAAATGATATATTAGAAATAAATCATTATGAGCTGGCTCCACTAATTTAAAAGGTGCGAAAAATTGTAAAAATATTTCGTCTTTCTCCAACAAAGAACGATAAAGTATTGCAACATTATGTCAAAGCTGAATTTGGTAAGGAACTGGTATTATTTTTAGATTGTAAAACACGCTGGAATAGTTTATTTTCCATGTTAGAACGATTTTATATGCTAAAGAGTTGTATACAAAAATCTATTATCTAAAATAAAATTTACTATGTTTTATTAATAAAGAATCTACTTTTAATCTACTAGTTAATTATTAAAGAATGAATTGTTTTTTATTAATTTTTTACTTAAAAATAAACCGTATAGATTTTTTTTATATTAGGTGTTTTTTTTTTACTTTTTGGATCCGGTATTGAATACCGGGATTCCGGTATCAAATTTTTCAATACCGAAATACCGGTATTAATTTTTCACTCCGGTATTGCACTCACTACAGCCGTTTGACGTAAGAAAATTTGATTGTTCTTAATCTAAAGAAATTGAAAATTGTGTGCTTCTTTGATCGTTTTGGCTTCATAATAGAGCTTCGATTGCATTGGAGTGAGGTGATTGCGAAGAAAAATTTCATTATTATTTTGACTTCCCACAAAAATTTCTGATGTGAATATATCTTTTTTCCGTTTCTTCATCATTACCTCATTTTTCGCTTCTTCAGAGTTTAGTTCTACAAGATATAATGCATTATTTCCAGGCTGTCTTTTTTCTTATTTCGGTAACGTTCAGGATATTTTCCGACAAAATATTCGCATCAATTTTCCTGGTTATTTTAAGAACTATCTCTTTTGAATTTGATACTTCTTGTGAAAGTCCAGCAATTATTATATTTTTATTGTTTTTTTGTTGTTGTGCCTCATCCAATTTTGCTTCAATATTGTTTATTTTTTGTTCCAGAATTATATTTTTGTTTTCGGATTTTTTTAATTGTTCTTGTAAAGTTTGATTTTCTTTCCCAATTTTGCTATTGTGTTTAATAATTTCATTTAATTGGGCGCTAAGGAAATTTTTGGGATTTTTGAATTTCAATCACTGATTCTTGTATTCGAATCACAACGGGACCTTTTAATCGATCGAAGGGCTAACGAACATATATAAAAAATCACGATAACTCAACAACTAATGAAGCTATCTTCATCAAATTTGTGCTGTAGGTTACTAGTAATGAAACTACTGCGGGGATTGCGTAAGTTCGGGATTGGACCATGGGTTCGGTGTAGTGTATCTACATTCAATTCCATAATACACTGCAATAAGTTGTATTCCGTGATACACCGCAAATAATTGTTTAAGCATTATTGTGACAATTCTTATAATTAAAATAATTATATGCTACAAATTAAAGGATCATATTGCATTCTATATTTTTGTTTTTCTTTCTGTTTTCATTTCGTTCGTAATATGAATATACCATATGTTATTAATAATATTTATAAGCAATGCATTACATTGTGTGTGGTATATTCTTAGTGTTAATGAACGGAGTGTACAGAATACCTAGTGACCCACTTAAAGAGGTTCTTGGAATGCACTATGTGAATTATTATTTGTAGCATACCAATATATAAATAAATTTGGGTTAAAGTAACTAGAACCAAATTTTTAATGTAAGAACTAATTTGTATAATATTAATTGTATTAGTAGAAATTAGTAATCTTTATAATAATTAAATTATATGTATTTGTAAATCAAAAAATGTATAAATACCAAGGGTTTTTGGTAAAAAAAAAATCAATGTTATTCTTGGCTTTGCCAACAAAAGAAATAATAGTTTATTTATTTCTACACTGGATAGCGGCGCAGCACGCCTAAATGTTTGAAAAAGTGCATTGGATTAAGCACTAAAAATTATCCAAATCAATCACGGAACTATACTGTGTCATAGGCCAAACTCTGATAGATTCACACAGTACCGTATTGATTTGTCATCTTCAATAATAGCCACCTAACATTACATGGCGACCCTGCCACACTGTCACCAGGAATAGACAGTGTCGTGGGCCAGAATCCAGAATCCATAATTGTTATGGCATAATAATGAATCCATAATTATATGGCAAAATAAAATAAAATAAAATATATTATAAATGGTATAAAAAATAAGATTAATATATATTAATAAAAAAATCTTTAATATTTTTATCATAACTGCAAGTTTAATGTAAAAAAAATAATATTTTTATTGTCAAATTATTAAATAGTTAACACAAATATATATCTTACTTAAACAATTTGTATCAACCACTCCAAGCGTTATGATAAAATAAACATTTAATTAAACTAATCAATTAATTATCTCATATGTATGTTTATATAATGCATATTTTAATTTTTTGAAATGACAAAGAAAATAAAATACCCTCCTGCAAATGATCATTATATATGCATTTAAAAAAAAAAAAAAAAAAAAAAAAAAAAAAAAAAAAAAATTTTACAATTTAAAAATTATAAATATATACTAAAAATTATTAACTACAAAAAGGATTAATTACTATAAAAACCTATTAATATGAAAACTAAATATATTACCTTAAAAGGTATAAATATATATACATATATTTTAAAGAAATAAAAAAAGCAAAAAATATATAAAATTTATATTTAAAATAAAATAAAAATCTATTATAAATATATTTGTAAAAGTAAAGTTATTATATATTATATAAATAGAATAAAAAAAAAATACTTTCGACTAACTAACTTAATAACATCAATTAAAATGCAAAATATATATATATAAAATATTTTAAAGTATAATTTTTATATAAAGAAAACCGACTACAAATTTAAAATTTTTTAAAATTACCAGAATCCGTATTTTAATAGTTTTTAGATTTAAGATTGATAAAATAAATTCAAATATAAATTTTTTTGATTAATATAAAAACATATAACAATATTTAACGTATTTATATATTTCTAAACATTTTATTATATTATATATATTTGAGATATCATTATATCAAATAGAATATGAATATTTAAAACATTTAATAAAATCAAGAAAATTAATAATATTAATTTATAAAATAAAACAGACAGAACAACAACAATTTTAATAATAACAACTACAATAGGCATAACAATTTTAGAAATAATAATAGGAACAACAATTCTGACAGGAATAATTATAATAACAATAATTTTAATAGGAATAACAATAATAACAATAATTCCAATAGAAACAATAATAATAACAACTTCAACAGAAATAATAATAATACTAATAATAATAATAGAAATAATTTTAATAGGAACAGGAACAATAATAATAACTCTAGGAGAATAAATATAATAAATAACCAAGAAGAGGACCAAAACCATTTTTTAGGTATAGAAGGACCGACAGTTTAATTGAAAATTCAACTGATCGGATATCCTCTCCATTAAAGATATATAATTTTAATCATGATTTGACAAACTTTGTAATTTTAAGATATAATAATAAAGATTTAAAATTTTTGATAGACACAGGTGCTGACATATCAATTTTTAAAGAAAATTGTCAGTTGAATAATAGCTCATACGAAATAAACGAAAGAGCCAAATGTAAATTAACAGGTATAACGAGTGAAGAAGTATGCTCACTCGGTACAATAAATATAAAACTAGATATTTCTAATAAATTCATATATAATACTTTCCATTTTGTAGATGAAAATTTTCCAATATCTACTGACGGTATAATTGGTAGAGACTTCTTAATAAAGTACATGTGTAAAATAGACTATGAAACGTATACTTTAACATTAGATATCAATGAAGAAGAAATAACCATTCCAATTAGAACTAGACCTTTAAACATAAAACATATTACAATTCCCGCTAGAAGTGAAATCATACATCCAATAAAAATTAATATTAAAGAAGATAGTATAGTCTTAAATAAAGAAATAAAAGATGGTGTATTTATAGCCAATACGATCATACCATGTAAAGGGATTAGTCACATAAAAATTTTGAACACCAATAACCATGAAGTAAAAGTACTTGATTCTGAAATTAAAATCCAATGTAATTCTTTAAAACAATATGACATTTTAGTCAATACAAAAACAATAACAAAAGATAAAAAACGATTAGAAGAAATCTTAAAACTAATAAATATTGAAACAAATGATGTTCATGCAAAGGATACTTTGTTAAAAATATTTGAAAAATATCATAATATTTTCCATTTAGATAATGAACCATTATCTACAAATAATTTTTATACTCAAAATTTAAATACCGTAGACAACAATCCGGTATATATAAAGAATTACAGATTACCTCAATCACAACAAGAGGAAATCAAGAAACAAGTTCAAAAATTATTAGATGATGACTTAATAGAACCATCTATAAGCCCTTACAACTCACCATTATTACTAGTACCTAAAAAAAGTACTAATGATGAAAAGAAATGGCGTTTAGTAGTTGATTTTCGTAAACTAAACGATAAAATAGTAAATGACAAATTTCCTTTAACGCGTTTGGAAGACGTTCTAGACAAATTAGGAAGGGCCAAATACTTTCCAACTTTAGACATGACTAGTTCTTTTCATCAAATTAAACTAAATAAGGACTCTAGACCATTAACCGCATTTTCGACCCAAGATGGTCATTTTCAATTCAAAAGGTTACCTTTTGGTCTAAAAATTTCATCAAACAGTTTTCAAAGAATGCTGACTATAGCATTAACCGGTTTAAATTCAAATGCGTTTCTTTATGTCGATGACATAATTGTTTTTGGTTGTAGTATAAAAAAATCATAATGAAAATTTAATAAAAACTTTCGAAAGATTAAATAAATACAACCTAAAACTAAATCCAAATAAATGTTGTTTTTTAAAACCCGAAGTTGTGTACTTGGGACATTTGATAACAAGTGAAGGTATAAAAACCGATCCCGCAAAACATAAAGCAATAAAAGAATACCCGGTACCCAAAAATGCTGACGAAGTTAGACGATTTGTAGCTTTCTGTAATTATTACAGAAGATTTATTGCAAATTTTGCAGAAACAGCTAAATGTCTAAATTCGTTATTAAAGAAAAATCAACCATTTATATGGTCAAATGAATGTGAAAATGCATTCATAACTTTAAAAAATAAATTAATGAGTCCACCTATTTTACAATATCCTAATTTTGATAAAACTTTTGTACTTACAACTGATGCTTCAGATTTTGCACTGGGCGCAGTTCTTTCGCAAGGAGAAATAGGAAATGACTTACCTATCTCTTATGCAAGTAAATCTTTAAATAAAAATGAAATCAACAAACCAATTATAGAAAAAGAGCTATTAGCGATTCATTGGGGAATAAATTTTTTTAGGCCTTACCTTTACGGTAGAAAATTTATTGTGGTCACAGATCACAGACCTTTAGTTTCGCTCTTTTCACACAAAAATCCATCTTCAAAATTAACAAGAATAAGACTAGATTTATCTGATTATGATTTCGAAATAATTTACAAGCAGGGAACAATAAATACTAACGCTGATGCGTTGTCTAGAATAAAAATTGACTCGGACATACTTAAGAGTATGATTCCGAAAAATAATGATGAATCCGTGAGAAAGATGTTAGTGATGACTAGGGGGATGTCTGCTATAAAAAATAGAGGCATTGATAATAATAAAAATGATAAAAATAAAAGGGATGACAGTTTTCAACCGAAGCCTGATCAACTTCATATCTGGGACTGTACATCCATATCTGACGTCAAAAATTTAATAAAATTAAAATTTATAGTTGATTCAAATTGTAAGGTACTAAAATAAATAAAATTAAAAATGAAGTATTAGTAAGATGTAGTGATAATCATGCGAAATCCGTTTCGACAGTTGAGAAGCTATTATCTGAAATATACAAATTAAAAATAAGCAAGCTTGCATTAAGTGATACTGATGATATATTCCAGTATATTCCGAAAATGGAATTTAAAAATTTATATAATAATCTGCAGAAAAATATATTGAATAATAAAAATAATATGAATCACTTTTCCACTAACATACTTATATATATACCCCCACAAAAAATAAATGATGCTATTATGCAATATAAATTAATTGATGAATACCATAATGCACCACACGGAGGGCATTTGGGAATAAGAAAAACCGTCATAAAATTAAAACAAAGATATATTTGGAAAAACATGTCTAAAATGGTAAAAAAGTACATTTCTAATTGCAAACTATGTGCTTATAATAAACAAGTACGAAACGTAAAAGAAAAAATGGTGATAACTGATACTCCAACAACAAGTTTTGAAATAGTATCTATAGATACAGTCGGACCGTTAAGAATGTCTAATAATTTTAGATATATATTAACAATACAATGTGACTTGACAAAATATGTAGTAGCTTATCCAATGGAAACAAAAGAAGCCGTTACAGTAGCTAAAACACTGGTAGAACAATTCATTCTTAAATATGGATGTTTCAAAATATTAAAATCAGATAGAGGTACTGAATTCAATAATGAATTAATGGACAATATCTGTAAAAGTTTTAATATTGAACAAAAATTTTCAACTCCATATCATCACCAAACTTTAGGTTCAATTGAACGGAACCATAGAGTTTTAAATGAATTTCTACTTGCATTTTCAAATGACAATGACTGGGACAAATGGATACCTTACTACACTTTTGCATACAATACGACACCACATATAGACACAATTTACACACCATACGAATTAGTATTTGGAAAAATTGCATATTTACCAAATGACATTATAACGAGTAAAAATCCTGTGTATAATTTAGATGATTATAATAATGAATTAAAAGTTAGACTCCGTGAATCTATAAATAGAACACGAGAGATTATAAATAAAGTAAAAATAGATAGGAAGGAAAAATTTGACGAAAATGTCAACCCTTCAAATTTTAAAGTAGGAGATTTAGTATTAGTTAAGTTAGGTAATAGAAAAAAACATCAAACACCTTATCAAGGCCCGTACAAAATTATTAAACAAAATAACGTAAATTCAATTGTAGAAATGAACGGGAAAACCAAAGAAATACATAACAATATGCTAAAGAAATTTACAGAAATTATATAAAAAGTATTGTTATTTTTTTTTTCATTCTAACGATACTAACCTACATCAATTATAAATAATAAATTATTTGCTTAAAGGCAAAAAAAAAAAAAAAAAATAAAAAAAAAAAAATAAAAATTTATGTAATTTAAAAGACATTGAAATATCACAATATTAAGTAATACAAAAAAAAAAAAAAAAAATATTTTTATAGATATACAATAACATTTTTTTTTTAGTTTATAAATTAATTGAGATATCAAATTAAACTAGTTGTACTTCACATTATAAAGAAAAACATTTTATTACTGAAAATAATAATATTAAAATAAATAAATTACTTATTAACTCTAAGATAAATATTACTTTAAAATTAATCAAAATAAAGATAAATGTAAGAAAAAAACAAAATATTTTAATAATACAATTTTAAATAAAATTTTCATTTACAAATAAAAAAAAAAATTTTCAAAATAATTTTAACAAAAATAAAATAATAAGAATTTGTACTTGTAAACTATAATGCTTAAATACAAAATAAAAAGTTATTTTCTATTCTTTCAAAAACAAAATAACTTTTCTCTTAAGGGTGAGGGTGTGGTGTATCTACATTCAATTCCATAATACACTGCAATAAGTTGTATTCCGTGATACACCGCAAATAATTGTTTAAGCATTATTGTGACAATTCTTATAATTAAAATAATTATATGCTACAAATTAAAGGATCATATTGCATTCTATATTTTTGTTTTTCTTTCTGTTTTCATTTCGTTCGTAATATGAATATACCATATGTTATTAATAATATTTATAAGCAATGCATTACATTGTGTGTGGTATATTCTTAGTGTTAATGAACGGAGTGTACAGAATACCTAGTGACCCACTTAAAGAGGTTCTTGGAATGCACTATGTGAATTATTATTTGTAGCATACCAATATATAAATAAATTTGGGTTAAAGTAACTAGAACCAAATTTTTAATGTAAGAACTAATTTGTATAATATTAATTGTATTAGTAGAAATTAGTAATCTTTATAATAATTAAATTATATGTATTTGTAAATCAAAAAATGTATAAATACCAAGGGTTTTTGGTAAAAAAAAATCAATGTTATTCTTGGCTTTGCCAACAAAAGAAATAATAGTTTATTTATTTCTACACTGGATAGCGGCGCAGCACGCCTAAATGTTTGAAAAAGTGCATTGGATTAAGCACTAAAAATTATCCAAATCAATCACGGAACTATACTGTGTCATAGGCCAAACTCTGATAGATTCACACAGTACCGTATTGATTTGTCATCTTCAATAATAGCCACCTAACATTACAAGTGCATTGGAAACTTAGAACTTTTTGATCGAATTTAGGCCAAACTAGCATAATTCCGAAACCAATGAAGATAGAACCTCCAAATTTAGTATCAGGGGGTTGCTTTCGATTCCCTTAGTCTTCTTGAAATTTGAGCCCAATTGGAGTAGTGGTGGGTCTTTACTATTTCCTGCATGTCCCTCTAATATTGGATCAATTGGAGTGGTGGTTCAGTACCACTCTTAGACCCCCCAATGTGTAAAAGCTTATAATCGAAATTAATAAAACTAGCAACTTAAAATTAAGATAGAACGTTCCAATTGTGTACAAGGGTTAACTAGTATTGAAAGGGAACTGCATATGGGCGAAATCGTACCATGATTTCGGGTTCTGGGACCTTTGAAAAGTTTAAGGGCTAACAAACATATATCTTAAAAACACCATAACTCAAAAAATAATGCCGCTATTTTGACGAAATTTAAACTCTAGGTTACTAGTAATGAAAATACCATGGGAATTGGTTCTGGTCGACTTTGGACAATGAGTGTTCGGATTCTAGAAGCTTTTGATCGATTTGAGGCCGAACGAGTATAATTTCGAAGCCAAAGAATATATTTCCTATTTCCTATGTGTCCCCGAAATATAGACTTAATTGTTGTGGTTCAGCTATGTTCGACGGTACTTGCTGCATTTATGTAAAATTTATTTTTATATTTAAATCAATTATATAAAAAGGTCGAGATTTGTAATTGTATTTTAGAAATACATTTATTGCATATTTTGCGTTTAAAAGCTTTTCTATTAGGTGCATAAACTAACCATTTAATATAATTGCAATTTTAAAAAATTTGAATTATTAAATATATTATGCTTTGATTAGCTTTTTATCACAAAATTAATAATTAAATTTTTTTCATTTTGTGATTGAATTGGAATAAATATATTTTCATTTATAACAAGTTTTTTTGTTTTTTAATATTTTTAAATAGATAAATTAGTAAGAATTTGTAATATTTTTTAATAGATAGTGTAATTAGAAAATGTTTTTAGTATTATAAAGTTAATTTGGTTAGCTATGTCTTACGATCAAATTAATAACAGCTTTTATGGTGTTAAAATGGCCTTTGGATATCTCACTAAATTTGAACCAAATAGGTGTAGAGTATTTCTAAGTCGGTTGCACCGACTAACTGTTTCTTTACTTGTTTTTTAATCCTAAAGATTAGTTGTACCTAATATACTGCCGTGTTAACTCAAGTTGACGTATCTACAACTTTGTTATTTTTTTATCCAGAAAAGCCTTTAATATCTTAAACACATTTTCTATCTATATTTTAAAGAAGCGAAGCCGTGTCTTGCCTTTTTATTGATTAAAATTACTTAGAAAATAAGACGTATAAGCAAAGTTCTGCAAAATTTACTTTTTATTTAGAAATATTTGACGTATATACACAATGTTAAAATAAAACAACGAAAGTACAAAATTTCAACTATATACGTCGTTTTAAGTTAACATTGCTGTGCAAAGATTTACTTTTAAGTTTAGAACATTTTACGTATACACATGTAAAGTAATTGAAAAAATCGTAACTACCAGGTATTATAAATATATTGTAGTGCAAGATTACGTATCTGCTAAAACTTTACTTTACACAAAAATTAGAACCTTGGGTGTTGATTGAAAAATATTGTAATAAGAATATTGTTAAATGTTGTTTATTTGAAAAAAATGTATAGGAAAATGATAAAGGTACAGGGAAAAATGCATTTATCTCAAAACTATTTCTTGTGTAGATACGACAATTTGAATTAATTTTTCAATTTTATAAAATTATATTTTCTTAATACTTTTTCATATTGCATCTATTACTTTAAACCAAGTAAACAAACTTGTTTAAGAGCTACTTCCGCAGGACTTGGTCATTAATCAAAAATGTAGGTCAATATGTCGTGCAATATGGGTGGGCGGTGCGATATGGCATGATCGTTTCCCGGGACAAAGTGTCACAATACCTACTCACCGAATGGCTTTTTCTTTACCTGTTTCACAATTTCAATTAAATTTTGTTTGCAATTACAATCGTTATTTTATTTCATTATTCATTATTTCCAAAAATAAATGTTTTTCTTTTATACTTATACCTATGTTACTTTACTATTTCCATAAGTTACAATTTCGACCTAGAAAAAAAATAAAAACGCTAAAGTAGACTAATAAACTTAAGAAAATATGACTGATTATTTGATGATAGAATATATTGTACTATTTCTTTTTTATACAGACATATATCAGTGATTGCTTTAGTAGCAGAAGGCAATTCATTAAAGGCTTTTAAACAGTTATAAAGACAATTTTTCTTTTGTTGTTCTGTTTTAAAAAGTGAGAAATAGAAGTTGATTTTGTTTCTAGTATTGTGATTGTGAATGTCGGTCGTACGGTTGAGAATGAAGTGATGTTTATTTTATTGTTAATAATTTTAAAAGCAGTGAGGAAAAGTTCCTTTTAAATATTCGCAAAACTTAGATATTTTTGAGTGTAAAGCGATGCAGTAGGAAATCTTGTTGGCAATCCATGTATTGTTTTGATGGCTTTCTTATTCAAAATATCTAATTTACTTATTTGATACTGAGATGAACTACTCCAAAATGGATTTAAATACTTTAAGTTAGACTAAATAATAAACAAAGCTTTTTCAGTTAAAAAATTGCGTAACCTTTTACGCAATTAAAAGGTTAAAAAATATAACCCCCTATGATAAAAACTTAGGGGGTTATTTTTTTGGATACATAATCAATATGTTCGTTCCATTTTAATATTTTATCCAATACAAAACTTAAATAGATAACTTTATTGATAACTTGAATTATCGAATTACTAAATGTAGAGTTGGTGTTTGAAATTTTTTATTGTCAAATAGTATTATTTTAGTTCTACTTATGTTAAGTGAAAGCTTATGCTTTTCTAACCATATGTTAATTGTACTAAGGTTGATATATATTGCTCTTTTCAATTCGTTTTCAATACCTACAGCATATTTCAGTCAAGCATCATCTAAGTACAATTGCAAGGATCCCTGCAAGCTGAGTTTACATATATTATTAATGTTAAGTTTAAAGAGGTCGGGACCTAAGATTGAACCTTGCCTTTTATTACATTGTTGAGATTACCAAAGCTATTATTTATTCAAACTTTCTGTTTACGATTTAATAAATATGATTTAAGGAAATTGATGTGTTCACAATTACAGCCCAGCTGAGAAAATTTATGAATCAGAATTTCGTAGTCAACACAGTCGAATGCTTTTCTTAAATCAATAAAGATACAGCCCACATATTCTTAGAGTCTATGTTTTTGCTGATGAAATAGGTTAAGTTTAGACAAGCTGCTGATATATTTGAATTTTTTTCAAAACCAAATTGATTTTCACTAAGAATCCCATTATCTGTTATAAAAGTGTTTAGGCGACTTTTTATGATTGTTTCAAAAAATTTAGAGAAAGTGGTAATGTCTAAGATTGGTCTATAATTGGACCGATTTTTTTCGTTTCTGCTTTTAAAAATAGGTGTAACTATTGCTGTTTTCAACGCGTCTGGAATAACTTTACTGTGGAAGGATAAATTTAAAAATTTTACAATAATTGAAACCAGATGGTTTGCATACTGTTTTATAAATTTAGCCGATATATTGTCATATCCCGTAGCCGCTGAGGATTTAAGATTTTTGATGGCCTCATTAACTTCCTCAGGCGTGATAGGATAGAGACTGCATGTTGTAAAAGTTGCGTTGGATGAAAATAAATCGAAATATTCATTGTCAATGGGTTCATCTGGAATTTTTAAATCACTAGTTACGTTGACAAAATAGTTATTCATAGTATTAGCTATTTCCTGTTCATTGTCATATATGTTATATTTATAATTAATGATTTAAATGGCTTGGTTATTAAAAGTTTGGCTGTTATTAAATAATATATTCTTGTACAATCCCCATAGTTTTTTGCCGTCACTAGTATTTTGAGTTATAACATTTGAACAACAATTCTTTTTTGAGTTCAAAATTAAATTAGATACTTTTTTAATTTTTAAGTAATAAGCTTTCTAAGAAAAAAGTTCCCCTATTTCTGTAAGTTCCAGGTTCCTAGAATTTTATTTCAACTACCACCAACATTTGGGATTTTTCTTTAATATATTCTAATTTCTAATATTCCGGGAGCGTGTAATTTGTCAAAATTTAAAATTACATATAAACGAGGAAGAGTGTAGTAGAGTAGCCGGCGACAACTGTAGGATACCCGTATGACCGTAATTTAAACATTATGTTATCCGATTAATTACTTTTGACATAATTTCAAATATTCAGTTTTATTATGTATAAAGTAGTGCTCATGTAGAATATGAATTTATACGACAACTACTCAAACCCACTCCAGTAAACAAACCAACTTTTGCTCAAACTTTAGTCATAACACTAAAATACTTCTGGCAAAATTTCAGACACCCAGCTTCATTAGGTGTACAGTAATCTAATATATAAAGATGTAAATTTATTTGTTTGTTTGTTTGTTTGTCCAGGATTCACGTAAAAACCACTAGTCCGATTGTCACACAATTTTAGAGAAGAAATTATGAGAGCCCGGGGGTTGACATAGGCTATGTCACATTTTTATAAGTGAACAGATTGCGGCTCCAGAGCCGTATTAAGCTTTTTCGTTTTTTTGATGTCGAGTCAAAACCGATTGTTTGAAATTTTGCACAATTAACTTCTTGGAGCCACGAATTAATTGTATAAAGTTGGTTGGAACGAATTCGACGTGGCGGGCTTTCAAAAAATTTTTTGTTTAATATTTATGGCCAATTTTACAGGGTGGTTTCGAAGTCGAAAAGAGAGGCTGACACAAATTTTTGTGGAGTTCGGTAAACCCGTTTTGACACGAGGGCGCAATGAAGCTTTTTCAATATTTTTGATGTCGAGCCGAAACAGTTTGACCGATTGACTTGAAATTTTGTATAAATGTGCCTGTTAACCTTTATTCTAAAAGCTCACTTAATTTTTAAGACTTATTTTTTTGCTCTCCTCAAAAAGTGCAAAAACTAAATGAGATAATTTAATAATAATAAAAATAAAGCTAATAAAGAATCCGAATAATAATATCCTTAAATTTAATTAACATAACATAACATAAATACATAGTGTTTTAAAACATTTTCGACAAAAAAGAAACCTACATTTCTCTCATAAAATCTTAATAAAACTAACTAGCTATTGAAAAAGGAAACACAAAAATTGCACATGGTGTACAAGTTAATTTTTTTTTTTTTTCAATTTAAAATGTATACATAGGTATATAATAAAATTATTGTTTTAAATTCCTTAAAACTAAATATAAGGAAATAGGTATTTATAGAAATAGTAGCACAAGCTTTCTAATCTCGTAATTGATTTTTGATTAGTAAAGACATAATTTTTCAATATGTAAAAAATATTCGTAAGCTACTTATTTAAATTTATTTTTTAACCTTAATGTATAATAAATATGAAATGAAAAACAAAAATTTTCTTTTCACTATTGAGCTATTCTTCCCTTTGGAATGATTTATTTATATGCTATTATTCAAAATTATTTTTTTTTTTAATTCCTTTTCAAGATTATTAGGAAATCAATTTGTTTTAGCTCGTTGGGTAATTTATTGAATAGTTTTAAGCATTTATACAGACAATTATTATTTTGTTGATTAGTTTTAAACAGTGTAAGGTAGAAGTTTGATTTATTACGTGTGTTATGCGTATGGATATTTATCATTCTATTCAGATTGAAATTATGCTGGATTTTAGTATTTATTATTTTAAATGCTGTTATATATAGTTCTCTTTTACATATATTATTGAAACTTATATATCTATCCGAATATAACAAATGTGTTGGGTGCCTAGGAGGATAAAAATTAATAATTTTTATTGTTTTTATATGTATGACATTAACTTGATGTAATAATTGCTGATTAGCACCACTCCACATAGGATTGAGATAAAGAATGTGTGACAAAATGAATGACGAGTACATTTGATATAGAGCATTGGTCGATAAAAACTTGCGTAGCCTGTATAATAAATATGTATGGTGACACTTTACTGATTATATGCTGGAAATGATCTCCCCATTTTAAATTTCTATGAATAGTTAGGCTTAAATAGTTAAAACTGTATAGGTAACTTCAGAATTGTAGTAAAAATTTTCAGAGCTATATAATTTATTGCCTAGTAAAAGAATCTTAGTGTTTTTAATATTTAAGCTTAGCCTATGTTGTGTTAGCCATACCCCTATCATTTTGAGATCATATTCAATATCACTCCTTAATTCATTTTCGGTTACAGAATAGTATTTTATCACAGCATCGCCGGTATATAGCTGGATGAAACCTTTGAGAGCTAGTCGAGTAATATCATCGATATAGAGTTTGAATAGATATGGTCCCAAAATGGATCCCTGTGTGACTCCCTTTTTATACCCTTCACCTATAGAATAGGTAAAGGGGTATATTAACTTTGGTATGGTGTTTGTAACCACCCAAAGGAAGCGAGCTAGATATGGAAAAGAATATATATTTGTGATCAGCGTGGCCTCCTGAGTCGATATAGCCATGGCTGTCCGTCCGTCCGTAGACACGATAACTCACAAAATAATGGAGCTATCTTGATGAAATTTCAACTGTAGGTTACTAGGACTGAAAGTACGGCGGGGATTGCAAATGGGCGAAATCGGCCCATGGGTTCGGATTCTGGACCTTTTAATCCGTCCAAGAGCTAACGAACATATATAAAAAATCACGATAACTCAACAACTAATGACGTTATCTTCATAAAATTTGTGCTGCAGAGTACTGGTAATGAAACTACGGCGGTGATTGCGTACGGTGGGTAATGTACAATGGGTTCAGAACTTAGAACTTTTTCATCGAATTTAGGCCAAACGAGTATAATTCCGAAACCAATGAAGATACAACCTCCAAATTTGGTATTAGGATGTCTCTTTCTTTTTTCTTAGTGTCCTTGAAATTTGGGTCCGATTGGAGTAGTAGGTCGGGGACCAGCCACACATTTCTGAAGACCTTGAAGCATATCTTTAAAATTAATAAAGATAGCAGCTTGAAAAATTGTAGAAGCTTCAAATTTGGCACAAGGGTGTTCTTTACTATTTCTTGTGTGTCCCCCTAATTTGGGTTCGATTGGAGTGGTGGTTCAGTACCCCTCTTAGACCTCCCAAGTTTTAAAAGCTTATAAATGAAATTACGAAAAAAAGTAACTTAAAATTAATATATAACGTTACACTTGTGTACAAGGGTTAACTGGTATTTAAAGTATAGCGCGGACTGCATATGGGCGAAATCAGCCCAAGGGTTTGGATTCTGGACCTTTTAATTGGACCTTTGGATTCTGGAACCTTTGAAAGTTCAAGGGCTAACGAACATTTATCTTAAAAACCGTATAACTCAAAAAATATTGCCGCTATTTTGATGAAAGTTAAACTCTAGGTTACTAATAATGAAAGTACCATGGGAATTGGTTCTGGTCGAGTTCGGACAATGAGTTTTTATTCGATCTGAGGCCAAACGAGTATAGTTTCGAAGCCAAAGAATATATTTCCCATTTCCTTTGTGTCCCTGAAATTTAGACTTAATTGTAGTGGTGCTTCAGGTGGCTCCTAAGAAATCCTAAAATTAAAAATTCATGAAGATAAAAACTTTAATTTTGATATACGACGGTTCTTTTTTATTTTCGTTTTTATTTAACACTTTTATATTTTTAAGGCCAAGAATTTTTCATATTTTGTATAATATTTTATAAATTAAAAACAAAATATTTTTTTAATAAACGATTAAATTCCTTTTTTTAATTTTTATTATATCATATATTTTATTGAATTATTACCATAGGTGATATATAATTAAAACATTGTGTACAATACTTAAGCTATATTTAAAGGTACTTGCTGCATTTATGTAAAATTTATTATTATATTTGAATGAATTATATGAAAAGTACTAAATTTGTAATTATATTTTAGAAATACATTTATTGAATATTTTGCGTCTATAAGCTTTTCTAATAGACACATAAACTAGCAATTTAAAATAATTGCAATTTTGAAAAATTTTAATTATTAAATATATTAGCTTTTAATCACAAAATTTAATAATTCAAATTTTTTTCACTTTTGTAATTGAATTGAAATAAATATATTTTCATTTAATTCAAGTTTTTTTGTCTTTTAATATTTTTAAATCGATAAATCAGTAAGAATTTGTAATATTTTTTTATAGATAGCCTAATGCGAAAATGTTTTTAGTAGTATAAAGTTAATTTGGTTAGCTATGTCTTACGATCAAACTAATAACAGCTTTTATTGTTTTAAAATGACTTATGGACTTTCCATTAAATTTGAACTAAATAGGTGTAGAGTATTTTTAAGTCGGTTGCACAGACTGACAGTTTCTTTATTTGTTAATCTTTAAATAATCACTACCATAATTTCCTACTCTAACTTTTTGTTAAAAAAATCTAAATCTTTAGAGGAAAATTCAAAATTTTCAAGTTTCAACAAAAGAATTTGGTTGTCAACACAATCAAACGCTTGTTGCAAATCTAAAAATACGCAAGCTACATATTTACTATTATCTAAGCTACCTGGTTATAAAATTTGTCAAACTAAGACATGCAGCGGTTGTGTTCGAATTTTTTTCAAAACCGTATTGCGCTTTGTGTAGAATTGTTGTTAGTTACAAAGAAGTTTAATCGGTGTTTAATTGTGGTTTCAAATATTTTTGAGAAGGTACTCAACTTAAACAAAATATGACTGATTATTTGATGATAGAATATATTGTACTATTTCTTTTTTATACAGACATAATATGTCAGTGATTGCTTTAGTAGCAGAAGGCAATTCATTAAAGGCTTTTAAACAGTTATAAAGACAATTTTTCTTTTGTTGTTCTGTTTTAAAAAGTGAGAAATAGAAGTTGATTTTGTTTCTAGTATTGTGATTGTGAATGTCGGTCGTACGATTGAGAATGAAGTGATGTTTATTTTATTGTTAATAATTTTAAAAGCAGTGAGGAAAAGTTCCTTTTAAATATTCGCAAAACTTAGATATTTTTGAGTGTAAAGCAATGTAGTAGGAAATCTTGTTGGCAATCCATGTATTGTTTTGATGGCTTTCTTATTCAAAATATCTAATTTACTTATTTGATACTGAGATGAACTACTCCAAAATGGATTTAAATACTTTAAGTTAGACTAAATAATAAACAAAGCTTTTTCAGTTAAAAAATTGCGTAACCTTTTACGCAATTAAAAGGTTAAAAAATATAACCCCCTATGATAAAAACGTAGGGGGTTATATGATAAATTTTTTTGGATACATAATCAATATGTTCGTCCCATTTTAATATTTTATCCAATACAAAACTTAAATAGATAACTTTATTGATAACTTGAATTATCGAATTACTAAATGTAGAGTTGGTGTTTGAAATTTTTTATTGTCAAATAGTATTATTTTAGTTCTACTTATGTTAAGTGAAAGCTTATGCTTTTCTAACCATATGTTAATTGTACTAAGGTTGATATATATTGCTCTTTTCAATTCGTTTTCAATACCTACAGCATATTTCAGTCAAGCATCATCTAAGTACAATTGCAAGGATCCCTGCAAGCTGAGTTTACATATATTATTAATGTTAAGTTTAAAGAGGTCGGGACCTAAGATTGAACCTTGCCTTTTATTACATTGTTGAGATTACCAAAGCTATTATTTATTCAAACTTTCTGTTTACGATTTAATAAATATGATTTAAGGAAATTGATGTGTTCACAATTACAGCCCAGCTGAGAAAATTTATGAATCAGAATTTCGTAGTCAACACAGTCGAATGCTTTTCTTAAATCAATAAAGATACAGCCCACATATTCTTAGAGTCTATGTTTTTGCTGATGAAATAGGTTAAGTTTAGACAAGCTGCTGATATATTTGAATTTTTTTCAAAACCAAATTGATTTTCACTAAGAATCCCATTATCTGTTATAAAAGTGTTTAGGCGACTTTTTATGATTGTTTCAAAAAATTTAGAGAAAGTGGTAATGTCTAAAATTGGTCTATAATTGGACCGATTTTTTTCGGTTCTGCTTTTAAAAATAGGTGTAACTATTGCTGTTTTCAACGCGTCTGGAATAACTTTACTGTGGAAGGATAAATTTAAAAATTTTACAATAATTGAAACCAGATGGTTTGCATACTGTTTTATAAATTTAGCCGATATATTGTCATATCCCGTAGCCGCTGAGGATTTAATATTTTTGATGGCCTCATTAACTTCCTCAGGCGTGATAGGATAGAGACTGCATGTTGTAAAAGTTGCGTTGGATGAAAATAAATCGAAATATTCATTGTCAATGGGTTCATCTGGAATTTTTAAATCACTAGTTACGTTGACAAAATAGTTATTCATAGTATTAGCTATTTCCTCTTCATTGTCATATATGTTATATTTATAATTAATGATTTAAATGGCTTGGTTATTAAAAGTTTGGCTGTTATTAAATAATATATTCTTGTACAATCCCCATAGTTTTTTGCCGTCACTAGTATTTTGAGTTATAACATTTGAACAACAATTCTTTTTTGAGTTCAAAATTAAATTAGATACTTTTTTAATTTTTAAGTAATAAGCTTTCTAAGAAAAAAGTTCCCCTATTTCTGTAAGTTCCAGGTTCCTAGAATTTTATTCCAACTACCACCAACATTTGGGATTTTTCTTTAATATTTTCTAATATTCCGGGAGCGTGTAATTTGTCAAAATTTAAAATTACATATAAACGAGGAAGAGTGTAGTAGAGTAGCCGGCGACAACTGTAGGATACCCGTATGACCGTAATTTAAACATTATGTTATCCGATTAATTACTTTTGACATAATTTCAAATATTCAGTTTTATCTATCTATATATATAAAAATGAAAGTTTGTTTATTTGTTTGTTTGTTTGTTTGTTTGTTTGTATGTTTGTTTGTAGCGAATAGACTCCTAAACTGCCCAGCCGATTTTCATGAAAATTTGTATATAGGGGTTTTTGGGTACGGAAGGAAATCGTGGCCCAAAAATTTTGCTCTAACGGACCGCCAAGTTGGGGCTGTGGCGCAAGTATTTAAACTTCTTTGTTCTAAAATGAAAACGGTTTGACCGATTGACTTCAAATTTTGTATACGTGATGCTCTTTGAGAATTGAGTAGACGCTATTAACAGTTTTGGAATTTGTTAACCCATGTCGGGCCGACGGGTGGTCAAAAAAAATTTTGGGTGCAAATTTTGTCCGATTTTATGAAATTCAGCTTTGGCTTAAAAGCAAACCCCAAAAAAAATTTTGGTGAGTTCCATTAACCCATTGCGGCCCAACAGCTTTTTATAGGTTTTTTCAATACTTTACTCTAAATTCGAAACGGTTTGACCGATTGACTTCAAATTTTGTATACGTGATGCTCTTTGAGAATTGAGTCGACACTATTAACAGTTTTGGAATTTATTAACCCATGCCGGGCCGACGGGTGGTCAAAAAAAATTTTGGGTCCAAATTTTGTCCGATTTTACGGAATTCTGCTTTGGCTTTGAAGAAAGCCCCAAAAAAAATTTTGTTGAGTTCCATTAACCCATTGCGGCCCAACAGCTTTTTATAGGTTTTTTCAATACTTTACTCTAAATTCGAAACGGTTTGACCAATTGATTTCAAATTTTGTATGCGTGATGCTCCTTGAGAATTGAGTCGACACTATTAACAGTTTTGGAATTTATTAACCCATGCCGGGCCGACGGGTGGTCAAAAAAAAATTTGGGTTCAAATTTTGTCCGATTTTATGAAATTCTGCTTTGGCTAAAAAGAAAACCCACAAAAAAATTTTATTGACTTGCATTAACCCATTAGGGCCCAACAGCTTTTTATAGGTTTTTTCAATACCTAACTCTAAATTAAAAACGGTTTGACCGATTTTCTTCCAATTTTGTATACGTGCTCCCCTGTGAGAGTTGAGTTGACACTATTAACAGATGTGGAATTTGTTAACCCATGTCGGCCCGACGGTTGGTCAAAATAATTTTGGAAGATAATATTGTCAAAATTTGCGAAGTACTGCTTTGACTAAAAAGAAAGCTTCAAAAAATTTTGTTGAGTGTTTTGGAAGCAAATTACGTCCATTTTTGCGTAATAATGCTTTGCCCAAAGAGAAAGTGTAGTTCCGTTAACCCAGTGGGGCACAGTGGCTTTTAATAGATTTTTGCGTTACTTAACTCTAAATTAGAAACGATTTGACCGGTTTTCCTCAAATTTTATATGTGTGAAACAACTTGAAAATAGAGTTGAATCTGCTAACAGTCGGTCCTACGATTGTTCAAAAAAAATTTTTTGGAAGTAAATTACGTCAAAATTTGAAAAGTAGTTTGTACTGCTTTGAATTACAGAAAGTTTCAAAAATTACTAGAACATTATTCTTTTTAAAACCTAGAAAAATGGTTTTAAAAAGATTGCTTTCATTCATTTTAAAATTTACATGTGTAAACCGAGTGTAATTTTTGTGTTAACTTTTTGCAGTAACATCAACTTCAATTAAACCTCTATTGAGAGGCGCAGCAACGCGCACCGGGTATTAGCTAGTAATGTATAAAGTAGTGCTCATGTAGAATATGAATTTATACGACAACTACCCAAACCCACTCCAGTAAACAAACCAACTTTTGCTCAAACTTTAGTCATAACACTAAAATACTTCTGGCAAAATTTCAGACACCCAGCTTCATTAGATGTACAGTAATCTAATATATAAAGATGTAAATTTATTTGTTTGTTTGTTTGTTTGTCCAGGATTCACGTAAAAACCACTAGTCCGATTGTCACACAATTTTAGAGAAGAAATTATGAGAGCCCGGGGGTTGACATAGGCTATGTCACATTTTTATAAGTGAACAGGTTGCGGCTCCAGAGCCGTATTAAGCTTTTTCGTTTTTTTGATGTCGAGTCAAAACCGATTGTTTGAAATTTTGCACAATTAACTTCTTGGAGCCACGAATTAATTGTATAAAGTTGGTTGGAACGAATTCGACGTGGCGGGCTTTCAAAAAATTTTTTGTTTAATATTTATGGCCAATTTTACAGGGTGGTTTCGAAGTCGAAAAGAGAGGGTGACACACATTTTTGTGGAGTTCGGTAAACCCGTTTTGACACGAGGGCGCAATGAAGCTTTTTCAATATTTTTGATGTCGAGCCGAAACAGTTTGACCGATTGATTTGAAATTTTGTATAAATGTGCCTGTTAACCTTTATTCTAAAAGCTCACTTAATTTTTAAGACTAATTTTTTTGCTCTCCTCAAAAAGTGCAAAAACTAAATGAGATAATATTAATAATAATAAAAATAAAGCTAATAAAGAATCCGAATAATAATATCCTTAAATTTAATTAACATAACATAACATAAATACATAGTGTTTTAAAACATTTTCGACAAAAAAGAAACCTACATTTCTCTCATAAAATCTTAATAAAACTAACTAGCTATTGAAAAAGGATAACACAAAAATTGCACATGGTGTACAAGTTAATTTTTTTTTTTCTATTTAAAATGTATACATAGGTATATAATAAAATTATTGTTTTAAATTCCTTAAAACTAAATATAAGGAAATTGGTATTTATAGAAATAGTAGCACAAGCTTTCTAATCTCGTAATTGATTTTTGATTAGTAAAGCCATAATTTTTCAATATGTAAACAATATTCGTAAGCTACTTATTTAAATTTATTATTTAACCTTAATGTATAATAAATATGAAATGAAAAACAAAAATGTTCTTTTCACTATTGAGCTATTCTTCCTTTTGGAATGATTTATTTATATGCTATTATTCAAAATTATTTTTTTTTTAATTCCTTTTCAAGATTATTAGGAAATCAATTTGTTTTAGCTCGTTGGGTAATTTATTGAATAGTTTTAAGCATTTATACAAACAATTATTATTTTGTTGATTAGTTTTAAACAGTGTAAGGTAGAAGTTTGATTTATTACGTGTGTTATGCGTATGGATATTTATCATTCTATTCAGATTGAAATTATGCTGGATTTTAGTATTTATTATTTTAAATGCTGTTATATATAGTTCTCTTTTACATATATTATTGAAACTTATATATCTATCCGAATATAACAAATGTGTTGGGTGCCTAGGAGGATAAAAATTAATAATTTTTATTGCTCCTTAATGTATGATAATTTTATATAATTTTATATAATAATTTTTACTCCTTAATGTATGACATTAACTTGATGTAATAATTGCTGATTAGCACCACTCCACATAGGATTGAGATAAAGAATGTGTGACAAAATGAATGACGAGTACATTTGATATAGAGCATTGGTCGATAAAAACTTGCGTAGCCTGTATAATAAATATGTATGGTGACACTTTACTGATTATATGCTGGAAATGATCTCTCCATTTTAAATTTCTATCAATAGTTAGGCTTAAATAGTTAAAACTGTATAGGTAACTTCAGAATTGTAGTAAACATTTTCAGAGCTATATAATTTATTGCCTAGTAAAAGAGTCTTAGTGTTTTTAATATTTAAGCTTAGCCTATGTTGTGTTAGCCATACCCCTATCATTTTGAGATCATATTCAATATCACTCCTTAATTCATTTTCGGTTACAGAATAGTATTTTATCACAGCATTGCCGGTATATAGCTGGATGAAACCTTTGAGAGCTAGTCGAGTAATATCATCGATATAGAGTTTGAATAGATATGGTCCCAAAATGGATCCCTGTGTGACTCCCTTTTTATACCCTACACCTATAGAATAGGTAAAGGGGTATATTAACTTTGGTATGGTGTTTGTAACCACCCAAAGGAAGCGAGCTAGATATGGAAAAGAATATATATTTGTGATCAGCGTGGCCTCCTGAGTCGATATAGCCATGGCTGTCCGTCCGTCCGTAGACACGATAACTCACAAAATAATGGAGCTATCTTGATGAAATTTCAACTGTAGGTTACTAGAACTGAAAGTACGGCGGGGATTGCAAATGGGCGAAATCGGCCCATGGGTTCGGATTCTGGACCTTTTAATCCGTCCAAGAGCTAACGAACATATATAAAAAATCACGATAACTCAACAACTAATGACGTTATCTTCATAAAATTTGTGCTGTAGAGTACTGGTAATGAAACTACGGCGGTGATTGCGTACGGTGGGTAATGTACAATGGGTTCAGAACTTAGAACTTTTTGATCGAATTTAGGCCAAACGAGTATAATTCCGAAACCAATGAAGATACAACCTCCAAATTTGGTATCAGGATGTCTCTTTCTTTTTTCTTAGTGTCCTTGAAATTTGGGTCCCATTGGATTAGTAGGTCGGGGACCAGCCACACATTTCTGAAGACCTTGAAGCATATCTTTAAAATTAATAAAGATAGCAGCTTGAAAAATTGTAGAAGCTTCAAATTTGGCACAAGGGTGTTCTTTACTATTTCTTGTGTGTCCCCCTAATTTGGGTTCGATTGGAGTGGTGGTTCAGTACCCCTCTTAGACCTCCCAAGTTTTAAAAGCTTATAAATGAAATTACGAAAAAAAGTAACTTAAAATTAATATATAACGTTACACTTGTGTACAAGGGTTAACTGGTATTTAAAGTATAGCGCGGACTGCATATGGGCGAAATCAGCCCAAGGGTTTGGATTCTGGACCTTTTAATTGGTCTAAGGGCTAACGAACATATATAAAAAATCACGATAACTCAACAACTAATGACGCTATTTTCATAAAATTTGTGCTGTAGAGTACTGGTAATGAAACTACGGTGGTGATTGCGTATGGTGGGTAATGTACAATGGGTTCGGAACTTAGAACTTTTTGATCGAATTTAGGCAAAACGAGCATGATTCCGAAACCAATGAAGATACAACCTCCAAATTTGGTATCAGGGTGTCTCTTTCTTTTTTCTTAGTGTCCTTGAAATTTGGGTCCCATTGGAGTAGTAGGTCGGGGACCAGCCACACATTTCTGAAGACATTAAAGCATATTTTCGAAATTAATAAAGACTTGAATCAAATTGAGAAGTTTCAAATTTGGTACATGGGTGCTCTTTAATATTTCCTGGGCATTCTCCTAATTCTGGATTAAACAGAGTGGTGGTTCAGTACCTCTCTTAGACCCCCCAAGGTTTAAAAGCTTATCACCGAAATTAATAAAAATAGTAACTTAAAATTAAGATAGAACGTTTCAATTGTGCACAACGGTTAACTAATATTAAAAGTGTGACGGGGACTGCATATGGGCGAAATTGTACCATGGTTACAGGTTCTGGAACCTTTGAAAGTTCAAGGGCTAACGAACATTTATCTTAAAAACCGTATAACTCAAAAAATATTGCCGCTATTTTGATGAAAGTTAAACTCTAGGTTACTAATAATGAAAGTACCATGGGAATTGGTTCTGGTCGAGTTCGGACAATGAGTTTTTATTCGATCTGAGGCCAAACGAGTATAGTTTCGAAGCCAAAGAATATATTTCCTATTTCCTATGTGTCCCTGAAATTTAGACTTAATTGTAGTGGTGCTTCAGGTGGCTCCTAAGAAATCCTAAAATTAAAAATTCATGAAGATAAAAACTTTAATTTTGATATACGACGGTTCTTTTCTATTTTCGTTTTTATTTAACACTTTTATATTTTTAAGGCCAAGAATTTTTCATATTTTGTATAATATTTTATAAATTAAAAACAAAATATTTTTTTAATAAACGATTAAATTCCTTTTTTTAATTTTTATTATATCATATATTTTATTGAATTATTACCATAGGTGATATATAATTAAAACATTGTGTACAATACTTAAGCTATATTCAAAGGTACTTGCTGCATTTATGTAAAATTTATTTTATATTTGAATGAATTATATGAAAAGTACTAAATTTGTAATTATATTTTAGAAATACATTTATTGAATATTTTGCGTCTATAAGCTTTTCTAATAGGTACATAAACTAGCAATTTAAAATAATTGCAATTTTGAAAAATTTTAATTATTAAATATATTAGCTTTTAATCACAAAATTTAATAATTCAAATTTTTTTCACTTTTGTAATTGAATTGAAATAAATATATTTTCATTTAATTCAAGTTTTTTTGTCTTTTAATATTTTTAAATCGATAAATCAGTAAGAATTTGTAATATTTTTTTATAGATAGTCTAATGCGAAAATGTTTTTAGTAGTATAAAGTTAATTTGGTTAGCTATGTCTTACGACCAAACTAATAACAGCTTTTATTGTTTTAAAATGACTTATGGACTTTCTATTAAATTTGAACTAAATAGGTGTAGAGTATTTTTAAGTCGGTTGCACAGACTGACAGTTTCTTTATTTGTTAATCTTTAAATAATCACTACCATAATTTCCTACTTTAACTTTTTGTTAAAAAAATCTAAATCTTTAGAGGAAAATTCAAAATTTTCAAGTTTCAACAAAAGAATTTGGTTGTCAACACAATCAAACGTTTGTTGCAAATCTAAAAATACGCAAGATACATATTTACTATCATCTAAGCTAGGTACTGGTTATAAAATTTGTCAAACTAAGACATGCAGCGGTTGTGTTCGAATTTTTTTCAAAACCGTATTGCGCTTTGTGTAGAATTGTTGTTAGTTACAAAGAAGTTTAATCGGTGTTTAATTGTGGTTTCAAATATTTTTGAGAAAGTACTCAACTTAAAGAAAATATGACTGATTATTTGATGATAGAATATATTGTACTATTTCTTTTTTATACAGACATATATCAGTGATTGCTTTAGTAGCAAAAGCCAATTCATTAAAGGCTTTTAAACAGTTATAAAGACAATTTTTCTTTTGTTGTTCTGTTTTAAAAAGTGAGAAATAGAAGTTGATTTTGTTTCTAGTATTGTGATTGTGAATGTCGGTCGTACGGTTGAGAATGAAGTGATGTTTATTTTATTGTTAATAATTTTAAAAGCAGTGAGGAAAAGTTCCTTTTAAATATTCGCAAAACTTAGATATTTTTGAGTGTAAAGCAATGCAGTAGGAAATCTTGTTGGCAATCCATGTATTGTTTTGATGGCTTTCTTATTCAAAATATCTAATTTACTTATTTGATACTGAGATGAACTACTCCAAAATGGATTTAAATACTTTAAGTTAGACTAAATAATAAACAAAGCTTTTTCAGTTAAAAAATTGCGTAACCTTTTACGCAATTAAAAGGTTAAAAAATATAACCCCCTATGATAAAAACGTAGGGGGTTATATGATAAATTTTTTTGGATACATAATCAATATGTTCGTCCCATTTTAATATTTTATCCAATACAAAACTTAAATAGATAACTTTATTGATAACTTGAATTATCGAATTACTAAATGTAGAGTTGGTGTTTGAAATTTTTTATTGTCAAATAGTATTATTTTAGATCTACTTATGTTAAGTGAAAGCTTATGCTTTTCTAACCATATGTTAATTGTACTAAGGTTGATATATATTGCTCTTTCAATTCGTTTTCAATACCTACAGCATATTTCAGTCAAGCATCATCTAAGTACAATTGCAAGGATCCCTGCAAGCTGAGTTTACATATATTATTAATGTTAAGTTTAAAGAGGTCGGGACCTAAGATTGAACCTTGCCTTTTATTACATTGTTGAGATTACCAAAGCTATTATTTATTCAAACTTTCTGTTTACGATTTAATAAATATGATTTAAGGAAATTGATGTGTTCAGAATTACAGCCCAGCTGAGAAAATTTATGAATCAGAATTTCGTAGTCAACACAGTCGAATGCTTTTCTTAAATCAATAAAGATACAGCCCACATATTCTTAGAGTCTATGTTTTTGCTGATGAAATAGGTTAAGTTTAGACAAGCTGCTGATATATTTGAATTTTTTTCAAAACCAAATTGATTTTCACTAAGAATCCCATTATCTGTTATAAAAGTGTTTAGGCGACTTTTTATGATTGTTTCAAAAAATTTAGAGAAAGTGGTAATGTCTAAGATTGGTCTATAATTGGACCGATTTTTTTCTTTCTGCTTTTAAAAATAGGTGTAACTATTGCTGTTTTCAACGCGTCTGGAATAACTTTACTGTGGAAGGATAAATTTAAAAATTTTACAATAATTGAAACCAGATGGTTTGCATACTGTTTTATAAATTTAGCCGATATATTGTCATATCCCGTAGCCGCTGAAGATTTAAGATTTTTGATGGCCTCATTAACTTCCTCAGGCGTGATAGGATAGAGACTGCATGTTGTAAAAGTTGCGTTGGATGAAAATAAATCGAAATATTCATTGTCAATGGGTTCATCTGGAATTTTTAAATCACTAGTTACGTTGACAAAATAGTTATTCATAGTATTAGCTATTTCCTGTTCATTGTCATATATGTTATATTTATAATTAATGATTTAAATGGCTTGGTTATTAAAAGTTTGGCTGTTATTAAATAATATATTCTTGTACAATCCCCATAGTTTTTTGCCGTCACTAGTATTTTGAGTTATAACATTTGAACAACAATTCTTTTTTGAGTTCAAAATTAAATTAGATACTTTTTTAATTTTTAAGTTATAAGCTTTCTAAGAAAAAAGTTCCCCTATTTCTGTAAGTTCCAGGTTCCTAGAATTTTATTCCAACTACCACCAACATTTGGGATTTTTCTTTAATATTTTCTAATATTCCGGGAGCGTGTAATTTGTCAAAATTTAAAATTACATATAAACGAGGAAGAGTGTAGTAGAGTAGCCGGCGACAACTGTATGATACCCGTATGACCGTAATTTAAACATTATGTTATCCGATTAATTACTTTTGACATAATTTCAAATATTCAGTTTTATTATGTATAAAGTAGTGCTCATGTAGAATATGAATTTATACGACAACTACTCAAACCCACTCCAGTAAACAAACCAACTTTTGCTCAAACTTCAGTGATAAAACTAAAATACTTCTGGCAAAATTTCAGACATCCAGCTTCATTAGGTGTACAGTAATCTAATATATAAAGATGTAAATTTATTTGTTTGTTTGTTTGTTTGTCCAGGATTCACGTAAAAACCACTAGTCCGATTGTCACACAATTTTAGAGAAGAAATTATGAGAACCCGGGGGTTGACATAGGCTATGTCACATTTTTATAAGTGAACAGGTTGCGGCTCCAGAGCCGTATTAAGCTTTTTCGTTTTTTTGATGTCGAGTCAAAACCGATTGACTTGAAATTTTGCACAATTAACTTCTTGGAGCCACGAATTAATTGTATAAAGTTGGTTGGAACGAATTCGACGTGGCGGGCTTTCAAAAAATTTTTTGTTTAATATTTATGGCCAATTTTACAGAGTGGTTTCGAAGTCGAAAAGAGAGGCTGACACACATTTTTGTGGAGTTCGGTAAACCCGTTTTGACACGAGGGCGCAATGAAGCTTTTTCAATAATTTTGATGTCGAGCCGAAACAGTTTGACCGATTGATTTGAAATTTTGTATAAATGTGCCTGTTAACCTTTATTCTAAAAGCTCACTTAATTTTTAAGACTAATTTTTTTGCTCTCCTCAAAAAGTGCAAAAACTAAATGAGATAATATTAATAATAATAAAAATAAAGCTAATAAAGAATCCGAATAATAATATCCTTAAATTTAATTAACATAACATAACATAAATACATAGTGTTTTAAAACATTTTCGACAAAAAAGAAACCTACATTTCTCACATAAAATCTTAATAAAACTAACTAGCTATTGAAAAAGGATAACACAAAAATTGCACATTGTGTACAAGTTAATTTTTTTTTTTTTCTATTTAAAATGTATACATAGGTATATAATAAAATTATTGTTTTAAATTCCTTAAAACTAAATATAAGGAAATTGGTATTTATAGAAATAGTAGCACAAGCTTTCTAATCTCGTAATTGATTTTTGATTAGTAAAGACATAATTTTTCAATATGTAAACAATATTCGTAAGCTACTTATTTAAATTTATTATTTAACCTTAATGTATAATAAATATGAAATGAAAAACAAAAATTTTCTTTTCACTATTGAGCTATTCTTCCTTTTGGAATGATTTATTTATATGCTATTATTCAAAATTATTTTTTTTTTTAATTCCTTTACAAGATTATTAGGAAATCAATTTGTTTTAGCTCGTTGGGTAATTTATTGAATAGTTTTAAGCATTTATACAAACAATTATTATTTTGTTGATTAGTTTTAAACAGTGTAAGGTAGAAGTTTGATTTATTACGTGTGTTATGCGTATGGATATTTATCATTCTATTCAGATTGAAATTATGCTGGATTTTAGTATTTATTATTTTAAATGCTGTTATATATAGTTCTCTTTTACATATATTATAATGTATAATAAATATGTATGGTGACACTTTACTGATTATATGCTGCAAATGATCTCCCCATTTTAAATTTCTATCAATAGTTAGGCTTAAATAGTTAAAACTGTATAGGTAACTTCAGAATTGTAGTAAAGATTTTCAGAGCTACATAATTTATTGCCTAGTAAAAGAATCTTAGTGTTTTTAATATTTAAGCTTAGCCTATGTTGTGTTAGCCATACCCCTATCATTTTGAGATCATATTCAATATCACTCCTTAATTCATTTTCGGTTACAGAATAGTATTTTATCACAGCATTGCCGGTATATAGCTGGATGAAACCTTTGAGAGCTAGTCGAGTAATATCATCGATATAGAGTTTGAATAGATATGGTCCCAAAATGGATCCCTGTGTGACTCCCTTTTTATACCCTACACCTATAGAATAGGTAAAGGGGTATATTAACTTTGGTATGGTGTTTGTAACCACCCAAAGGAAGCGAGCTAGATATGGAAAAGAATATATATTTGTGATCAGCGTGGCCTCCTGAGTCGATATAGCCATGGCTGTCCGTCCGTCCGTAGACACGATAACTCAAAAAATAATGGAGCTATCTTGATGAAATTTCAACTGTAGGTTACTAGGACTAAAAGTACGACGGGGATTGCAAATGGGCGAAATCGGCCCATGGGTTCGGATTCTGGACCTTTTAATCCGTCCAAGAGCTAACGAACATATATAAAAAATCACGATAACTCAACAACTAATGACGTTATCTTCATAAAATTTGTGCTGTAGAGTACTGGTAATGAAACTACGGCGGTGATTGCGTGGGTAATGTACAATGGGTTCAGAACTTAGAACTTTTTGATCGAATTTAGGCCAAACGAGTATAATTCCGAAACCAATGAAGATACAACCTCCAAATTTGGTATCAGGATGTCTCTTTCTTTTTTCTTAGTGTCCTTGAAATTTGGGTCCCATTGGATTAGTAGGTCGGGGACCAGCCACACATTTCTGAAGACCTTGAAGCATATCTTTAAAATTAATAAAGATAGCAGCTTGAAAAATTGTAGAAGCTTCAAATTTGGCACAAGGGTGTTCTTTACTATTTCTTGTGTGTCCCCCTAATTTGGGTTCGATTGGAGTGGTGGTTCAGTACCCCTCTTAGACCTCCCAAGTTTTAAAAGCTTATAAATGAAATTACGCAAAAAAGTAACTTAAAATTAATATATAACGTTACACTTGTGTACAAGGGTTAACTGGTATTTAAAGTATAGCGCGGACTGCATATGGGCGAAATCAGTTCAAGGGTTTGGATTCTGGACCTTTTAATTGGTCTAAGGGCTAACGAACATATATAAAAAATCACGATAACTCAACAACTAATGACGCTATTTTCATAAAATTTGTGCTGTAGAGTACTGGTAATGAAACTACGGTGGTGATTGCGTACGGTGGGTAATGTACAATGGGTTCGGAACTTAGAACTTTTTGATCGAATTTAGGCAAAACGAGCATGATTCCGAAACCAATGAAGATACAACCTCCAAATTTGGTATCAGGGTGTCTCTTTCTTTTTTCTTAGTGTCCTTGAAATTTGGGTCCCATTGGAGTAGTAGGTCGGGGACCAGCCACACATTTCTGAAGACATTAAAGCATATTTTCGAAATTAATAAAGATAGTAACTTGAATCAAATTGAGAAGTTTCAAATTTGGTACATGGGTGCTCTTTAATATTTCCTGGGCATTCTCCTAATTCTGGATCAAACAGAGTGGTGTTTCAGTACCTCTCTTAGACCCCCCAAGGTTTAAAAGCTTATCACCGAAATTAATAAAAATAGTAACTTAAAATTAAGATAGAACGTTCCAATTGTGCACAACGGTTAACTAATATTAAAAGTGTGACGGGGACTGCATATGGGCGAAATTGTACCATGGTTACAGGTTCTGGAATCTTTGAAAGTTCAAGGGCTAACGAACATTTATCTTAAAAACCGTATAACTCAAAAAATATTGCCGCTATTTTGATTAAAGTTAAACTCTAGGTTACTAATAATGAAAGTACCATGGGAATTGGTTCTGGTCGAGTTCGGACAATGAGTTTTTATTCGATCTGAGGCCAAACGAGTATAGTTTCGAAGCCAAAGAATATATTTCCTATTTCCTATGTGTCCCTGAAATTTAGACTTAATTGTAGTGGTGCTTCAGGTGGCTCCTAAGAAATCCTAAAATTAAAAATTCATGAAGATAAAAACTTTAATTTTGATATACGACGGTTCTTTTCTATTTTCGTTTTTATTTAACACTTTTATATTTTTAAGGCCAAGAACTTTTCATATTTTGTATAATATTTTATAAATTAAAAACAAAATATTTTTTTAATAAACGATTAAATCCCTTTTTTTAATTTTTATTATATCATATATTTTATTGAATTATTACCATAGGTGATATATAATTAAAACATTGTGTACAATACTTAAGCTATATTCAAAGGTACTTGCTGCATTTATGTAAAATTTATTATTATATTTGAATGAATTATATGAAAAGTACTAAATTTGTAATTATATTTTAGAAATACATTTATTGAATATTTTTTTGGATTTAAATACTTTAAGTTAGACTAAATAATAAACAAAGCTTTTTCAGTTAAAAAATTGCGTAACCTTTTACGCAATTAAAAGGTTAAAAAATATAACCCCCTATGATAAAAACGTAGGGGGTTATATGATAAATTTTTTTGGATACATAATCAATATGTTCGTCCCATTTTAATATTTTATCCAATACAAAACTTAAATAGATAACTTTATTGATAACTTGAATTATCGAATTACTAAATGTAGAGTTGGTGTTTGAAATTTTTTATTGTCAAATAGTATTATTTTAGTTCTACTTATGTTAAGTGAAAGCTTATGCTTTTCTAACCATATGTTAATTGTACTAAGATTGATATATATTGCTCTTTTCAATTCGTTTTCAATACCTACAGCATATTTCAGTCAGGCATCATCTAAGTACAATTTCAAGGATCCCTGCAAGCTGAGTTTACATATATTATTAATGTTAAGTTTAAAGAGGTCGGGACCTAAGATTGAACCTTGCCTTTTATTACATTGTTGAGATTACCAAAGCTATTATTTATTCAAACTTTCTGTTTACGATTTAATAAATATGATTTAAGGAAATTGATGTGTTCACAATTACAGCCCAGCTGAGAAAATTTATGAATCAGAATTTCGTAGTCAACACAGTCGAATGTTTTTCTTAAATCAATAAAGATACAGCCCACATATTCTTAGAGTCTATGTTTTTGCTGATGAAATAGGTTAAGTTTAGACAAGCTGCTGATATATTTGAATTTTTTTCAAAACCAAATTGATTTTCACTAAGAATCCCATTATCTGTTATAAAAGTGTTTAGGCGACTTTTTATGATTGTTTCAAAAAATTTAGAGAAAGTGGTAATGTCTAAGATTGGTCTATAATTGGACCGATTTTTTTCGTTTCTGCTTTTAAAAATAGGTGTAACTATTGCTGTTTTCAACGCGTCTGGAATAACTTTACTGTGGAAGGATAAATTTAAAAATTTTACAATAATTGAAACCAGATGGTTTGCATACTGTTTTATAAATTTAGCCGATATATTGTCATATCCCGTAGCCGCTGAGGATTTAAGATTTTTGATGGCCTCATTAACTTCCTCAGGCGTGATAGGATAGAGACTGCATGTTGTAAAAGTTGCGTTGGATGAAAATAAATCGAAATATTCATTGTCAATGGGTTCATCTGGAATTTTTAAATCACTAGTTACGTTGACAAAATAGTTATTCATAGTATTAGCTATTTCCTGTTCATTGTCATATATGTTATATTTATAATTAATGATTTAAATGGCTTGGTTATTAAAAGTTTGGCTGTTATTAAATAATATATTCTTGTACAATCCCCATAGTTTTTTGCCGTCACTAGTATTTTGAGTTATAACATTTGAACAACAATTCTTTTTTGAGCTCAAAATTAAATTAGATACTTTTTTAATTTTTAAGTTATAAGCTTTCTAAGAAAAAAGTTCCCCTATTTCTGTAAGTTCCAGGTTCCTAGAATTTTATTACAACTACCACCAACATTTGGGATTTTTCTTTAATATTTTCTAATATTCCGGGAGCGTGTAATTTGTCAAAATTTAAAATTACATATAAACGAGGAAGAGTGTAGTAGAGTAGCCGGCGACAACTGTATGATACCCGTATGACCGTAATTTAAACATTATGTTATCCGATTAATTACTTTTGACATAATTTCAAATATTCAGTTTTATTATGTATAAAGCAGTGCTCATGTAGAATATGAATTTATACGACAACTACTCAAACCCACTCCAGTAAACAAACCAACTTTTGCTCAAACTTTAGTAATAAAACTAAAATACTTCTGGCAAAATTTCAGACATCCAGCTTCATTAGGTGTACAGTAATCTAATATATAAAGATGTAAATTTATTTGTTTGTTTGTTTGTTTGTCCAGAATTCACGTAAAAACCACTAGTCCGATTGTCACACAATTTTAGAGAAGAAATTATGAGAGCCCGGGGGTTGACATAGGCTATGTCACATTTTTATAAGTGAACAGATTGCGGCTCCAGAGCCGTATTAAGCTTTTTCGTTTTTTTGATGTCGAGTCAAAACCGATTGACTTGAAATTTTGCACAATTAACTTCTTGGAGCCACGAATTAATTGTATAAAGTTGGTTGGAACGAATTCGACGTGGCGGGCTTTCAAAAAATTTTTTGTTTAATATTTATGGCCAATTTTACAGAGTGGTTTCGAAGTCGAAAAGAGAGGCTGACACACATTTTTGTGGAGTTCGGTAAACCCGTTTTGACACGAGGGCGCAATGAAGCTTTTTCAATATTTTTGATGTCGAGCCGAAACAGTTTGACCGATTGACTTGAAATTTTGTATAAATGTGCCCGTTAACCTTTATTCTAAAAGCTCACTTAATTTTTAAGACTAATTTTTTTGCTCTCCTCAAAAAGTGCAAAAACTAATTGAGATAATATTAATAATAATAAAAATAAAGCTAATATAGAATCCGAATAATAATATCCTTAAATTTAATTAACATAACATAACATAAATACATAGTGTTTTAAAACATTTTCGACAAAAAAGAAACCTACATTTCTCTCATAAAATCTTAATAAAACTAACTAGCTATTGAAAAAGGATAACACAAAAATTACACATGGTGTACAAGTTAATTTTTTTTTTTTCTATTTAAAATGTATACATAGGTATATAATAAAATTATTGTTTTAAATTCCTTAAAACTAAATATCGCACTATGCATTCTAGTATATTGTAAGTGTACTTACGATATAATAGAATGATTTGACCATTTGAAAGATAATTACAAGGGCCATCTTCTGTCAAAATTTCATATCAATACGATATGTCCTTCAAAAGTTATGACAAAAAAATGACATACAATATTCAGTTAATTTTCAAAATCTCCATTCTTTTTTATTATAAGTATACTTACAATATATTAGAACGTATATTTCTAACTCTACTCAATTGTATGTACATTTACGATATAAATGATCGGAAATACTTCAATCACATAGTTCTGTATGTATACTTACGATACAATATGACTGATTTTTTTTTTTTTTTTGCTATTGTATGTGTATGTTACAATATTTTATCTCGTAGCAAAACTTCAAATTCAATGTTGTATGTGATACTTACAATAAGTACGTTTGGATAATTTAACAAAAAATAGATAACGGTTTCTTATGTCATTATTGATCATATTTTTTGTAAAAAGTGCATTATTTTAACTTTTTTATAATAGTTAAATAGAAGTAAAAAAATTAAGTGATATAATAATTTATTAAAAATAATGTATCGTGGAATTTTAATGGTGAATGAAGTTTTAAAAAAAAAAGGTAAATTTTACATAATTATTATTTATATTATAAGTCAGAAATTTCTTTACTTACAACTAAATTTGTTTTATAGAAAATTTAATTTCTGCAAGAAAGAAACTTGAATACAATATTGTGTTGCAAAAAGAACCAAGTGATAATTCAAATCAAGAAAATAATAGTGCTAATGATTCCTTAATTTTAACAAAACCATCAACTTCTGGATTTCAACAGCTAAATACAGGTATGTAGGTATATTATATAATTTAAATGCTATGAGTGGAAGTTATACATCTATTTGTATTTTTAATTATTAAATAAATTTTAGAAGATGTACCTGCCGAGCACGATCAACTTTCGTTATCATCTAGTTCTTGTAAGTTTTTTTTTATAAACAAATTAATTTCAAAATTTTATTTCAATCTGAATTGGTTTTTTTACATTTAACTTTTAAGTTGAAGACTTTACTGTTAGTGGAAGTGATTATCAACCGTTATCACACTCTAGCTTTAGCGACATAAGCACACCTACAGGAAGTCCGTTCACGCCCAAAATTAGAAAATCAACGCTTTATGAAAATGATAATACACAATTGGAAAAAGAAAATTCACCTAAACAAAAAACAAGAAAACGTATTAAAAACCCTAAAACTTGGAAAAAAAATATAAATAAAATTGCGAGAATCCGCGGATTAAGTTACAGCTCAAGTATAACCTGCAAAACCGTTCCTGCAAAAGAAATGAAGCAGTCATGTTTTTTTCACTGCAGGCAAAAATGTTTTGAGCGAATTAGTGAAGCAGATAGAAATCAGAATTTTTCTAAGTTTTATAGTTTAGAAAACAACATCCTGCAGTGGAAATATATTCTGAATCATGTGGAAAAACATGATAAAAAACTGACTAAAATTGTGTCAGGTAACAGTCGCCGCTCATGTACAAATGTATACTTTTTATCATCTTTCAATAACGATAACATTGTTAAAGTGAAAGTATGCAATAAAATGTTCTTGAACACACTGAGTATAAGTAGTCAAATGGTAGAGACTGCATTTACTAAATTAATGCCTGAGAGTGGAAATATTCTAGGAGATAAACGAGGTAAACATATAAGGGAAGTATCTGAAATAGATAAAAAACGAAAACAAAACGTTAAAGACCACATAAACTCATTTGCGCCAATTGAGTCTCACTACTTGCGCATGCAAACAACACGACAATATATCGATAATGATTTAAGCATTGCAAAGATGCACATACTCTACGAAGTATCGTGTAAGGAACGTAACGATACCGGGAATGTTGTAACTTTAAGGCAATATCGAGATGTCTTTAACAACTGTTCTAATATAGGGTTCTATATTCCTAAAAAGGATCAATGTAATGCATGTAGTAAATATAATAATATGACGCAAGAAGAAAAATCGAATAATGAAGATGAATACAATATGCATATATTTTCTAAGAAGAAAGCCCGTATTTTAAAAGATGAAAATAAAGCAAGAGCTATTGAAGATGACACCGTTATAATTGCGACGTTTGATTTTCAAAAAATCTTAAACATTCCATGTGAAAAGACTAGCGTATTTTATTATAAAAGAAAGTTCTGCATTTTTAATTTCACTATTTTCGAAATTGCTAGTCTCCAAGGTTTTTGTTTCGTATGGGATGAAACCATTGCAAAAGAGGCGCAAACGAAGTTTCAAGTTGCCTATATCAATATATAGAAAAAACTCAGCAGGGTATAAAATATTTTAATTTTTACTCTGATAACTGCCCAGGGCAAAACAAGAATAAGTGTTTATTTGTCTTTTACGCATGGGTTACAAAAATGTTAGACATTGATATTAAACATGTATTTCTTGAAAAAGGTCACACTCAAAATGAGGGTGATAATACGCACTCTTTAATAGAGAAAGATAAAAAACATAAAAAACTTTACGTGCCTTCTCAATTGTATTCCTGTATTCGAAATTGTAAAATAACTGACCCACGCTATGATGTCACTGAAATGACGAAAAATAATTTTTTAAACTTTTCAAGTTTTATAAATATGGTACAAGTAGACAAAAACGATGAAAATGTTAAAGTGAAATGGAATAATATAAGAATTATAAAGAATAAGTTGTTGTATAAGTATTCATTTGAATCAGAAAGATTTTCTTCGATCATTTTATATAATCAAACTATAGATAGTCGTAGAAGACGTAAAAAAAAACTAGAAATGCCTAATGAAAAGCCACCTGTTTTATATAAAGAGCCTTTAAATATCTCTTCAGAAAAATATAAAGATTTGTTGGAACTTGCAAATTATTTACCGGCAAGTTATCGGAGCTTTTATAAAAATTTGCCTCACACGAACGAAACTCCAAAGGAAACTGAAGATTTTGAAGAAGCTTCAGAGTAGAATATAAGTTGAAAATTACTTCTTTCAAGAATTTCTTTATTGTTTTTATAATATATTACATTTTTTCTTTTATGAATTCGTTTATTTTTTTTATTTATAACATATTAAAATCAATAAAAATCAATAATAAAACGTTTTTGGATGGGTTTGTTAATATTTTAATTTCTATTCAATACCTATTGTAAGTATCTTATAAGTAGTAAAAAAGTTAGCACCTCCAAACTTAATTATTGTAAGTAGTACTTACAACATAAAATACAAAAAAATGTCCGCCTGTTAATATTGTAAGTATACTTACCACATTCAATTTAGTACATTTTTTTTAAATTATAATGATAAGTTAACATACAATATGAGAATTTTTAAATTGTCCGCTCTATTATATAATTTTTATAAATATCTCGTTTGGACAAACTTATTCTAATTTAGTGAATAATATTATTTAATAAGAGTCGAAAACTCTATCATTTGCCATAAAAAGCAAACTTCTATCATGTATACAAGAGACAAACGAAGCTTTAAAAGTTTTGAAATTTTTAAATAGCTCTACTGAAAACTTCAATTTTCTACTTATCATATACTAGAATGGACAGTGCGATATAAGGAAATTGGTATTTATAGAAATAGTAGCACAAGCTTTCTAATCTCGTAATTGATTTTTGATTAGTAAAGACATAATTTTTCAATATGTAAACAATATTCGTAAGCTACTTATTTAAATTTATTATTTAACCTTAATGTATAATAAATATGAAATGAAAAACAAAAATTTTCTTTTCACTATTGAGCTATTCTTCCCTTTGGAATGATTTATTTATATGCTATTATTCAAAATTATTTTTTTTTTAATTCCTTTTCAAGATTATTAGGAAATCAATTTGTTTTAGCTCGTTGGGTAATTTATTGAATAGTTTTAAGCATTTATACAGACAATTATTATTTTGTTGATTAGTTTTAAACAGTGTAAGGTAGAAGTTTGATTTATTACGTGTGTTATGCGTATGGATATTTATCATTCTATTCAGATTGAAATTATGCTGGATTTTAGTATTTATTATTTTAAATGCTGTTATATATAGTTCTCTTTTACATATATTATTGAAACTTATATATCTATCCGAATATAACAAATGTGTTGGGTGCCTAGGAGGATAAAAATTAATAATTTTTATTGTTTTTATATGTATGACATTAACTTGATGTAATAATTGCTGATTAGCACCACTCCACATAGGATTCAGATAAAGAATGTGTGACAAAATGAATGACGAGTACATTTGATATAGAGCATTGGTCGATAAAAACTTGCGTAGCCTGTATAATAAATATGTATGGTGACACTTTACTGATTATATGCTGAAAATGATTTCCCCATTTTAAATTTCTATCAATAGTTAGGCTTAAATAGTTAAAACTGTATAGGTAACTTCAGAATTGTAGTAAACATTTTCAGAGCTATATAATTTATTGCCTAGTAAAAGAATCTTAGTGTTTTTAATATTTAAGCTTAGCCTATGTTGTGTTAGCCATACCCCTAACATTTTGAGATCATATTCAATATCACTCCTTAATTCATTTTCGGTTACAGAATAGTATTTTATCACAGCATCGCCGGTATATAGCTGGATGAAACCTTTGAGAGCTAGTCGAGTAATATCATTGATATAGAGTTTGAATAGATATGGTTCAAAATGGATCCCTGTGTGACTCCCTTTTTATACCCTACACCTATAGAATAGGTAAAGGGGTATATTAACTTTGGTATGGTGTTTGTAACCACCCAAAGGAAGCGAGCTAGATATGGAAAAGAATATATATTTGTGATCAGCGTGGCCTCCTGAGTCGATATAGCCAAGGCTGTCCGTCCGTCCGTAGACACGATAACTCAAAAAATAATGGAGCTATCTTGATGAAATTTCAACTGTAGGTTACTAGGACTAAAAGTACGACGGGGATTGCAAATGGGCGAAATCGGCCCATGGGTTCGGATTCTGGACCTTTTAATCCGTCCAAGAGCTAACGAACATATATAAAAAATCACGATAACTCAACAACTAATGACGTTATCTTCATAAAATTTGTGCTGTAGAGTACTGGTAATGAAACTACGGCGGTGATTGCGTACGGTGGGTAATGTACAATGGGTTCAGAACTTAGAACTTTTTGATCGAATTTAGGCCAAACGAGTATAATTCCGAAACCAATGAAGATACAACCTCCAAATTTAGTATCAGGATGTCTTTTTCTTTTTTCTTAGTGTCCTTGAAATTTGGGTCCCATTGGATTAGTAGGTCGGGGACCAGCCACACATTTCTGAAGACCTTGAAGCATATCTTTAAAATTAATAAAGATAGCAGCTTGAAAAATTGTAGAAGCTTCAAATTTGGCACAAGGGTGTTCTTTACTATTTCTTGTGTGTCCCCCTAATTTGGGTTCGATTGGAGTGGTGGTTCAGTACCCCTCTTAGACCTCCCAAGTTTTAAAAGCTTATAAATGAAATTACGAAAAAAAGTAACTTAAAATTAATATATAACGTTACACTTGTGTACAAGGGTTAACTGGTATTTAACGTATAGCGCGGACTGCATATGGGCGAAATCAGCCCAAGGGTTTGGATTCTGGACCTTTTAATTGGTCTAAGGGCTAACGAACATATATAAAAAATCACGATAACTCAACAACTAATGACGCTATTTTCATAAAATTTGTGCTGTAGAGTACTGGTTATTAAACTACGGTGGTGATTGCGTACGGTGGGTAATGTACAATGGGTTCGGAACTTAGAACTTTTTGATCGAATTTTGGCAAAACGAGCATAATTCCGAAGCCAATGAAGATACAACCTCCAAATTTGGTATCAGGGTGTCTCTTTCTTTTTTCTTAGTGTCCTTGAAATTTGGGTCCCATTGGAGTAGTAGGTCGGGGACCAGCCACACATTTCTGAAGACATTAAAGCATATTTTCGAAATTAATAAAGATAGTAACTTGAATCAAATTGAGAAGTTTCAAATTTGGTACATGGGTGCTCTTTAATATTTTCTGGGAATTTTCCTAATTTTGGATCAAACAAGTGATGGTTCAGTACCTCTCTTAGACCCCCCAAGGTTTAAAAGCTTATCACCGAAATTAATAAAAATAGTAACTTAAAATTAAGATAGAACGTTCCAATTGTGCACAACGGTTAACTAATATTGAAAGTGTGACGGGGACTGCATATGGGCGAAATTGTACCATGGTTACAGGTTCTGGAACCTTTGAAAGTTCAAGGGCTAACGAACATTTATCCTTAAAACCGTATAACTCAAAAAATATTGCCGCTATTTTGATGAAAGTTAAACTCTAGGTTACTAATAATGAAAGTACCATGGGAATTGGTTCTGGTCGAGTTCGGACAATGAGTTTTTATTCAATCTGAGGCCAAACGAGTATAGTTTCGAAGCCAAAGAATATATTTCCTATTTCCTATGTGTCCCTGAAATTTAGACTTAATTGTAGTGGTGCTTCAGGTGGCTCCTAAGAAATCCTAAAATTAAAAATTCATGAAGATAAAAACTTTAATTTTGATATACGACGGTTCTTTTCTATTTTCGTTTTTATTTAACACTTTTATATTTTTAAGGCCAAGAATTTTTCATATTTTGTATAATATTTTATAAATTAAAAACAAAATATTTTTTTAATAAACGATTAAATTCCTTTTTTTAATTTTTATTATATCATATATTTTATTGAATTATTACCATAGGTGATATATAATTAAAACATTGTGTACAATACTTAAGCTATATTCAAAGGTACTTGCTGCATTTATGTAAAATTTATTATTATATTTGAATGAATTATATGAAAAGTACTAAATTTGTAATTATATTTTAGAAATACATTTATTGAATATTTTGCGTCTATAAGCTTTTCTAATAAAAATTAAGATAGAACGTTCCAATTGTGCACAACGGTTAACTAATATTGAAAGTGTGACGGGGACTGCATATGGGCGAAATTGTACCATGGTTACAGGTTCTGGAACCTTTGAAAGTTCAAGGGCTAACGAACATTTATCCTTAAAACCGTATAACTCAAAAAATATTGCCGCTATTTTGATGAAAGTTAAACTCTAGGTTACTAATAATGAAAGTACCATGGGAATTGGTTCTGGTCGAGTTCGGACAATGAGTTTTTATTCAATCTGAGGCCAAACGAGTATAGTTTCGAAGCCAAAGAATATATTTCCTATTTCCTATGTGTCCCTGAAATTTAGACTTAATTGTAGTGGTGCTTCAGGTGGCTCCTAAGAAATCCTAAAATTAAAAATTCATGAAGATAAAAACTTTAATTTTGATATACGACGGTTCTTTTCTATTTTCGTTTTTATTTAACACTTTTATATTTTTAAGGCCAAGAATTTTTCATATTTTGTATAATATTTTATAAATTAAAAACAAAATATTTTTTTAATAAACGATTAAATTCCTTTTTTTAATTTTTATTATATCATATATTTTATTGAATTATTACCATAGGTGATATATAATTAAAACATTGTGTACAATACTTAAGCTATATTCAAAGGTACTTGCTGCATTTATGTAAAATTTATTATTATATTTGAATGAATTATATGAAAAGTACTAAATTTGTAATTATATTTTAGAAATACATTTATTGAATATTTTGCGTCTATAAGCTTTTCTAATAGGTACATAAACTAGCAATTTAAAATAATTGCAATTTTGAAAAATTTTAATTATTAAATATATTAGCTTTTAATCACAAAATTTAATAATTCAAATTTTTTTCACTTTTGTAATTGAATTGAAATAAATATATTTTCATTTAATTCAAGTTTTTTTGTCTTTTAATATTTTTAAATCGATAAATCAGTAAGAATTTGTAATATTTTTTTATAGATAGTCTAATGCGAAAATGTTTTTAGTAGTATAAAGTTAATTTGGTTAGCTATGTTTTACGACTTACGTCCAAATGACTTATGGACTTTCCATTAAATTTGAACTAAATAGGTGTAGAGTATTTTTAAGTCGGTTGTACAGACTGACAGTTTCTTTATTTGTTAATCTTTAAATAATCACTACCATAATTTCCTACTTTAACTTTTTGTTAAAAAAATCTAAATCTTTAGAGGAAAATTCAAAATTTTCAAGTTTCAACAAAAGAATTTGGTTGTCAACACAATCAAACGCTTGTTGCAAATCTAAAAATACGCAAGCTACATATTTACTATTATCTAAGCTACCTGGTTATAAAATTTGTCAAACTAAGACATGCAGCGGTTGTGTTCGAATTTTTTTCAAAACCGTATTGCGCTTTGTGTAGAATTGTTGTTAGTTACAAAGAAGTTTAATCGGTGTTTAATTGTGGGTTCAAATATTTTTGAGAAAGTACTCAACACTGAAATTGGCCGATATTTTGATACGCTTGATGTAGCACCAGCTTTGTATATAGGTGTTACTATTGCTTTTTTAAACTTTTTGGGAAAACAGAATTTTCAAAATGAATATTTATTAGGTTAGCTAGCACTGGTGAATGTTAAGAGGAGAATTTCTTAGAAAACTTAGTAGATATTTTGTCATATCCCGTAGCAGCTGATATCTTCAGTTTAGAAATTATCTGTTCAATTTCTTCAGCAATTTCTTCAGTAGGATATAAAGAAAACTTGCTATGATTTATCCTGTCAATGTTTAAACATGAAACATTTATTGGTAAAGATGAAATATTGATTTCATCTGTGACATTTACGAAAAAAGAATTCATTTTATTGGCCATAGCATATGTATTACTAATGCTTTCATTATTTATAACTAGAGATTTGATAACTGAGTTGGATCTGTACGTATCTGTGTTATACATTATTTTATTATAAAAATTCCATAAACTTTTTCCATTTGTTACGCCATTTATGTCTTTGGAAAAAAGAGTTTTTTTAGCTTGTATAATCAAATATTTAACCTCTGATCTAGTTTTCTTATATAGTTCAAAAATCCTTGTACAATTTTTGTGTTTTCGAGAAATTCTATAGTAATAGTACCAGATTTTCATTTTGTTTAATATTTCGGTCGTCATCCAAGTTTTTTTTTTTTTTCCTTTTTCTTAACAATATTTTTGGTGCTCCTAGTTATAAGTTCTTGGAGATCATCAACTAAAAGATTCAAATCAGTGTATGAATCAAGACCAAACCAAAAATTATCTAAATTAATTTTGTCATAGTCTAGAACAGTCATATTTTTAATATTTTCTTCTAATTTTGGTTTAAGATTTAGGCTAACGAGTAAAATTTCATGATCAGAAAGAGGGGTATTAGTAATGGCAAGGTAAATTGTATATTTGATTAAATCACTGATAAGATGATCAATAATTGTTCTAGTTCTAACTCTCGTAGCATAATCAGGCGTAATTTTAATATAAATAAAGAACCCATTACTTAACAAAGTGTTGGTATATGTTGTAACCTGATTCTTATTGACATCTAGTAGATTGAGATTAATATCTCCTAAAATAATAGAATTTTTACAGGTAGATGTAATTTCATCAATTTTATAAATAAACTCAAACACCTCTGTCTCGTGTGATCTATATTAATATTTAGGCTAATTAATCTAACTACTAAAATATTCGTTTTATTCAATTCCTTCTTTTTTCAAAATTGCAATTATTTTAAATTGCTAGTTTATGTACCTATTAGAAAAGCTTATAAACGCAAAATATGCAATAAATGTTTTTCTAAAATATAATTACAAATTTAGAACTTTTCGTATAATTCATTTAAATATATCAATAAATTTTAAATAAATGCAGGAAGTACCTTTGAATATAGCTTAAGTATTGTACACAATGTTTTAATTATATATCACCTATGGTAATAATTCAATAAAATATATGATAATAAAAATTAAAAAAGGAATTTAATCGTTTATTAAAAAAATATTTTGTTTTTAATTTATAAAATATTATACAAAATATGTAAAATTCTAAGCATTTTCAAAATATAAAAGTGTTAATTGGATTGATATTTTAATCGTTGATGAGCACGGACGTGTTTTGATTGACTGCTGGATTTATGAAATAAAATATTTGATTATTTATTCTTTTTTACACTATATTTATTTAACTTTTTAATTGGTTTTCACAAATTTATTTTGTGGCGAAAATTTTTATTTAATTGGATATATAGGATAATAATTAGAATTAATTATATAAAATAATATTTGAAATAAATTATAATTTTAAATTACTTAAGATAAATTTTCGGGAAAAGGTGCGATCGCGATTTACAGTTGTCTGTTCCGGTACATTATTCCTACTACACTGAAACTAAAGAAAAAACTGAACAAACTAAACCAATCGCATAAAACAGTTTTACAATTACTAGTACAAGAACAACAATCAACATATATAATTTTATTGGCACAGTCTTCTGATTAGTGTTAACTACAATACAAACTGAAAAAGTAGTAGATGGGAGTGACCGTTTTTCCTCTGTTGGAGTAAAGTTCAATGCAGTAGATATTACTCCCAAAAGCAAAAATACTGAAAAATATAAATAAAATAAATAAAATAAATAAATAAAAATAAATAATAAAAATTAATAAAATAAAAAAAATAATAAAAAATAAAATAAATAAAAAAAATAAATAAATAAATAAAAAAATAAATAAACAAATAAAATAAAATAAAAATAAATATATAAATAAATTATAAAAAAATAAATAAAAATAAAAAAAATAATAAAAATTAATAAAATAAAAAAATAATATAAAATAAAAAATAAATAATTAAATAAAATAATAAATAATAATAATAAATAAAAAATAAATATATAATTAATAAATAAATAAAAATTAAAAAAAAAAAATTATTACCTATACGTATAAAAGCAGATTTACTAAGGCGTGATACATAAATTCAGGTAAATAGCAAATAATGTCAGGCAAACAAACAACACAATGTCCAATTTGCAAGACTGCAGTTACTGGTGGACAAGATGCTATTAAGTGCGATGGTAATTGTAAAATGTGGTACCACTGGACTTGCATTGGACATGACACGAGTAAATACAAAGCGTTCAAGGAGGTATCGAGTTTGATAATTTGGATGTGTGACTCTGAGAAGAAAAAAGTAAAAAAATTGTTAAAGGATGGTAATGGGATTGAGGTGGAGTGCAACAAAATCAGTGAAACAATTGCAAGTAAATTCAATGAGATTGCAGAAAAAATTGACCAGAATCAAGACATAGTTTCTAGGAAAAAGGAAGCTATTGAACATAAGCTGGATGAACTCATTAATACCACAAAACAACAACTCATTAGAAATCGCTCGTTAACATATGCTGAATCTGCAAAAACAAATCTTAACAGCATTGAAAAGCCAAATACTCAGAATTTAGTAATCAAACCAAAGGACCCAAGAATCACAGCGGAAGCTATAATCGCTAAGATGAAGCGAAATATAAAGCCGGCTGAGTTGAACATTGCGGTAGATGGCATCAAAGGAATGGGAAGCGGTGGAGTACTAGTCAAATCTAGAGACAAAGAACATGCAACCTCTCTAAAAACTGAACTAGCTAGAGTACTAGGTTCGGAATACACAGTGAGGGATACTAAAGTGCACAAACCAAGAATTCGCATCAGCAGAGTAGAAGTAAAATATGATGATACCTCGCAGCTTAAGAAAACTCTCATTGCGCAAAACTCACACATAGACGAAACTGATGAGTTCGAGATTAAACACTGCAAAAATTGGAGTCTGGATTCAAATACGTTATTGAATGTGAGCCGAGTACGTTTAAGAAAATTGTGAACAGGTACATTAATCTGGAATGGCGAAGCCACTATGTTGTAGAACATCTATATGCTCCGAGATGTATGAAATGCAATGACTTTGGTCACTACAAGCACAACTGCTCGAGAGAGGTAATATGCGGAAAATGTAGTGAAAAACATGAAACATCAGCCTGTACAAGTCTATCCATGAAGTGCTCTAACTGTAGGTCCAGAAAATTAGATGGACATGATCATGGAGCAATAAGTAACACGTGTCCGGTATACATTAATCAAATTGAGATTGTTCGTTCCAAAATTGGGTATAATTAGATCAAATCAGTACAAATTTTAACGCAGCATTTTTAAATCAAAATGATGGGTTCAAACATGATCACCTACATCGCCTATTTTAACCTCAGAAGCATTAGGAACAAAATGGATGAAATAACTATATTTCTCAAACTTCACCCAGAGATTGATGTTATTGTGTGCAATGAAACATGGCTTTATGATAATGAAGAAAAATATTATAGTATTGAAGGTTTCAAGGGATTCTTCAACAGCCGTAATGATAACACAGGAGGCGGCACCGCTATTTATGTCAAAAATCATCTCGAAGTTTAAAAAAAGGAAGGGAGTAGTTTATTCAACTCGTTAATATTAATGATAACTAATACTTTGCCCAAAATTGCAATTGCTACAGCCTATAGAACGAGTAATGACTGCGAGAAGATGTTTGCAAACTTTATGGAAGGAATAGCGGAAAAATTCAAAAATTTTATATTTGTGGGTGATACCAACATTGATGTACTAAAAAATAGTAGTCTGGCAAAAAATTACATTGAAAGCATCAATAGCTCCGCTGCAAGAATAGTTAACATTATTAATCCAGGAAATGCAACGAGAGTTACTGACACATCTGCCACCCTCATCGACCATGTGGTTACCAATTTAAGCAGTACCAAAAATGAAATTACGCTAAAAATGTATGATATTGCAGTATTTGATCACAAAGCCATAAAAATTAGTATCAAAAGGCTACGTCAAGCACTTAAACCTATGGTGGATCCCAATTTCTCTATCACTGATTATACAAAAATGAGCAGTGTACTACCCAACTAGCAATTCTAGGTCACCAAAACGTTGCCACAGCAAAAATTCGCAGCTATTTAGCTATTTTTACTAGGTCCAAAAATTATGAAAATGTTCTTATGACGTGATCATGATGTTGCGGTGATCAAATTGGTGATCATATTTTGGCTTTCACGACGTTTTGACAACGTAACAAAGCAAATTAGCTGTGTGACTATTATGATACTGAAACTACAAAATAGCTATAAAATAGAAATACCTGTCATGATAGCCAAATAGCAACGGATGTGTAAAAGTTATGGCAAATGCAAACATGTTTGATTTTCTATGTCACTTACATGACAGCATAATAGAAATATATGCTTAAAAGCTGCTATTAGTGCAAGATCATTCGACTAACAAATTTGCTATTCTGATAGCCAAAATAACTTCCAAAATTATTTTGCTGTTATAATATCACAAATTGTAAATAAAATTAAATTGTTTGAATATATAAATAAATATTTTAAAAATTACAAAGTTCTTATAAATACAAACTTTGTAATTATGTAATTTATATCTAGTCTAATACTTAATAGTATAAATTATAATTTTTATATGAACAAATATGATTTTCCAGAAGATAAGAAAGACTAAATTCACTTGCGATTAATATTTTATCGATTAATTTTCAAAAATACTTCGAAATAAAAAATGTGCCATTAAAATATTCAGTATTTAATAAATAAATAAAAAAATTATTTTTAAGAAAAAATTATTTTCTCGAAAATATATTTTAAAAATTTTATTAAATTAAGGTTAAAGTTGTAACAATTGATAATAATAATTTAGTAGGGGTTTTAAGGGCAATAATCATTCTTTTATAATTTATAAAACTTAAATAATTTTGGTAATTTTTTCTGCCATGTTTTTTTTCTACTATGTTTATTTTTGCCTTTATTAAAAAGCTATATATCTTTCATGATAGCTAAAAAATTAGTTTTTCAAAATAAATATTCTGATAGCGAATATAAAATCAAAAGGTCACAAGAATATATTAATTAGAATTTAAAGCAATTTAAATTTGTAGGCAGCAAATATTCTTTTTTAAAAAGTTATATAACTATCAGGGATTCATATTAAATATATTTGCTGAATTGCTTGCAATCACAGCTATTATGCTGTACATAAAATAAAAAAAAAAACGAGGAAGACTGTAGTTGCCCTTGCCAACTTTTAGATATCCATGCATTTATGTTGTAAAATATAAAAAAAAAAAATAATAAAAAAAAAATAAACATCATATTCATATATTAAGAATATCAAGATAGATAATAATCGTCATATTCATAATGATTATTATCTATTAATCTAAAATACAAACTACATATACAAAGAATTTCAAATAAACATGTTATATAAATATATATAAATTATTTATCAAGCCATTTATTTACTTAAAAAAAATATTTGTGTTAATTTTAGCTAATCTTAAATTTTTTAAACTACGCATCATTTGAATCATATGAAATCGTAAATTGATAGATACTACAAAACTAACACAGCAATAACAAAAGCAAAAATAAACAAACAAAAAATTCATATAACTGCATGTTGTATACAAGTTGAACTGCAAAAATTTAAATTTTTATATGAGTTATAAATGTTTATTGTTCGAGACCTATCCGAAATTTTGGTTGAATCCTAACCACAGACATAGAGACAGAAAATACACACACATAGCTAGATTAATTTACTTTTCGAAGCTGATCCGAAACGTATCTTTGACATTATATCTAGCTCATCTAGATCAATGCGTTACAAACGGTGGAGCAATTTTAATATACTTACTCGTGGTCATAATATCATATGTATGCATACATATATAATAAAAGAGTATAAAAAAAAAATTGGTAATCAAAAATTATCTAGGTATTATAATAAGATGAGCCACTCCAACACGTGAGCAATTTTTGGGTTTGCAATATTTAAAAAAGAAAAAAAAACACAACGAAATTGAAATACATATGTAGGTTAGGTATAGAAATAAGATTTTATTATATGAAATGAAAACAAAAAACTTGAAATCTCACTATGGAGCAAAGTGTGTCGAAAGTAGCGAGATAAAACAAATTTAAATTAAATTATTGTCTTAATATTAAAATATTTTTTATTTTAGAATACTTAATTTAAAATCTTAAAAACATTACTTAAACAAATAATTTAAAAATGTAAAATAGGTATATAAGGTATAAGAAATTAAAATTAGATTTTATATTATGTTTTTTTATGTCTTTTACAATACTTCTTTTATCAATAATTCTTCACATTTTTATTAAAATTTTTTTTTTAGGTTATGAATTCTAAATCTAATTATATAATTTAATAAAATTAAAAAAAATTATTAACAATTTTAAACACTTTTTATTACTTTTTGCCACTTTGTACCTAAATGAATAAAAAAAATTAAGGAATACTTTGCAATTCATTTTCAAATATCTTTATACTTTATATTATACCAATACAAAAAAAAAATAGTGGTTTTGAAAGAGCATTGCAAATATATAGTTCTGTTTCTCTCTTGCAGAAATTTTAATAACAGAAAGGTTTTGCATACACATATTTACATACATAATTTTACTAATGAAATTTTTTGTTTGGTGTACAAAATACATTAATATTTGTGAATGACAGTGGCACATCTTATTAATAATTGACCTTCTTTGTTGATAATAAAATAGCTGTGGCAGCAACCAATTACATTTCACAGAAAATTAGCTTTGTACATATCTAAATGTTTAAACTAGCTTTCAATGCATAACTATTTAGCTTTGTACAAAGCAAAATAGCTTTCCATGCATATCTATTTAGCTTTGTACCAAGCTAAATAGTTATGCATGCACGTGGTGACATTATAATGGCATTAAAGTATAAAGGACAGCTTTCCATGCATATCTATTTAGCTTTGACATTATAATAGCATTAAACAAAATTACAAAAAACATCTCAACATAGCTTATTACAAAAAACATCTCAAAAAACTAAAGCAACATCCGATATACTTCCTACAAACACAAGTTTTTATAAAAAAATTGATTTGAGTAGGTATATCATTTTCGCTGTCAAAAAATAATGTGAACAAATAGTTCTTAACAATGGATGTATGTTGCAAACAAATGGTTGACAAATGTTTCTTAACAAACATATATTCTTGGTAATTCATTAAAATCAAAAAGAGATTTTTTTGTGCAGCCTATGTTATCATCAGATCTCAACATTTATATAGCAAATAGTGCAAGACAAAATAATGATGCTATATATATGCTATATATGTTATCGAAAAAATTAAAGCAAAATTTGTATGTCTATCATTCAAAACCGATTTTGTTTTTATACCTTTGCTACACTCTTTAAAATCGTTTTAAATTAATCTTGTCTATGAACATTATATTATACCTAAATAAATATTTTAATTAAATTAAACTTTAAACATTAAAAACGTTTTTTATTCTATGAAATTAAATAAACTTTTCATTTATATAGTATTTAAATATTAATAATATTTGTTGGAAATAAGCTATTATTAACATAGATCGAAAAAAACTATGATAATCTCAAATATGGCAATTTTGTCAATTCGACTATATTGCCATTTTTGTAGCTAATGCCAAAATTATGCAATATAGTAATTAAAGTAAAAACACTTTACTTATTGCCAGTTTACTAGAGTAACAAATAAGTTTTCCAAAAAGCTATTTTGCTGTTATTGAAAAAATAATAAAAGCCAAATAGCAGTACTTATTGCCAGTTTACTAGAGTAACAAATAAGTTTTCCAAAAAGCTGTTTTGCTGTTTTTTGAAAAAATAATAAAAACCAAATAGCATTATGGTAATCAAAATTACTTTAACAGCTATTTAGCTGCCATTTTACAGTAAATCGCTATTGCGTATATTACTTTTTTGCTTATATAAAAGCATATTAGTCGCAAAAGCTATTTAAATTTATTTTTGGTTGTGCTTACGTTTTCATGACTCGAAAACTTGTAAATTAGCATTAGTTGCAAAGTAGCTATTTTAGACCATCAGGATGACGTTGTAAAAGCTAAAATTTAGCTGCGAAAACTAATTAGAATATAAATGTTAGTTGGGTAGAAGCTGCTATTATCAACAGACCAATTACTAATTTTGACGAATTAATAAAATCTATAACCCAGGCCAAAGAAAAATCAACTAAAACGAAGTCTTACAAAACTCGTGGGAATAGCTGGATAAATGCGGAAATTCTGAAATCCATAAAAGAAAGGGAGTATTGGTACAAAAAAGCTAAAAAAAACAGGTTGAACAATTAAATCAGGCAAAAGTTTAAAGAGGCAAGAAACAAAACCAATTACTTAGTACGAAAAGCTAAACAAAAAAATTACAATGACCAAATTCAAAAAGCGTGTGGAAATACTAGGAAGATATGGAAAATTCTCAATTCGTTGGTTATGGGACAAATAGATAGCAAGTGTCAAAGTATAACTGCTTTAACTATTGATGGAAAGGAGAAAAAAAGTGAACCACAGATAGCCAATGAGTTCAATAAATACTTCAATCAAGTAGGGGCTTCAATAGCCTGAAATTATTCATCCTCAAATATTGATGTCACTAGAAATGAGCTAAACACTTCATCCATGTTCCTTTTCCCTACTGATGAAAAAGAAATCAATGCAACAATAGAAGAACTAAAAAATTTTGCTGCTCCAGGGATGGAACAGCAAGGGATTCGAAAGCTGTTCGTGCAACTATTTCACCTACATTGGCTATACTCGTCAACCAGGTACTTACGCTTGGAATTTTCCCAGATATTTTAAAGAAAACCTTGGTATTTCCAGTCCACAAATCTGGATGCAAGAAAAACGTTGCTAATTACCGTCCGATATCAATTCTTAGTACATTTGCAAAAATATGTGAGAAGATTATTAACAAGAGAATTGTTTCATTCATCAACAACACGTGTAAATGCGATCAACATCAATGTGGCTTCCAAAGCTTGTCGAACACAGAAGCCGCTTTAGCTGAGATGTTGAAATTTATTAATGAGCACTTAGACAAAGGCTACTATGTTGGTATGATATATTGAGTCTTTATAACTGCTAAGACTTTTTATACCAATTTTAAGTTATTGTCTAAGTCTAGTATTTATAAATAATAATTGTAACTTATATTTCTTTTTATTAAATAAATAAATAAATAAAATAAAAAAAAAAAAAATATATGTAGATCTAAAAAAAGCATTTGACACCGTTGACCACTCACTACTCCTCCATAGGCTACATGAACTGGGGATTAGAAGTACACCCAATGACCTCATTAATTCCTATCTTCAAAATAGAGAGGTGGTTACTAGAATAGGAAAAAGCTATAGCAACTCGGCAGTGCTTAAGTATGGAGTACCCCAGGGTTCCAATCTGGGTCCTACGCTCTACTTGCTCTACATACACAATTTTAAATATGCAGGCATGGAAGCAACCTACAACATTTTTGCAGACGACACTTGTCTACTCTACAGCAGTAGAAATAAAAATGAGATGGAAACCATGATTAACAGAGACTTAATTTGTTTCTCGAGATGAGCTGTAGGGAATAAACTAACGATAAATGAAACAAAAACTAAATTAATGGTCTTCCACAACAAAAATAAAAATATTATTAAGCCTAAAATATCTATAAATAATATTGAGTTGGAGCAGGTCGCTACTGCCAAGCATCTTGGATTGTTAATAGATGAGCAGCTCCAATGGAGGGATCACGTTGAATATATTGGCTCAAAAATCACGCCACTAATTGGAATCATAAAAAGGTCAAATATAATCCTGGCCCCAAATACAGCTAGAATGCTGATAAATGCACAAATCCTATCACATATTAGATACAATTTGATTAATTGGTCGTCGTGCTCCGCTTTACTTATTGGAAAATGCCAAACTCTATTAATGAAAGCAATCAAGTCAGTATACAGATATGATCGTTTAACCAGCTCAGAGAATTTACAGGGAGACGGGATTCTGCTGTATTAATGATTTGATATCACTAGACAAGGCTACGTTTATATTTAAGGCGATCAATAACTTATCAAAACATAATATACAGCTGACATGTAGGGCACAAACTACAGGTAGATCTTCCAGGAATAGCCAAAGTCTAAACGTGCCAATTAGCAGAACACAAAAACACTACATAGGTCTTTTACCTTCGGGTACAAGAATCTTCAATGAGTTGCCACCACATATAAGAAACACTCAAAAACTTAATAGATTCAAAAAACTTGTGATAAAACATATTAAAAACAATAAATAACATATAATGAAGTAAAATATTTCTCATGATGTAAAAGTTAAAACACACTCTTCGTCAACACTACATTAACTAAGCTGTCAAAACTAATAATTAAATAGCAATCAACAAAACTACAAAGCGTTAAATTATCACCTCAACACCAGTAATACAAAATACTACTGAAAGAGGTGCCACCAGATATTGTTTTGAAAACATTTTTATTGTAATATATATTATTCATAAACTTTGCAATGTTAATTTATAGTAAATAAATAAAATAAAATAAAGATATATTAGCAAAGACAAGTTACAAATTATTAAATAAATTATCAATTACACAAATAAAAACGAAAATAGAAAAGAACCCTCATGTATCAAATTTAAAGTTTTTATCTTCATGAATTTTATAGATAAGCTTTTTAATTTTGGGATGTCTTAGGAGCCACCTGAAGCACCACTACAATTAAGTCTAAATTTCAGGGACACATAGGAAATAGGAAATATATTCTTTGGCTTCGAAATTATAGTCGTTTGGCCTCAGATCGAACAAAAACTCATTGCCCGAACTCGACCAGAACAAATTCCCATGGTACTTTCATTATTAGTAACCTAGAGTTTAAATTTCATCAAAATAGCGGCATTATTTTTTGAGTTATACGGCTTTTAAGATATATGTTCATTAGCCCTTGAACTTTCAAAGGTTCCAGAACCCGAAACCATGGTACGATTTCGTCCATATGCAGTCCCCGTCATACTTTCAATACTAGTTAACCCTTGTACACAAGTGGAAAGTTATATATTAATTTTAAGTTACTATTTTTATTAATTTCGATGATAAGCTTGGGGGGTCTAACAGGGTCTAACAGGGGTACTGAACCACCACTCTGATTGATCCAAAATTAGGAGAACGCGCAGGAAATATTAAAGAGCATCCTTGTGCCAAATTTGAAGCTTCTACAATTTTTCAAGCTGCTATCTTTATTAATTTTAAAGATATGATTCAAGGTCTTCAGAAATGTGTGGCTGGTCCCCGACCCACTACTCCATTAGGGCCCAAATTTCCAAGACACTTAGGAAATAGGAAAGGACACCTTGATACAAATTTGGAGATTCTATCTTCATTGGTTTCGTCCGTAGGCACGATAACTCAAAAAATAATGGAGCTATCTTGATGAAATTATAACTGTAGGTTAGTAGGACTGAAAGTACGGCGGGGATTGCATATGGGCGAAATCGGCCCATGGGTTCGGATTCTGGACCTTTTAATCGATCCAAGGGCTAACGAACATATATAAAAAATCACGATAACTCAATAACTAATGACGCTATCTTCATCAAATTTGTGCTGTAGGTTACTAGTAATGAAACTAGTTCGGGAATTGCGTAAGTTTGGATTGGACCATGGGTTCGGAACCTAGGACTTTTTGATCGAATTTAGGCCAAACGAGCATAATTCCGAAACCAATGAAGATAGAACCTCCAAATTTGGTATCAGGGTGTCCCTTCCTATTTCCTAAGTGTTTTGGAAATTTGGGCCTCATTGGAGTAGTGGGTCGGGGACCAGCCATACATTTCCGAAGACCTTAAAGCATATCTTTAAAATTAATAAAGATAGCAACTTGAAAAAATATAGTAGCTTCAAATTTGGCACAAGGGTGTTCTTTACTATCTCTTGCGTGTCCCACTAATTTGGGATCAATTGGAGTGGTGGTTCAGTACCCCTCTTAGAGCTCCCAAGTTTTAAAAGCTTATAATCGAAATTAATAAAAATAGTAACTTAAAATTAAGATAGAATGTTCAAATTTTGTACAAAGGTTAACTAGTACTATAAGTACAGCGCGGACTGTATAAGGGCGAAATCAGCCCAAGGGTTCCGATTCTGGACCTTTTAATCTATTTCAGGGCTAACGAACATATATAAAAAATCGCGATAACTCAACAACTAATGACACTATCTTCATGCAATTTGTGCTGTAGGTTATTGGTAATAAAACTACGGCAGCGATTGCGTACGGTGAGGATTGGACAATGGGTTCGGAACTTAGAACTTTTTTATCGAATTTAGGCCAAACGAGCATAATTCCGAAACCAATGAAGATAGAACTTCGAAATTTGGTATCAGGTTGTCGCTTTCGATTTCCTTAGTCTCCTTGAAATTTGAGCCTAATTGGAGTAGTGGGTGGGCACCAGCCACTCAGTTCCGAGGACCTTAAAGCATATTTTCGAAATTAATAAAGATAGTAACTTGAAACAAATGTAGAAGCTTCAAATTGGCACATGGGTGTTCTTTACTATTTCCCGCGTGTCCCTCTAATTTTGGATCAATTGGAGTGGTGGTTCAGTACCTCTCTTAGACCCCCAATGTGTAAAAGCTTATCATCGAAATTAATAAAAGTAGTAACTTAAAATTAAGATAGAACGTTCCAATTGTTTACAAGGGTTAACTAGTATTGAAAGTATGACGGGGACAGCATATGGGCGAAATCGTACCATAGTTTCGGGTTCTGCAACCCTTGAAAAGTTCAAGGGCTAACAAACATATATCTTAAAAACACCATAACACAAAAAATAATGCCGGTATTTTGATGAAATTTAAACTCTAGGTTACTAGCAATGAAAGTACCATGGGAATTGGTTGTGGTCGAGTTTAATATCGAAGCCAAAGAATATATTTCGTATTTCCTATGTATCCCCGAAATGTAGACTTAATTGTAGTGGTTCAACTATGTTCAAAGGTACTTGCTGCATTTATATAAAATTTATTATTATATTTAAATGAATTATATGAAAAGGTCTTAATTTGTAATTGTATTTTAGAAATACAATTATTGCATATATTGAGTTTATATGCTTTTATTAGGTATATAAACTAACCATTTAAAATAATTGCAATTTTGAAATTTGGATTATTAAATATATTATGCTTATGATAAATAGATTAGCTTTTTATCACAAAATTTAATAATTACAATTTTTTCATTTTGTAATTGAATTGGAATAAATATATTTTCGTTTATTTCAAGTTTTTTTGTTTTTTAATATTTTTAAATAGATAAATTAGTAAGAATTTGTAATATTTTTTAAGAGATAGTGTAATTAGAAAATGTTTTTAGTATTATAAAGTTAATTTATGTCTTACGCTCAAATTAATAACAGCTTTTATGGTGTTAAAATGACTTATGGATATGTCATTAAATTTGAACCAAATAGGTGTAGGGTATTTCTAAGTCGGTTGCACCGACTGACTGTTTCTTTACTTGTTAAATTTTTTTTTTTTCTTAAAAGTAGAATAATTGTTAAATATAGAATTATATTGCAATTGTACATACATTTTAAAATGTAATAAAGGAATTTTTTTAAAAAGCTTTTTTATACCCTACATCAATGAAATAGGAAAAGGGTATATTAACTTTGGTATGGTTAGTATGGTGTTTGTAACCACCTAAAGGAAGCGAGCTAGAAATGGAAAAGTATATATATTTGTGAAGAGCGTGACCTCCTGAGTGGATATAGTCATGCCCGTCCGTCCGTCCGTAGACATGATAACTCAAAAACTAACAGAGCTTAATGAAATTTTAAGCTCTCAAATGTGTCCTGTCCCTACTTCTTCTTAGATCAGGTTTACTATTGAAGGCTCGCTTTTGCGCTCCACTTTCGCTCATTCGCATCATGTGCCCGGCCCATTGCAGCCTTTGTGCCTTGGCAAATCTGACGATGTCTTCCTGTTTAATGAGTTCTTGGATTTCCGCGTTATTTCTTCTTATATATTCGCCGTTTTCTATTCTTCTGGCACCGAAAATTTTCCGTAAGATTTTTCTTTCAAATACTCTTAGTCTGTTTTCATCTGCTACAGTTAACGTCCATATTTCGCATCCATATGTAACTACTGGTCGTATTATAGTTTTGTATATTATGAGCCTTTGTTTGACTTGATAACAATCTGGAATGTAACAACTTTTTTTTTGCAAAGAAACTCCTATTTCCAGCTTGTATCCTGTCACATATGGAGAAATGCATGCTGTTGTTGCTGCATACTGTTGCACCCAGATATGCAAAGCTTGTGACCCCTTCGAAATTATACTCGTCAATAGTTATGTTTTGGGGACTTCTTCTGTATTCTTCTCTTGCCATTTTTAAGTATTTTGTCTTTGTTTCGTTTACTTTCAATCCGATTTTCCTTACTTCGCGCTCAATTTCAGTTAACGCTTCAGCCATGTTTCTATAGCTTCTAGATAGTATAGCAACATCATCAGCGTACGCTACTATCTGAAACGCTTTGTTAAATATATTTCCCTCTTTATCTACTTTTTCGATGGCATAATTTAAGACCATGTTAAATAACAATGCAGATAGCGCATCCCCCTGTCTAACTCCGCTGTTGATTTCAAACTCTTCTGAGATTTGATCCTGAATCTAAACCTTGGCTTTTGTGTTTTCCATTGTCATCATAGCCATCTTAGCAAGCTTTCTGGGTACTCCTTGATTTACCAATGCATTAGAGACCGTTTTTCTATTAATACTATCAAAAGCCTGTCGGAAGTCAATGAATAGTATGTGGAGATCAGCGTTATACTCATAGAATTTTTCCATATTCTGCTTGATTACAAATATCTGTTCCACAGTTGATCTGCCACTTCGGAATCCACCTTGATATTCTTTTATCAAATTTTCCGCAAGTGGTTTTATTCTTTCATATATTATGTTTGATAGTATTTTATATGCAGTGTTCAGTAATGTAATACCTCTATAGTTTGCGCAATTCATTTTATCTCCCTTTTTGTGTATAGGGCATATTAGGCCTGTATTCCATTTTTCTGGCATCGTCTCTTGACACCATATTGTACATATTAGATTATGTAGTTTCTGGTGCAGTGTTGTTCCTGCAGCTTTTAGGAGCTCAGAGGTTATTTTGTCTTCCCCTGGAGCTTTGTTATTTTTTAGTCTACTAATTGCCTGCACTGTTTCGTCATATTGTGGTGTTACCACATTAATATCAGCAGTATGTATATTATAAGATATTGATTCTTCGTCTTCTTGCTTGTTCAATAACGCATTGAAATATTCGCGCCACCTCTTTATTACATCATTATCGTCCGACACTATTTTACCTTCTTTATCTTTACAGGTACTAATTCGTGTCTGGTATCCTCGAGTTTCTCTTTGAATGTTTTTATAAAAAACTCTAATGTTATTTAAATTGTGTTCATTTTGGATTTGTTCTATTCTTTTCTTCATTATTTGTTTCTTCTTTTTTCTACATAGTTTATTTGCTATTATTCTTTATTGTTTATATTCGTCACGATTCATTCTTGTATTTCTTTGTAGAAGTTTTTGTCTTGCTTGGTTTTTTGAGGTAATCGCTGTTTGACATTCCTCGTCGAACCAGTCTGCTTTTCTCTGCCTTCGAATATTACCAACTACTTCAGTTGCTGCTGTGTTTATAGCATTTTCAATGTTTTGCCATTCTTCGTTTATGTTTGTGTTTAAACTTAAGGTGGCATTTCCGCTAGTCATCTGGATTTGTTCTTCAATTGCATGTTGAAATCTTTCCCTTATTTGCGCACATTTTAATTTGTCAGTATCCCACTTGACTTTTCGAACTCCCCTTCTCATTGCGACATTTGGTATCCTTTGTCTTAATGTAGACATTACCAAGTAGTGATCGCTATCGCAATTAGCGCCTCTGCAGGTTTTACTTTTATTATTGACGAGGATTTTCTTTTTGAAATAAGTGTGTGGTCAATCTGATTTACAGAATTCTTTCCCGGAATTCTCAATGTACCCTTGTGTATGTCTTTTCTGTCTAGTGCAGTGCTTCTAATTACTAGGGATGTTTCATTTGCGAAATTACATAAACGTTGTCCATTTTCGCTAGTGGTTTCATGTAGGGAAAAATTACCGGCTACATTGCGTATGTGTTCTTCTCTTCCAATTTTAGCGTTAAAGTCTCCGATTAATATTAATGTGTCGTAGGAGCTTACCTTCTCGCATGTATCATTTAGAAATTCATAAAATGAATTCTTTTCCCCTTCTTCGGCTTCTTCAGTGGGTGCATATGCAGAACGATGGTAATGTTAGAGAATCTGCCTTTTAATCTAATGCTGCACATTCTATCGTTCAGAGGGCTAAAACCAAGTATACTTTTATGTATAGACTTGTTTACAATAAATCCGGTGCCATATCTTCCAGATCTGTCGTCATTTCCACTATAATATATTACGTATGTAGATTTTTTTATTGTTCCTTTACCTTTCCACCTAATTTCTTAGCTATATCGATTTTATATTTTAGAATTTCTTTGGCTATTTTGTGCATTTTTCCTGTCTGTAGTAATATTGATCCTGTCATAGTTCTTACGTTCCCTGTTGCAAGTTTGAAATCATGTTCCTTTATTCATCACCCAGTTCTGTTACCATTAAAATCATCATTTTGTATCCGAGGCTGTCCTGAAGATTCCAAAACATTATTGTTTTCCGACGTGTTAACAGCCAGCACGCTCAACCCCAAACTTGGAGGACCATGTCATTTTATCTCGGAGTTTTCATATCCTAGCTTTTGGAGTTCCAATCCCACGGGTACAAGGCCTCGTTGGTTAGCCGATCCTAATTACTCCACATGGGTTGGATACCAGATCTTCCATTAGGATTGCTCGGCTTAACAGGGGGGCCAGATTTGACTTGGTGTAGCAGAGGTTAGGCCAACGTACCAGGATACCCGTCAGCTGTAATCGCATACTACCCCCATTGATCCTATAGAGCTACCCAAAGGATACACCCCATAGAACCCCACCACCCCGCCCTCCCCAACTAATGGCGCTACAATCATTAATTTTGTGGTGAAGTTACTAGTAATGAGACAATGCGAGAACTGCGTACGGTCGAGATCGGAATATCGGTTCGGATCCTAAAACTTTTTGATCGAGTTTAGACCAAACAAGCTTAATTTCGAAACCAATGAAGATAAAACCTTCAGATTTGGTATCATTGTGCCTCTTCCTGTGTCCTTAGAGTTCTTGAAATTGTAGGACCAATTGGAGTAGTGGGTTGGGGACCTTCTTCACAGTTCTGAAGACCTAAAAGCATATAATTGAAATTAATAAAAAAAATAGCTTAAAACTAAGATAGAACGTTCAAATTGTGTACATGGGTTCACTTGTATTGAAAGAACGGCGCGGACTGCATATAGGCGAAATTCAACCATGGGTTTGGATTCTGGAACTTTTTCATCAAATTTAGGCCAAACGAGCATGATTCCGAATACAAAGAAGTTAGAACCCCCAAATTCGGTTTCTGGGTGTTCCTTTCTATTCCCTCAGTGTCCTCGAAAATTGGAACCAATTGAAATATTGGATCGGGGACCATTCACATGGTTTCGAAGACCTTAAAGCATGTTTTCGAAAATAGTAAAGTTAGTAACTTCAAACAAATGTAGAAGCTTCAAATTTGGCGCAAGGGTGTTCTTTACTATTTATATATATATTAAATTGAAGAGGTGGTTCAGGTAACTCTCTTAGACCTACCAAGGTTTAAAAGCTTATCACCGAAATTAATTAAAATAGTTATTTAATATTAATATAGAATGTTCCAATTGTGTACAAGGGTTAACTGATATTGAAAACATGACGGGGACTGCATAGGGACGAAATCGTACCATGGTTTCTGGTTGTGGAACCTTTGAAAAGTTCAATTGCTAACAAACATATATCTTAAATATACCATAACTCAGAAAGCAATTACGCTATTTCGATAGAATTTATATTCTAGGGTAATAGTAATGAAAGTACTATGGGAATTGGTTCTAGTCGAGTTCGGATTCTAGAAATTTTACTTAAGTTGTAAAATTTATTTTTATATTTAAATTAATTATATGAAAAGTATATATTTATGCATATTTTGATTATTAAATTTTGTGATAAATGGCTAATGAAAGCATTGATGGTTTTAACTAACATTAGAAACCATGAAATTATATAAACTTTTGTATTTATTTTATTACAGATTAATATTTCTTCCGAATAACTTTGAGGTTAATTATATAAAACATAAAATAAGTAAACTCAAAAAATAAATTTAAAAATTATTTAGAATTAAAATAATTAATAAATTGTACTAAATCATTCAACAGTAAAAGCGCTACAGCTAAAAATCCGTATTTAGTAATTGTTGCATGTGTGTAAAATTTTATTGAATGTGATAAAAAAGTTTTAAATAAGTATGTAATTTTGTAATTGTATTTTACGAATCCATTTATCTCAAGCTTATTTGTTGTTTAAATTTTTTATTCCGATTAACTTGAAATTTCGTATAAATGTGCGTCTTAGCAACCGGAATTAGTTGTATAAAGGTGTTTGGAATATATTAACCCATTTGGCCCGGCGGGCTTCCAAAAAAAATTTCGTTTTCCTTTAGTGTTCAATTTTATAGCCTGACACAAATTTTTGTTGAATTCGGTTAACCCGTTTGGGCATGAGGGCGTAATGAATGTTTTTCAATGTTTTTGATGTCGAGTCGAAACAGTTTGATCTATTGAATTGAAATGTTCCTCTTAGCAACCGGGATTAAATGTATAAAGGTGGTTGGAATATATTAACCCATTTCGATTTAGCGGGCTTCCAAAAATTATTTGTTTCCTATAAGTGTCCAATTTAACAGGGTGGTTTTGAGTTGAAAAAATGTGACACAAATTTTTGTTGGAAATCGGTTAACCTGTTTAGACACGAGGGCGAAAGAATCGTTTTCAATATTTAAGACGCTCAACCGGGTATTATATAACTCTTAAGCCGAAACGGTTTGACTGATTGATTTGAGATTTTGTACAAATGTGCCTGATAGCTAATGGAATTAGTTTTAGTTTTATAAAGTTGATTGGAATGTATTATACCATTTGGGCCCGGAGGCTTCCAAACAATTTTTTGTTTGCAATTTTTGTCCAATTTACAGGTTGATTTTGTAGTCCAATAGAGAGGCTGTAAAATATTTTAGTTGAGTTCAATTAAATGTTATTTGTTTAAACGATTTAATGAATTATATTGGAAATTTTTCCAATCCACTGGTGTAATTCGGTTTTGTTCTTTTTACGCGTTTTGCACAAAAATTCGATGAAATTTTCGAATTTTTAGTATTAACACAAGTATTAACGCAAGTTTATTCTAAAATCTCACTCAATTAATAACACTAATTTCTTTGCTCTCCTTAAATAGTACAAAAGCTAAATGAGATACTTTGGTTTCGATATAATAACCGGTTTGGGCACGATATCTAATGACTTTTTCTAAAGTTTTATAACAGTATAACTAAAACTGTTAAATTTTGTAAAGTTGTTATTCCATAAAAAAAATTTAAATTATAAAGCTTATATAGAATTCTATTAAAAATATCCTTGAATTTAAGAAACATAACATTTTCCATTTCTAGATATTTTTGTTTTTTAAAAATAGATTTCAGAATCAAAATGCAGTTTTCTTTTTTTTCTCATAAAATCTAAAAATCAAAAAGTTCGATTTCGGATTTATTAAGCTTAAATACATAGTATTTTAAAACCTTTTTCCGAAAAAAACCTACATTTCCTTTAACTAATCATAAAAAAACCGAGGAAGAGTGTAGTAGAACTTTAAATTAAGTACAAAACAAAATATAAATTCAAAAGTAACTCTTCAAACCTTTTCCAGTACATCAAATATATTATATCAAGTTGGCCAATCAAGTTAACTACTATTGACATAAAGTAATGAAGTTTATTAAATACGCCAATTAAATTTTGCACAAACTTTGCCTATAAAGCTAAAATTTTTTTGAGAAAATTTCACACACCCTACTTAATTAGGTATAGAGTAATATTTCCAATAACACCTGGAATCTAATAACACAAAGAAATAACCTAAAACAGCAATTGAATACCAATAACGCTATAAGACAACAATACAATAATATAGCTAAACAAGTCAAAAGTGCTGCAAGAAGAGATAAAAGAACATACTTTAACGATCTCGCAAATAAGGCGGAAACGGCTGCCATACACAACAACACAAGAGAGCTACATAAAATCGTAAACCAGCTCACTGGCAGAAGAAACAACAAAAATCACCCAATCAAGGATCAAAATGGTGAACTAATAACATGTCCCGAAGAACAAACCCGAATATGGAGACAACACTTCGCAGAATCCAGTAATAACAACGACCCCAACCTAGAAGAAACCAGACCAGAAAATCGCACAAATAATAACAATTACAACATCAGAATAAATAAACCATCCAAAGCAGAGATCAAAGAGGCAATAAGAAAGCAAAAAATAAACAAAGCAACAGGCGAAGATGGGCTCCCAGCAGAAATTATAAAAATAGATCCAGAAACATCAGCCGAGCTTTTAGAACCTCACATCACAACAGCATGGGATGAGGGCAGACTACCGGTCACATGGAAAAATGGAATAATCATCAAACTTCCAAAGAAAGGTGATCTGGCCAAGTGCGACAACTGGAGAGGCATAACAGTGCTAAACACAATCTACAAAATTATGGCAACAATAATACAAACAAGGCTGCAAGAGAAACTTGAGAACCAAATAAGAGATGAACAAGCAGGTTTTCGTCCCCATAGAAGTTGCATAGACCAGGTTAATACGCTCAGAATCATCGTTGAACAGTCAATAGAATGACGAGCCCCATTATACCTGGTTTTCATCGATTTCAAGAAAGCGTTCGATTGTATAAGCAGAAAAGCCATATGGAAAGCACTTAGAAACCGAAATGTGCCGGAAAAAATAATAGATATAATACAGAACATGTATGAAGAGACACAACTCTCAGTACTCCACAATGGTAATACCAGCGAACCATTCATCACCAACATAGGAGTAAAACAGGGTTGTCCACTGTCACCAATCCTCTTCACAGTAGTGCTAGATGACATAATGAAAGAGATTAGTACCAAAAGAACTGGATTAACATGGAATCTCTTCAGGTATTTAGAAGATCTGGACTATGCCGATGACATCTGCCTGCTATCACACACAATAAATAATATGCAAGCTAAAATAGACCATCTAGCAACATTAGCTCGAAGTGTGGGCCTGGAAATAAATATCGAAAAGACGAAAGCGATGGCCATTAACATCAACAACCCACGCCGTCCGGTGATAAACAACACACCAATCGACTATGTAGATAATTTCCACTACCTAGGCTGCATCATAAATAACAGCGGTAACATAAACGCCGATATCGAAAGCAGGATCAAAAAGGCCAGGGCAATGTTCGGTCGCCTGCAGCCAGTATGGAAAAGCGCACAAATGTCCAGGGGGACAAAATTAAGGATATTTGGAACCTGCGTAAAGACCACCTTAAAATATGGAAGTGAAACCTGGTTAGTTACAAACAACATCACACAGAAACTACAGGTCTTCATCAACAAATGTCTAAGGATAATATGCAGAATATACTGGCCGAACATAATAAGTAACCACGACCTATGGAAACTTGCCAAAACGGAACCAATTGGGCAAGAGATCAAAAGGAAGAAGTGGAAATGGATAGGGCACACACTGAGAAAACCGCAAGATAGCATAGCAAGGGAAGCACTAGAATGGAACCCACAAGGAACCCGAAGACGAGGCCGCCCTAATAACACCTGGAGGCGAACGATTTCGGAAGAGCTAGCTTCAATTGAGAAAACATGGGAGGATGCAAAGATAACTGCTCTAAATAGAGTCAGGTGGAGATGCCTAGTAGATATCCTATGCTCCCAAGAGGAGTAATAAGGAAAAAAAAAAATAAAAATATTCTTATAAGTATAGAAGTTGTATGGCAACTACTCGAACCTGCTGCAGTTGACCAACCCAATGTTAACCAGTGGAGCTAACTGACTGGATTGCAATAGCGATGACGGCTCTTTTATTAAACCAAATTTGAGCATATAATTTTTAGAATAGCCGTTTGACCTATAGTCATACGGGAATAATAATACTTACATGTAAATTAGATAATACCCGGTTGAGCGTTTCTGCGCCACTCAAAGGGTTTTTAATTGAGAAAAAAAGAACAAATTGAAACAAGTGTTTTAAAAATTTTTGTGGATTTTCTAAATTTTTTTAGATTCATCATCATCCCAATGTTGGTTAACAAATGTCCAACATGTACCTATGGTATATACAGGCTTATTAGCCTAACGCTTAAAAAAAAAAAAAAAAAAAACAAAATTTTAAAAAATTCAATAAAAAAATATATATTTTTCTCAACATATTCAAATGCAAAAGGTCTACAATTAATTTTTGGTTAATCAAAAAGCTTAAAAGTTTTCAAACACTAAAAGAACTGTTTCTTATACCAGAAATTTACTTTTACATATATTAAAACAGTAACAAATTCCCAAAACTACCATCGAGTTTTTATTATCTACATTTGAGAGGGCTAGTTTTACTTTAATAAAAGTATATATTGAAAAAAATATTTTTTTTTATTTTATTTTATACCTTTTAGTGTTTTGTCAATTTCCAAATTGAATCCAATTCATTAATATTAAAAATCGATTTATCTATTAACTAAACATAAATTATTAAAATAACGCCTCCTAGTAAACTTAAATTGTATTAAACAGAATGACAAATATGTATACACATTATGGATATTCACAGATGCCGGAAAGTTGATAGGCATAAAGCGTTATAAGTATTTAATAAAATCTTTATCTATCTATCTACATAGTTGGTTAAACAAACCTTAAAAAAAATTGTTTATTATTTAGTAGGTATCTTTAAGTCTGAATATATTTTTGCATATATACATATATGCAAAAATATATTAGTATAACCATAAAGTAACATATATATAGAGTATTCACGTAGAACAAAATTCGTTAGTCATTTCTTTTTAAAAATCCCGTCCCATTTTACTCAATATCCCGTCCCATTTTTACTCAACACTCAAAATTCATTTTAAAACTCAAATATTTTTACTTAAAAATTGAGAAGAATTTTTTTTAAGCTCTAGAAAAAAAAAAAATTCTTCATAAATTGAGTATTATGATATTATATGAAGAGTATATGTATATGTATGTACATATTCACATATTTACATTTTTATGCATATTTTTATGAATGTTAAGAAAAATGTATGTGTGTACATATTTTTTTGTAAATGTAACGTTTTTTATGTGATATTTTTGTCTATTTTTTTTTTGATGTACTTTTTATGTATTCTTATTTTGATATTAAGAATTATAATCAATTTAATAAAGGCGCGCATTTTTAAAAGTGTCAAGTGTTTATTTTGTTACAAGTGTTTATTTTGTTATGAACATATTATTAAGTATTAAAATTTGAATTAAAAAAATTGAGGAACAAAATTTTTAATAAAGAAAATATTTTTTCTAAAACATTTAATAATAACTCAAATATTAAAGTTTATAGTCAAAAAAATCTAGAAAATTTAAAAGTACCCTTAGAAAACATTCGACCTGTGTCTCCAAATGAATTGTCGATTAATTTTTGTAGGCATTGTTTGAAATTCCAAAAAAAAGAAAATTTTTATTTTAAAAAATTTTCCACATGTCATAAAACATTAGGTCATATAAAAAAAAAAAATGTTTATTTAAAAAAAAAATTATGTCTTTAAAAATTCAGAATAGGAAATTACAATTAAAAATAAAAAAGGAAAAGCAGGATTCTTTATCTAATACAATTGATAGGCAGTCTCATTTAGCAAACGATGCCAAAACTTTTTTAAAAATGAATTTCAAAAATGGAAAGATATGGTCAAAAGATGAAAAAAAGGTAGCTTTAAATATACATTTTAGTTCTCCAAAAGGTTATTTATTTTTAAAGAATGCGATAAAGTTAAATTTACCCCATTTTAGTTCCCTTAATAGGTGGATCCCTATTAAATATTTAAATGTAGGTCTTAATGAAAAGAATATTAATGAATTAGGGATTATATTTTCAAATAAAAATTCTCTTGAAAAGGAAGCAGTATTAGTTTTCGATGAAATTAGTATTAGAAGGGATCTTAACTATAATAGTGCATTGGATCAAATTATTGGTTTTTCGGATTATAGCTTTAAAAGAAGGAAAAGCGTTGCAAAATACGTTTGTGTTTTTCTCCTAAGGGGATTAGTACATAATTGGAAGTATGTTCTTAGTTTTTATGCCACAGAGAAGGGCATTAGTGGCGAAAATCTTAAAAACATTTTAAATATTAATTTAGGTTCAGCTTTTAATTTAGGTATTAATGTTAGGGCCGTCATATGTGATCAGGGTGCTAATAATAGGAAGTGTTTTAATATGTTAGGCGTTTCAAAAACAAAACCCTTTTTTTATTTTAACTTCAATCAAGTAGAAAAAAAAATTTTTGCTCTTTACGATCCAGTGCATTTAATAAAATCGCTTCGCAACACCCTTCTTAAATATGACCTTAATACAGATGATGGTGAGGTTTCTTTTAAAATTATTCGTTGCCTCTATTTCCATGAACAAAATAATAATAGAAAAATGTGTCCCAAACTTTCAAAAAAACATATCTTTCCTAATTCATTTGAAAAAATGAATCTGCGATTGGCTACTCAAATTTTCAGTAATTCTGTTGCTGCTGCAATTAAAACTCTAGTTTCAACAAAAAAATTTACTGATAGGATTTCTTGTGCTGTATCAACAGCAAAATTTGTTTCAAAAATTAATAACTTATTTGATTGTCTCAATAGTAGGAAATTATATGAAAAAAATCCATTTCGTGCAGCATTGCAGCAAGATAATCATATATCCAAATATCTTTTAGAAATGAAAAAATATTTTCAATTAATAAGGCCAATCACATCTAAAAAAGTTTATTGTATCGACGGTATGATACAAACTTTAACAGGCATTACGGAACTAAGTTCCGAAATATTTTCAACTTATAATAAACACGAATGTTATTATTTACTGTTAGCTCATTTAAATCAGGATGTTTTAAAAAATTTATTTTCTTTGATTCGGTATAGAAATGTATGTAACAATAATCCTTCCGTCCATGAATTTAGTAATATTTTAGCAAAATTAATGTCGGTTAAGTTAATTAATTATAAATTTGAAAGCTCTAACTGTGAAGAAGATGACGCTGAATTTTTAAATATAGACGATTTAAAGGATTATCAATTAGAACAAGATGATTCGGATTCAAATGATCAAATTGATGACGATTTAACTAATTTAGTTAATAATTATTTAGAGGGATTTCAATCTAAAATTTTAGAGGATAATCAAACTGAAGAGTTAAATATTGTTTCAAATAACGCCGAAAGATACATTTGTGGCTACGTTATCTTTAAATTGATAAAAAAAATTTCTTGTGATCAATGTACTTCTTCATTTTTAAAAAATTCTAATGATATATTATTGCTTGATTCGGAGCAATTTATTTATCAAAAAAATTATAAAAATGAATCAGAAATCCTGAACTTGAAAGCTCCAACCGAAAAAATTTTCGAAATTACACAATTTCATATGAGCATATTTGATCACTATTTTTATGAAAATTATCATGAAAAAAATTTAAGGAAAAATATATTTTTATGTTGTTTAGAAGCCACAAAAATTCGGATTCAAATGATCAAATTGATGACGATTTAACTAATTTAGTTAATAATTATTTAGAGGGATTTCAATCTAAAATTTTAGAGGATAATCAAACTGAAGAGTTAAATATTGTTTCAAATAACGCCGAAAGATACATTTGTGGCTACGTTATCTTTAAATTGATAAAAAAAATTTCTTGTGATCAATGTACTTCTTCATTTTTAAAAAATTCTAATGATATATTATTGCTTGATTCGGAGCAATTTATTTATCAAAAAAATTATAAAAATGAATCAGAAATCCTAAACTTGAAAGCTCCAACCGAAAAAATTTTCGAAATTACACAATTTCATATGAGCATATTTGATCACTATTTTTATGAAAATTATCATGAAAAAAATTTAAGGAAAAATATATTTTTATGTTGTTTAGAAGCCACAAAAAAATCTGATAAATATCCTACATGGTTTAGGGAAAATGATGAATGCTACACGCATAAAATAAAGTTTTTAGAGTTACTAATTAATCTTTTGCTAAAAAAGCAAGCAAAATGGTTAAGGGAAAAGCTTTTAAAAAATGACGAAAAAAAAGCTGAGAGTAATCAAAGTAAAATTAAAATATTAAATGCGTAACTTATTTTTAATATATTTCATAATATCCGTCTGTCTGTCTATTTGTCTGTTTATTTCCGTCCGTCTGTCTGCATATGTTTGTACGTCTGTCTGTCTATTTGTCTGTTTATTTCCGTCCGTCTGTCTGCATATGTTTGTACGTCTGTCTGTCTATTTGTCTGTTGTTTAAAAATTTTTTCTCATTATAGATTTAGCAAATAAATTTTTGTATGTAATTTGTAATACTTATTTATTAAAATAATTTTTATTTTTTGAATAATTTACTTGATACCTATATTATTTTCTTTTCATGAACGAGAAAATTGGATGAACACGATTGAAGTACCTAATCATAATATAATTTTGTAAATATAGAATGTAAATAACTAAATTTAAGTTAATGAATATTTTTGTTTGTTTTCGATAATTTTTTTTAGTCAATGAATTGTTTTGTTTTGTTTATATCTGTGTACATATTTTTTATATTATATTTTTTTTTTGCTATAAGGGTTTTTTATGCCGAATGGAATATAAAATATTAAAGATTTTTTATATATTTTTCAATAATGTAATGCAATACTTATTCCATTTGGCTTTTTCCTTTATTAACTAACTTAAGAATTAATAATAAAACAGAATTATTTAAAAAAATATTGAAATTTTATTAAATTTTATATTTTTACCTTTCATGTCCATTTAAATTTTAAAAAAAAAAATTTGAGTCAATCAAAATAACGAACTAAATTCTTCTTAAACGTAAAATTCTTATATATACTTATTAAAATGATAAGATTATTTATGATTTTACAAGCCATACAACTTTTAATAATAAGCTTGTCTGTCGCACATTCATTCAATATTAATATCAAAAGTTACAAATAATAAATATGAAAATAAATTTTTCTATTTTGATTTACAAGAAGAACGAAAAATACACTTAGCTGTTTTAATTTCATATTTCACACATGCATCAATAAAAATCTCTATTTAGTTTTTTTAATTTCAAATCAAAGTAACGAAAAAAAAGTAAAAAGACCTTAAATATTTTATATGTGTTAATATACCTATACACTATGCATGCAGTATAGACTTAGCTTTTCATACTTTTATATGGAATAAGAAGAATAATGTATAAAAATAAATATGTATGTATGTATGTATATACCCTTCATATAGTTTTTTAAAGGTATATTAATAAATACTCAAAACAAGAAATTGAGAAGAATTTTTTTTTATTTATGAGTTTAAAAACAAATTATTCTCAATTTTTAAGTAAAAATAATTGTTATGAGAATAATTTTTGAGTACTGAGTAAAAACGAAAAATATTTTTTAAAAAAATTGGTAAAAAAATTTTACTCTACGTGAATACTCTATATTATATGTTACTTTATGGTATAACGCTATTTATCTATTTGTGAGATATGTAATATACCTATGTAATATGTTTTCAAAATTGTTGCGCAACGATTTTGTTTCTCAAAACTAAAAACCATTTCAAATATTAATTGTCAACATTCTTTTAATAATACTTTTACCTATGGGTTTGAATATATTTATGTATTTGGGTAGGATAGTAGTATGTATATGCCGGTTCAGCGTCAGCAAAAGCTCAGGAGCTTTTTTAGTGCCCTTTCAGCGTCAGTAGTCAGCAAAAGTTCTCCTAAAGTTGTGATAAGTAAAAAGTTTTGTGCTTTTGAGTATTTTAAATTAAGCTTAGCGGTTAGAATATCAGTTATGTTTAAATTTCAAATTAAAACAATAATAAGCTTAAACTAGTTTGAGTCTTTGAGTATTTTAAAATAAGCTTGGTTGTTGGGATATCAGTTATGTTTAAATTTCAAATTAAAACAGTAATAAGCTTAAGATATTGTGCTTATTGTTCTTAATTAAATATGAAAAATTTTTAAAGTTTGGTTTAAGTACAAAGTTAATATTATCAAAGTTTAAGTTTGATTTAATATTTCCACGAAAATAAAAAAAAGTTTTATAAATTAAAAATAAAAGCTTAAGCTATTGAGCTGAATATTTTTAATTAGATATGAAAAGTTTTTTAAATTTGGTTTATACTTAATATTATCCAAAACCAATAATATTATTGGCTTATACTTAATATCGTCCAATATGTTTGAAAATGAAGCTTCCAACTGCAATTTTAAAGTTGAAAAGCTTAAAAAATCGATGGAAATTTTTTGTTTGATTATTAACTTAACTGCAAAAGTTTTGAAAAAAATGAAACAAATAAACGTTTGAAATTATATTGTAAATTTTTTTTATTTTGTTTTTTTTTTTTTGATTCTTAACTTGAACTTGATCACGTTTTCAATAAGTTTAAGCTTGATTTAATATTTCTGTGAAAATAGAAAAAATTTTTATAGGTTTTGAGTTGAATATTCGGCAAAACTTCCGGAAAGGGGTTGTGAGCTATCAAGATGACGTCATCATCCTAAGATTTTGTAGCATTTTTATTAAAATGTTATATTTTTCCTGTAAGACAATAAACTGGAACCAACATCTTACAATATTGTAGGGCATGATGTTGTCTTTCATAAACATCTTGTTTCATCTGGATTGGTGCTACCATTTTTGAGATATTGCAATTTAAAGTGAAAATTTAAAAAAAAAATCAAACTTTCAAAAAAACTACTATAACTGTGAAATTTTCAAAAACACCCTGTTATATTATTATACCATTAGAAAGGTCTCTTAAAACTCTTTCCAACGATATATAATAAGTATGGCATATGTTGACAAATAGCCCCACCAGAGAACATAAATGCAAAAATGACACAACAATTTTATCAAAAAATACATTTTCATACTTTATTTCTCATAAATTTATTTTGGCTTTATGTTTTCCAGTTGAAATATTTATTTTAAAATGTAAGAATGTACTTTATAGGTTGATACAACATTGAGTTAGGTTTTAGTAATTTATTTGGAGGGATTTTGGAGGTGTCAACCTCATAGTTTTAAAATTTTTTTTATTTGAATATGTATGAAAAAATATAATTAGAAAGGACCTTAGAGTTAGCTACAAAATCAGAATTATTCGCTTTTTCCAGAATATTTAAAACATATATACACACAAGAACCTGGATCAGGAGGGATTTTAGAGTTGAATTCTAAATCAGGATTACCGCTTTTTCCAGAATATTTATATGTATGTTTGTATATACAATGTTAGAAGAGATTTTTAAGTTTGATTCTTAATCAGGAGATCCGCTTTTTCCAGAATATTTATAATATATGTGTATATGTATATCCAATATTAGAAGAGATTTTAGAGTTGGATTCTAAATCAGGATTGCCGCTTTTTCCATAATATTTAAAAATATATATGAATATGCCAGATTCTGACTTAGAAAAGATTTTAGAGTTGGATTCAACTATTAGAGCTGGACTTATATATTCTTTATTTATTTATTTGTTTCATTATTTTTAATTATTTGATGCATCTTAATAACTCACATATTATTATATATAAATAAACAAATAAACGTAATTAGGTATATATTTTAATTATATACTGATTAATGCCTACATATTTATGTGCATAATGTAAATTTATATTTTAGTAGATTTTTTTTTCAGACACTACGTATTACGACATTCCGCTAAGTTTTTAATACAAATTCCATTTATTATAAAGGTTATCAAGTTATCTTTAGCTAAAATAATGAAATAAAAATATAATCCCTATCTGTTATCACAAATTTTAAACTAACTATAAAATCCCTTCTGATTGAGGAACTAACATACATATATATTATAACAATATAAATATTCTGGAAAAAGCGGTAATCTTCATTAAGAATCCGCCTCTAAAATCTCTTCTAATATTTGATATACATATACATAAATAAATATTCTGGAAAAAGCGGCAATCCTGAATTTAAATGCAACTCTAAAATCCTCCTAATTCAGATTCTTATAATCTGATAAAGCGCATAATTCTGATTTTGTAGCCTAAGGGCCTTTCTAATTATATTTTTACATACATATTTAAATAAAACCAATTTTAAAACTTTCAGGTTGTCACCTCCAAAATCCCTCAAAACAAATTGCCAGAACCAAACTCAATATTGTATCTAAACCTAAAATGCATTCTAACATTTTTAAATTTGCCAAAAAGGCAAAATAAATTTATGACAAATAAAGTATGAAAATCTATTTTTTAATAAAGTTGTTGTGTCATTTTTGCATTTATGTTCTCTGGTGGGGCTATTTGTCAACATATGCCATACTTATTATATACCGTTGGAAAGAGTTTTAAGAGACCTTTCTAATGGTATAATAATAATATAGGGTGTTTTTGAAAATTTCAAACGGTAGCACCGATTCAGATGAAACCAGATTTATATGAAAGGCAATATCATGCTCTACAATATTATATGATGTTGGTTCTAGTTTATGGTCTTACAGGAAAAATATAGAATTTTAATTAAAATGCTACAAAATCTTAGGAAATTTTTGTAATGCATTTTTCGTCCACTAGATGGCGCCATCGCCACTAATGGTATATATATTCGGAAACTTTGAGATATTTAGTACCGTTATGTGATGACGTCATCTTGATAGCTCACAACCCCTTTCCGGAAGTTTCACCGAATATTCTTGATTAGATATGAAAAGTTTTTATAGTTTTGGTTTAAATACAAAGTTAATATACAAAACTAATATCAATGTTAAAATTAAAATTGAAAGACACTTTTAATGTGTGTATAATATTTTTTATTTTATTTAAACATCTTTAAATTGTGATTTTCTATTAAGCTAACAAAAATTTGATTTTTTTTATTTTTTTTTGTTTTACAACTATTGCTCAATGGCATAATGCCCCCAAGCATATGTTTTTATATTATCTTCAGTTACATAACTTTTTTTTTCCGAGGTTTTCATCGGTACGGTTCGGTCGCAGAATTTGTTTAAACAAAAAATTCAAACTAAAATATTGAATTCTATATTACAAAAAATTAATTAAAATAAAAGAGTGTTTTTTTCTCGAGTTATGAATTATTTTATTATCTTCATCATTAATAAGACATTGGATATAGATATTTCTTTTATCTTTTTCTTAAATTAATTGTGATAGTGCACTTGACTTAATTGTAATAAAGAAAACTGTATGGCTGTGTAAAAAAAAAATATTTGGTCAATAATAAACAATTTTAATAATAATTTTTTTTCTATGCAAAGCTTAAAATATTTAACTTTCTATACAGTAACTACAAATTTTTAACTTAATTTAATTGTATAATTAAGAGTACATTAAAATAAACACTTAAAACTAATAATTAAAAAAAACTAATAATTAAAATAAATCAAAAATAAATATTAGATTGAATTCTATTAAACTAATCATATTTAAACACAAACGGTGTGAATGTATTTTTACTTTTTGTCCAACTGATCTTAATTAAATATTAAAATTGGACTAAATTAATAACAATAATTAAATTATATTTTAATATTTAACTTAAATAAACATAAAAAAACAATTTAAAACTAAACAATTTAATTTTGATTTTTACCGGCACAACTTTTGTTTGTTAAAGAAAACTGTATGGCTGGGTAAAAAAAAAATATTTGGTCAATAATAAACAAATTTAATAATAATTTTTTTGGACTAAATTACTGGACTAAATTAATAACAATAATTAAACTATATTTTAATATTTAACTTAAATAAACATAAAAAAACAATTTAAAACTAAACAATTTAATTTTGATTTTTACCGGCACAACTTTTGTTTTTGTTATCATTCATAGAACTGTCAACTGACCAAATATCATCCCTACTTGTTTTGTCAATATTATCACTACGAAGTAAAGTGCTGCCAGCATAAGATTTCTTTTATAAGATGTCTAATTTACTTGTTACGATCCAAATTAGTATTACCGCTTTGTAAATTATTTCGATTTACAATATTCGACATATTATGTATTTAAGTAGATTCATATTCCTACTTCCAAATTTTTAGTTTAATTTAAAATTATAATAAATATACGAGTAAGTATAACAAATATATCTAATATGGACAAGCAAATGAAATTAAGATCCACTAGTACTAGTACTTCTTCATCAAAATTTGCTCCTTCACCCGTTACGGGTAAAAATAAAGAGGTCTATAATAAGAATGTTAATGCATGTAGCAATGATTACCTTACCGAAATGCTTAACAAATTAATTAAACGTCTTGAAAGATAATATATTGAATGTTATTGATCAAAAATTTTCCAACCTAGAACAAAAAATTGATGATAAACTTCCTGATCTAGAGCAACGCTTAGGTGAGACTTACGCGGCAGATTTCAAACTTGAAGGTGAGAAACTTTGTGATAAACTAAAAATGATAAACGTAAAAAATATTGTTGAAGAAGTACCAAAAAGTATCAATGTACAAAAGAAAAAGTTAACTCCTTTGTATTCTGATATGGTTAAAAAAAAACCCTGTTGTATTGATAAAACCAAAACAAAACCAAAAGTCAGAAGTGACAAAGACAGCCGTCAAAAAGGTTATCAACCCAATAAACTACAAATTAAGTGGATTCTCTGAAAGAAGAGATGGCAAAGTAGCAATATTTTGTGAGGACAATAGTACTGTAGGTAACATTGAAAATGAAATTAAAAATAAAATGAATGAAAATTATGATGTCGTTGTCTTAAAAGAGATAAAACCAAAAATTTTAATAGTAGGTATGACAGAAAAATATGAAAAAGAAGAGCTTGTAGAAAAAATTATTAAGCAAAATATAATGAAATTCGAGAATGAAATAAAATTTATGAAATCGTACAAAAGTAGCAAAAGTGAAGAGAAATATAATGGAATTGTTGAACTTAGCACAGAAGATTTCAAATCTATAATGGAAGTAGGAAAAATAAAGATTGGTTGGGATAATTGTAAAATATATGAAAATTATGATGTTCGTAGATGTTTTAAATGTTTGGCGTATGGGCACAAAAGTGAGATATGTACTATATCATCAAAGGTATGTCTGTAATGTGGAGGAAATCATCTAGTTAAAGAATGTATACAGAATAATCAAGTTTGTATAAACTGTAAAAGGGCGAATGAATCTCTGAATTTACAACTAGATATTTCACATAATGTTTTTGATAAAAATTGTCCATCATTGTTAAGAAAAATAAATATTGAAAAAAGAAAAAATTTTTAAGTAGCAATCAATAGAAGATATTGTAGGAATTTATTTAAATTGTCAGGGTATTATAAAAAATTTTTATGAATTTGAATTACTAACAATTAATAATACTTTTGATTTCATTTGCTTATCTGAAACTCATCTTTGTGAAATGGACGATGATAATTTAATAGTTTATAGGGCAGCCACTACTCCAATTTGAATTCTTTTATCAGTAATTTCAATTTGTTAATGGAAGAACTAAGCGAAATATCACATACAGTTTTAATAATGGGTGATTTTAATATTAACTGGCTGAATGATAATACTGAAAGAAATAAAATAAAAGACATTATTAATGATAGTGGATTCAAACAAATCGTTAATCAATATACTAGAATATCTAAAAACAGTAAAACATTAATTGATTATGTGATAGTAAACGATAATAATAATATTAAAGCATGCACTGAAGATAATTGGAAGATAAGCGATCATGAAACAATTAAAATTAGCATAAAAACCAATTTAAATAAAAAAGATAAAAAAGATAATAATAACAGCTTTAAAATATTAAAATATAGTAAAAATAGATTTATAAGAAAGTTAAACGGAAATGAAATTTTAACGGTATATAACTTTAACTGCAATATAAAAGCAGAAATTTTTAGTAAAGGCCTAAGAAATATTTTTAATGAATTTGTTGAAATAAAAACATTTAATCAAAGTAATAATAATAAAAATAAAAAAAATTAAACAATACAAAGTTGCTAAATTTTTAAATAATGAAGAAGAATGGAATAAATATAAAAGTATAAGAAATGAATTTAAAAATAAAATTAGCAGTGAAAAGAATAAATATGTAAAAAATAAAGTAGAGAATTGCACAGATCAAAAAGATATGTGGAAAACAATAAAAAAATTAGTGTTAAATGAATCAAAAAAAAAAAATTAAACAAGTGAAATTTACCGATAATAAAATATACACAAATAACATAGAAATTGCTAATAAGTTCAATGAATATTTCGTTGATAGTATAGTTGATATTAACAGCAGTATTCCTATAAAACAATATAATAATTTCATCGATAATATTTCCACTATATTTAAATTTAACTTAATCACGATAAATGATTTAAAAAAAAATTGTAAATGAAATAAATAATAAAAAAGACATGATCTTAATTAGCATTACTGCAGTTAAAGACGCGTTTGAACTTATAGGAGAAAATTTATTATCAATTATAAATATATCATTAAATTTCGGCAGTTTCCCAGACATATGGAAAGAGACAATGGTAATACCCATACAGAAAGTTAAAAATACCAACATATGCAGCGAATTTCGACCAATCAATATGATACCAATTGAAGCAAAAATTCTAGAAAAGATTGTATATAACCAACTAGAAACATACTTTGAAAAAAATAATTTAATTTCTAAGTACCAATCTGGTTTTAGAAAGGGTCATAATTGTGAATCGTTACTTAATCTAGTAATTACAAATTGGAAAGTAGCAGTTAATAAATAATGAAGAAGAATGGAATAAATATAAAAGTATAAGAAATGAATTTAAAAATATCATATAGATTATATATGTAAAAAAGCAGCAAAAAAAAGTTATTTCTTTTCCAAAATTAGAAAAAAACTCAGCCTTTCAACATCTATAAAAATTTATAACACTATGGTTAAACCACATTTCGAATATTGCTCATCAATCTTATTTACAGCCAATAAAGAAGACAAAAATAGGCTACAAAAGATACAGAATAAGGGAATGAGAACAATATTAAAAGTGAACAGATATACTTCCATTAAGTTCATGTTAGATTGCTTGAAGTGGGCTAGTGTTAATCAAAGAATATACTACAATGTGATAGTAATGGTTTTCAAAATTAAAAATAAACTATTACCTAACTACTTATGTGATAGACTAATTTATGTAAGTGATGTACATCATCACCATTTGAGAAACAGAAATGATTTTAGATTGGCAAATATAAGAAGGGAAGGAACGAGAATATGCTAATGTATAAAGGACTTAAACTATTTAATGAATTACCGCTTTATTTAAAGAATGAAATTAATATCAGTATTTTTAAAAAGAAACTCTTAATTCATATAAAAGCACATTTATATATATATATACAAATTTAAACTTTATTATACTTATGTAAATAATTTGTAAATATTATATTCTTTGTTTTATATTTTTTGTTTTATAGTATGTAAGAATAAAAGAAAAAAATAAATTTTTATATAATAGTGAATTCACTAAATAAATAAATAAACGAGGAAGATTATAGTTGCCCTTGTCAACTTTTAGATACCCGTGCATACCCACTAACCGTTATTTATTTCCTCTATGCTATTATAAATATTACAAAAAAAATATAAGAAAGTAAAATAGTTAAAAAAAAATTTACCTTTTTATCCCATAATTTTAGCTTAAAAAAAAATTAAATTTTTAATTCCATTATACTACCATAATTTTTGCTTAAAAACAAAAAAAAAAAAAAAAACACAAAAAAAAAAAAATAGCCCGCCCTAAAAGTTGGTCCGAGTGATGTCCAACTTTGCCAACTAACTTGCCCTATTACTTTATCTGCCCAGTTTTGATTTTAACCTCGTAGCTTCATTAGATTCACAGTTATCGAATTGATTACTTTGTATGGCAGTTGCCCGAAAACGGGGCCGTAACATTTTGAAACTTCATATAAGTGCTCGATTCATTATATAACTAACAGTGTGTAATTTTCATCCTCGTAGTATAATCAGTTTTCAAGAAATTCATATTGGTGCAAAAAAGTTGTATGGCAGCCCCCCGAAAATGAAGTCGTAACATTTTGAAACTTCATATAAGTTCTTGATTCATTATAAAACTAACCGTGTGTAATTTTCATCTTCCTGGTATAATTACTTTTGAAGAAATTCATATTGATTTAAATAGGTTGTGTGGCAGCTCCCCGAAACCTTGATCTGGTCTTAACCAAAAAAAATAGGGAACCTAAAAAATGTCCCAAAAATGTTTTGTGTGAATTTCAAAACTCTTGCTCTAATTTTTCAATTCCATCTCTTATAATTAATTTTTAATTCACAAATATATTCAACTTAAGCCAAATCAACTTCATATTATCATATTCATATAATAATCATCATGATAGATAATACTCATCATATTCATATATATGATTCATCATATATATTCATAATTATCTATCAATATCAATAAGCCATTTACTTAAAAAAATCTTTGCTTCTTTTTTTTTGCTTATCTTAAATAAACTACGCATCATTTAAATCATATGAAATTCTAACTCGAAATCTTTATCAACTTTTTGTAACAAAAACAAAAAACAAAAAAAAAAACAAAAAAGCAAAAACAAACAAAATTCATATAATTTCATGTTAAATACTTGATGTTAAAATTTTTGTATGAAAATATTGGAGTTAAAAAAGTTAGCTGTTCGAGAGCTACCCGAAGTTTTGGTCCGATCTTAACCAAAAAAAATAGGGAACCTAGAAATTGATTGAAAAATATTTTGTGAAAATTTCAAAACTGTAGCTCTTTTAGTTTTTGAGTTATCGTGCTGACACACAGACGGACGGACGGACGGACGGACGGACGGACGGACAGACACACATAGCTAGATCGACTAATTTTTCGATTCTGAGCCGATACGTACCCTTGACACTATATCTAGCTCGTCTAGATCGATGCGTTACAAACGGAGGAGCAAATCTAATATACCCGATGTCATATATGTATGCACGGGTATAATAAATAAATATCTTTTATTATCTAATGAACTTAAAGCTACTTTATTTAAATTTTGTGTATAAATTGTATGTAAATATGATCTAAATATTTTCATTTCTTTAAAACAAGTTTCATTTTTTGATAAACAATTTTTATAATTATCTAATGTTAAAGAATTAACAACATATTTCTTTATTCCTTTAGCTTTTTTAATAGTTTTATTTTCATATGTTTGAAGGAAATACATTTTAGATTTTAATCCAATAAATTCAGAAACAATTTTTCCATTAAATTTATCTTTAAAAAGACCTAGAACTTTTTTATTCATTAGAGGAAAATTAAATAAATTGTCAGATGGATAATCTGATGTATCAAAACGTTTTGGTATTTCATTAAATATGTCAGCGTAAAAATCATCTGTCTGTATAGTATAAATGAAACTGTCAGTGTCTGTATAATTTAAAAAAACCTTACTACCATATTTAGGTTTAATATAACCATAATGAAAATCATACATAAGAATATTAGATTGTTCGAGTACCGTAAATCCCAAATATATAGGTTTATCATAACATATATTTGTATGATTAAGCTGAATGGCTATCAAGTTTTCAGTAAATCTAGAGTGACTATGATAATTTGGTTTTGTTATTAACGCTCGAGCACCTAAATGTTTTCCTTGACTTTCCCAAGATGTAGCTATTTTGACATTTTTTCTTTTATCTACATTTTCCATTGTTTTACCAAAAACAGCATTATTCATTAATTTAAAATAATCTTTTTCAAAAGCATTTTTAGCCATTGACCTGTGTGCGTTATTTAAATCAATATATTTTTTTAACCAATTGCTTTGTGTGACTTTTAGTACTCTATAATTTTTTTTGAGAATCAAGCCGTTTCGAAGACACTGTTTTAAGTTTCGATAATGGATAATATATTTGCGTTTGTTTGTTAAGTCAACTAACAGTTTAGGAATTTTACCTTTCGGTGGAACTTTGCTTTCAGCACAAAAAGGAAAATCATTGTGCAAATCATGTAAATGTTGAGGGTAATCTAAATCCACTTCTAAAACGTAACCAGTTTGCGAATCATCGGCAACTGAAAGCACATCAATATTTTCAGGAGTATCAACCCACTGAAAATCTTTATGAGGTAAATATTGGATCATTGCCCATCCATATAAATTGTTGGCATCTTCATACACTATATATTTGGAAGGTTCGTTTTTTTTATAAGATTCCCCCATAAGATTCCCCCATTATTTGCCACTGAATGTCTAAGTGAGCACTGACTAATTCCACCACGTATCCCTTTTTTGAAAAAATTATACATATCAACATCAGTTAACAACTCTAATTTCATATCAGTGTATTGACAAACCTGGTGTAGTGTAAAAATTTGCAGGATCTAAAGAATAGATTTTGGAGCATATTTTTCGAAAATTTTCAAAAACATCAGTCAAAATAAGTACATCTGTTTTAAGGTAAAGTTTAAGATAGTCCCATAAATTTTGACATTTAAACGTATTCCATACATGAATGTAGTCTTCATCGGAACATGGTGTGTTTGTCATTTGATTGGTAAAATTGTCTTGTGACGGTAAACATGTTTCGTCAAGTCGTTCAATGGAATTTAAATACTCATAGGGAAAAACTCTCTTTCGAGTCATAAGTTTAAATTTTTCATTATTATTGAATACTTTTTTTATATGAATCAAATCGTTTTCATTTAAATTTTTACGCAATGAATCAAGGCTGGAAGCCATAATTCTGAAGCTATCGAGAAACGTAAATAAAATAAAAGATTATTATCTATTGTAATTTTTTTAGATAATGAAATATAACGTTCTTTATTCAAAGGAATAACACCAATATGTCCATTCTTCACTTCGTTTAGTTCTTTAAATAAAAGATGACAATCATAGCCGGAAAAATTGTGAAAATAATTGGAAAAAAATTTGATCGTCTATACAATAAGTTGCAATAAGAATGAGCAGGACCTCTATAATTGCCAGTAAAGTGGCAATGGTCTCTAATTCTATTATTAAAATCTAAATGCTTACCACATATGTGACACGTTTCTTGAACCAATTGTTGTAGCTGCTCATCCAGTGTTAGCGGATTCATCGGTTTTGAACTCATAAAGAAGGTTGAATATAATTCACTGCATGTTTCTGCCAATGATTGGATAAATTCCTTAGCACAGTTAGCTCCAACAAATTCTTTGAAACAGCTTAGACCATCATCAAAAGAACATTTAATGTAGTAAGAGAAAGCTACTGGAACATGTTGATGAATGTTTGTTGTTGAAGACATCGTGGAATCAGAATTGTATGTTGCAATAGGTTGCCAATACTCTCAGCATCGGCATAAATAACAAAAGGTGTTTTCAATTGTTGTTGATAATTATTAAACTCCAGTGTATTTTTTTCAACAGACGGAAGCTTTGTAACTACTTTATTGCATTCGGGTTTGTGTAAGTCACGTTGTTGTAATGTATGAAAATGTTGCAAGAACATATTAAAAATATAAATATGATGAATATTCCTAGTTACAGACCGACTTATCAATCTTGATAAATGTTTTATGTAAACAAAATGAAATTTTTCATCCCTTTCCAAAAGCAATAGATTGACATGAAACTTTTTTTCACATTTTGTCAAATAAAATGGCCCTACAACCTCATATTTCTTATTAATGACTTCCAATCCAAACAAATTTATGCTTATTTCATTATTAAGTTCTTCGAATAAATTTAGTTCAGACAATTTAGTTGGAAATTGCATTTTGCCAAAATTAAGTTGTAAAACATCGCCAAACTCAAGCTTGACTATGGGTTGAGAAATGTCGCTAATTTTGTATGAAGATGTTCGTTTTGCATTTTCAGCGGAAGTTTGTAAGGCTGATACTAAACTGCACTTAAAACAGAAGTTATCATTATTTTGGATATTAATGCAGGCTTTTTTATCTTCTATGTTTTTTGGTAACTTAATATAACTAGAAATGTGGATTGGTTCATATTTATTGATATTTATTTCCACGTGTAAAATTCTAATTAACGCCCAGCCACTATCTTTTTCTTGGAAGTCTTCTGCTTGTTGTTGAATAACGTCTTTAGCATTTTCAAAAAAATCATTAAGATCGTCTGCCTGTGTAATACTTAACATTCGAGTTTGAAAAAATTTGATTGATATATTTTCAAACTCTTCTTCTGTTGGTTTTATATATTCACCAAAAAGTTCAAGATTTGCCTTAATGATATTATGTTTTTTTAGTGATTGTCTCAACAATTCAATGATATCGGGTTGAGCCTTTTCTAAAAAGTGTGATGGGTTTAATATGCCTTCATCATCATTATCTCTAATAAATGTTTCTAGTCTATTTTGAAAACATTCATTAATACACCTAACATTAGTTTTAATGACTTCTGCTGCATTTTTCTTATGTACATTTGTCCGAACATGGTAATTCCACAAATTATTTGAGATGGCTGTTTTGCACTTCTTGCAAAATTTTGTATTTTCATAACCTTCTCTGTGGTTTTTTATATGTTCTAATAAATTGTTTTTTCGATCAAATGCTTTTTGACATAAATCACATTTATGTTTTAATTGTACATTTATTGAACATTTATGGCTTTTAAGATTGTCTGACCTTGTGAAAATTTTTTTACACTCATTGCATTCCGATTTGATTTTTTTATTTGCTGAACTCATTTTTAGTTGTTTTTTTTTTTTTTTTGTTTTAATTTAAGTAAAAATTATTTGGTAACTAAAATGGATTATAACATAAGATCATATATATATACTTTTAAAAACCACAGCTGCAACAGCCTTCACAACATTTTAATTTATATGATATTTTTCAAAATACTGCAACAATGTTGTATCGTATTAGAATTTTAACTTTAAAAAACTAAAGACAAAAAAAATTGCATAAATCCAACTTTTAACCCACGGGACAACTTTTTAATTTATTTATTTATTTATTTGAACCAAAACAAGGTTTTTACAAAAAAATTCTTAAAACTAAAACTTATAATTAACATGAAATTTGATTACATAGCCAAAAAAATTTTAAATACATTAAGAATCAAAAGTATAATTATTTGTTTATTTGTAGAAAATGCATACAAAGCAAAAACACAGTTGAAATTAAATTTATGAATACTAACTGTATTAACTAACTGTATAAAATAACTAAATTAAAAAAATAATATGAACTTGAAGTGTAATATGATATAATGAAGGTTAAAATGATTGTCTTAGGTCATGAATGAATTTTACGTTTAATTTATGTTTAAAAGTCTATCGAGAAATTTGTGTAGAATAAAGATGACTGTGTTTATTGAATGTAATGCAACATCTATTTATTGATTCATTTTTTCCATATTCAGTTCTATGAGTATTTTCAACTAAGTATTTAGTGCTTCTCGTATTTCTCGCACCATTGTTTATTTTAAAGTTATCCAATAAATACCGAACGTCAATTTTTTTTCTTAAGACGTCAAAAGTAAAGCAGGAAGAAAGAATTTGCCTGCGTGAGGATAACGTTAACATTTTCAATGAATTAAGTCTTACGAGATAGCTAGGCAGAATTGAATAATCTCTAGGATTATATTGATTTCTTAAAGCGAAAAGAAGAAATTGCTTTTGCACGGATTCTATTCTATCAGAATGTATTTGAAATGCAGGATCCCGCACAATATTACCATATTCAAGAATAGAACGTACTAAAGAACAATAAAGAGCTTTAGTTACAGCAATGCTGCTAAATTCTTTAGCTCTTCTTTTTATAAAGCCGAACATTTTGTTTGCCCTGGAAATCATATACTCATAATGGAGATGGAAGTTCAATTTATCATCCAACAGAATCCCTAAATCGGTAATGCTTTTAACCCTTTCAAGGGTTACATTATTTATATTATAACCGAATGAAATGGTAGATCTCTCACGTGTAAAACTTATAACCTTGCATTTTTCAATGTTTAGTTCTAGTTTATTAGAGAAGCACCATTCTTGTAGAGAATTAAGATTTGTCTGAAGTAATGCAACATCAGAACTATTTTTAATTACATGATAAATCTTGAGATCGTCAGCAAATGCAACATGTGACACACCGAACAGTTTACTAGAAAGATCGGAAATGAATATATTAAACAAGAGTGGTTGTAAGTGGCTACCTTGTGGTACTCCTGATGTAACATTAATTGGGTCCGACAAAAATCCTTGAAATTTGATATTTTGCGATTTATTTGAAATATAGGAGAATATCCAGTAAAGAAAAGAGCCCGAAATACCAAAAGTTGCAAGTTTGTTTAGTAGAATTTTGTGATCAACACGATCGAATGCTTTGCTAAAGTCCGTGTAAATAGTATCAACTTGGTGCCCATTTTCCATTTCATTAAGGATTTCAGAAGTATAAACAAAAAGGTTTGTTGTTGTGGAACGACCTTTTCTGAATCCATGTTGTTGTTCGTTTAGTTTTGTATTAATGATGAGCGTAATTTTGCTAACAACCATTTTTTCGAACAACTTTGGAATAGTTGATAAAATAGCGATGCCACGGTAATTTTCGACGAATGATTTATCTCCCTTTTTATGAATAGGGGTAAGATAAGAAGATTTCCAAACAAGAGAGAAAATACATGAAGAAAGAGATTTATTAAAAATATAATGAAGTGGATAAGTTAGATAACTAACACAGTTGAATAAAAAAGTCGGAGGGATTAGGTCAGGTCCTATACCTTTTTTAGTATCAAGTTTAGTGATTGCTTCAAATATTTCAATTTCGGTAAGATATAAGTCCGTAATAATAGGATTTGAATTATTAATTTAGAGAAATCGAAATTAATTGGAGATGATTGCGTGAATGCAAGATCTAACCACTTGTAATAATTATTCGGAAAGCTGATAATTTGTTGTAAATCATTAGCATAAAATACATTAATGAGATCGAAATCTATTTCGTCCTGAATGTTGATTGGTAGTAACAAATTATCAGATTCGTCAACAATAAAAGATAAAGAAGGACGGTTAAAGTCCCCTAAAATTATAATTGAATCATCCTCATTCATATTTGATATAACATGCTGGTATATCTCGAAAAATTCCGAATAAGAGGAATTGTCAGAATTAGGAGGAAAGTAAACAATACCCAGGTATAAAAAATTATTACCTAAGTTAACTTTAATAAATTGGTGATCAAAAGAGTGGTAAGTCCTAGTGATTAATGCCACACTAGATAAGGTATTGTTTACTGCAAGTAGTACACCACCACCACGGGAACAATTTGTAGCAAGATAATCCCGATCTTTTCTATAAATCGACCAAGTACTGTCCAAAATTTCTTCGTTAACAAAGGAATCGTTTAACCATGTTTCAGTGATAGCAATAATATTAAATTCACATGACTTAGCATCAATATATAATTTCTTAAGCTTTCCCCTCATACCACTGCAATTGTGGTAGAATAATTTCAGTTTATTAGAGGAACTAACGCTATTTTTATTTTTGATACTATGTTTAGACAGTGTGACTAAATTGGAATTAGTGTAAGAATCGATATAGAATTTTGAATTTAAATAGTTATTTTCTGCTCGGCCGAAAAAACTTATTATAATTTTCACGAGATTGGTACAAGTGATTGTAGTAATTGCTATTGCAATGACTACGAAAAGCATTAAGATCTTCTTCTACCTGTTTGGAAGTGAAACCAATTTTAATAATTTGGGACATATAATTCCTTGTAATTAGATGGTAAGCCTTCATTATGTATCAACACAAGTAAATTTGTTCTTGTTTTACCCTCAATTACGCGATTATTTTTGTCATCATGTAAAAATGCAAGATATAGCCTCGCATAATTTAGAATTTTTTCATCTCTAAATCTGGAAAGTACAGTCTTCCGTTAGAGATTTCTGAGTCATTCTTACAATTGGAGGTAACAGAGGGTTTAACGAGAAATTAGCTTTAAGGTTATTATTATTAATATTATTTTTAGTATTAGAAATAACATTATTAACATTATTATTATTATTATTATTATTAGTAGTAGTAATATCATTATTAACATTATTATTATTATTATTATTATTATTATTATTATTAATAGTTTAGTATTATCATTATTAATATTAATATTATTACTGTTATTATTGTCATTATTATTATTGTTATTATTAATACTATTATTATTACTATTATTATTATTATTATTATTATTATTATTATTGTTATTATTATTATTATAATTATTATTATTACTATTATTATTATTAATATTATTAGTATTATCATTATTAATATTAATATTATTACTATTATGATTGTCATTATTATTATTAATATTATTATGATTATTCTCATTGTTATTATTATTATTATTAGCATTCTTAATAATATTAAAAGAAGCTGGCTTTAAAGTTTCTCCTCTAGTAAAGTTTTTGTATTTAGAACTATTAGTTGTTGTGTTTTGACTAGGATGTGTTTTTTTTTGTATGATTATTGAAAGGAACGGCAAACGGATTTAAAAGAAGTGTTTTCTGTTTAGTAGAAAGTTTATTATTGTGTTTTAAAATTGTGTTGGAAGTGTTTTTATTGTCTATGAATTTTTTTATTATAGTGCCTTTTTTCCATCTTTTGTAATTCATTATTACACAAATTTTGGATTCGGGTACCATAACTTTAAAAGACCTATATTTAGGTTTAAATCTAAGATTTTTAGGAGTAATATTAGTTATGTGCATTTCATTATTATTTAACTTAAATGTATTTTTTAGAAACTTACTGAGGTAACTAGGAGTTGTTGATGCAGCGAATTTTGTAAAGAATAATGAATGCAAAACCATTTTGCATTCGTCTATAACCTTAGTTGATTTGAGCCTTTGTATTGTACTAACTTCCTTGTCAAGAGGTAGTGTAAAACGAATTTTTTTGGCTACTAGTTTTGTAGAAGAAGGTAAAGATGATGATGATGATGATGTTGGTGATCTTGATGATGTTGATGTTGATGATGTTGATGTTGTTGATGTTGATGTTGATGATGTCGAAGTTGAGTTAGAAGATTCCACTCTTGCTAATTCACTACGTAATGAAATGTCATTCACAGCATTGGCGGATGAACTCGACGTTGTTTTGACAGCTGATAAAGTTTTTGTCGGTTTGAAGTACTCAGGCCCCAGAGTAGTAGTATCGAGCGAAAAAATAAAGCTGACAAACTGGTCCGTTTGCGACCCAGCATTTCCAGAAAGCTCCCTTATGTCTGTTTTTAATGAACAGATCTCGTCTTTTAGTTTGTCTACATTGTTTATAGACGAGTTGGAAGCTTTCGACCCAATGATACAAAGCTTTCTAATATCCGTTTTAAGAGAAGATATTTCCTCTTCTAGTCTGTCCGTTTTATTTATATTTTCCAATTTATCGATAATAGATTTAATTACTGCCAAGTTGTGGGCAACTTCGTACTTTGTGTCTGCAGCCGCCTCGTTAGTTGAAGTTGAAAGACCAGGTGGATTTGTATCGTCAAAACGTTGACACAAATCCAACAAGACATTGTTAGTGTTGTCTATTACCTTGATCTAGACCTACGCAAGTTCCATGTAATTTTTTACCCCAGAAGCCTTTACATTTCAGCAAATCCAATTTAGCGTCATGATTACCGCACGTGACATGAGCACATTTAATTGCGGAAGAATTATTATTAATTTTGTTTGACATTGTTTGGCAAAAAAGATTGTTAAAATTTTAAATAGTTTGCAAAACTATTGTTGTTAATGTTTATATTTAATTTTTTTTATTTTATTTAAATTATTTTTTTTTTTTTTTATATTATTTTTTTTTTATTTTATTGTTTTAAAGGTTAAGAAACAAAAGAAAATATATTAAACGCAAGAGTCAACAAAATTGTAATATTGTAATATTAAAGTTTAAATGTTATTATAATTAAATTGTAGTATTCACTAAAAAATTTAATAAAAATTAAAAAACAACAAAGCGAGTATGTCTTTACTGTACTAACGATAGATTAAGAATGAATTTATATTATATTTTTCAAATACTGCAACAATGTTGCATCTTATTAGCATATTAACTTTTTTAGAAAGGCGCGCCGCCGCCCACATTACTATTCTAATCATAAAATCATAAAAATAAATCTATTAAAATATTTTTTTGGCACAACGCAGCTGCAGCAGCCTTCACAACTTTTTAATTTATATGATATTTTTCAAATACTGCAACAATGTTGTATCGTATTAGAATTTTAACTTTAAAAAAAAAAAATAATTGCATAATTGCATAATGAGTTAGTTAGTTGGTTTTGATTTTATTTTTTATATGAGTGGGGAAGTCATATATAAAGTTTTTCATATATAAGAACAACAATTTTTCTTTACTATTATTAAAAATTATTTACTTTATTAAGAGTACATAATACATATTACAAAATAAAACAAACAATATGGTAAGATATTTGTTTTTTTTTTTTGTTTTAAATTTTCATTTTTCTATTTCCTATAATTAGGCTGATTTTTTAAAAAGTTTAATGGAATTGGGAGTGGGTTCGAGTGAAAAATATCATAATATTGATATTTTACACCAAAACCAAATATACAAGGAACTTTCCTAGCGCTTTCTAGAGACGAAAAGAAGTGGTGCTTTGTGAGGTAGAAGATATGATAACCAATGAAAAAATTATATTTTTCATGCCGGACAGGTTTTCGAAAAAAGTTACAAACGAACCGGAATTAGAGGAATTGAATAGAGCGCAGTTTTATTTTAAATTTTTGGGACGGGATAAAGACAAAAAAAATATGGCGTCATTTCAATTAATTCCATCGATTGATATAATCGCAGGAAAAATTTTTGAAATAAATAAAGTTTAATATTAAAGAATTTAATTTGTTTTTTTTTTTTATTTATTTACTAGCAGATTTACCCGGCGTTGCCCGGAAGCTTGCAAATTGTAAAAACGCAAGCTTCAGCCAATTTTTTGAAATACTACTTTGCTTATAAATGAAGCCACAAAAAAATATTTGTGGAGTTCCGTTAACCCATCGTGGCCCAACAGCTTTTTATAGGTTTTTTCGTTGCTTTGTTATATATATTAGAAATGATTTAACCGATTAACTTCAAATTTTGTATATGTGTTCTTCTTTGAAAATGAAGTTCAATTTACTAACAGACTTGGAAGTTGTTAACCCCTGTCGACCCGACGATTGTTCAAAAAAAAATTTGTAAGTAAATTACGTCCAATTTCTGAAAGTAGGTACAACTTCTTTGAATTAGGGGAATGCTTAAAAAAATGTTTTGTCGAGTTCTTTTAACCGATTGCGAAACAAAAACTTTAAAAAACAGTTTGAACGATTATCTCTAATTTTTCTATACATGGTGCTTCTTGAGAATTTGGTGCTCTTTGACGATAGAGTTGAGGATGTTAGGTTCCCGGCGAATAATGTTAACTGAATTAAAATGACTATTGGTCAAATGAGGATACTAAGTTTGCCATTATGTCATTATACTATGTCAATAGTAGTTATCTTGAATTGCCAACGTTTGAATAAAATATAGTCGATGGTTTAGAAAAGATTTAAAAATTTGCTTTTCAACTTATATTTTGTTTAGTACTCACCTGAAAGTTGTAATACGCTCTTCCTCGCTTTTTTATGATTTATTTTTTTATGAGAGAAATGTAGGCTTATTTTTTGGAAAAACTGTTTTAAAATACTATGTTTTTCAGCATTATATATAAGAAATAGAATTTTTTGATTTTTAGATTTCATTTGAAGAAAACTGAAAATTTCATTGAATCTTTGTTCAAAACGCACAAACAGGTCAAAACCAAATTAACCATGTGGGTTTTAATTAAAATGCTGGTACAAAATTTTCAATAAAATACTTTTAATCGTATAAGAAAATAAAATTTATAGAAAACTTCATGGCGTCGTCGAGGAAAACGGGTTAATCGAATTAACTAAAACTTTTTGCAGCCTCTCTTTAGACTGCAAAATCAACCTGTAAAATTGGACACAAATCGAAAACACAAAATTTTTTGAAAGTCCGCCAGACCGAAATGGGTTAAATTTTTCGAACCAAATTTATACAACTAATTTCGGTTGCTAAGAGGAACATTTGTGCAAAATTTCAAGTCAATTTGTCAAACGGTTTTGACTCGAAATCAAAAACATTAAAAAAGCTTCTTTGCGCCCTCGTGCCCAAACGGGTTAACCGAACTCAACAAAAATTTGTGCCAGACTCTATTTTCGACTGCGAAACCACCTTGTAAAATTGGACACAAATCGGAAATACAAAATTTTTTGGAAACTCGCCACGTCGAAACGGGTTAAATTATTCCAACCAAATTTATACAACTAATTGCGGTTGCTAAGAGGAACATTTGTGCAAAATTTCAAGTCAATCGGTCAAACCGTTTTGACTCGACATCAAAAACATTGAAAAAGCTTCATTGGCCCTCGTGCCCAAACGGGTTAACCGAACCCAACAAAAATTTGTGCCAGCCTTTCTTTTCGACTGCAAAACCACCCTGTAAAATTGGACACAAATCGGAAACAAATAATTTTTTGGAAGCCCGCCGGGCCGAAATGGGTTAATATTTTCGAACCATCTTTATACAACTAATTCCGTTTGCTAAGAGGAAGATTTGTGCAAAATTTCAAGTCAATCGGTCAAGCTGTTTCGGCTCGACATCAAAAACATTGAAAAAGCTTCATTGCGCCCTCGTGCCCAAACGGGTTAACCGAACCCAACAAAATTTTGTGCCAGCCTCTCTTTTTGACTGCAAAACCAACCTGTAAAATTGGACACAAATCGGAAACACAAAATTTTTTGGAAGCTCGCCGGGCCGAAAAAGGTTAATTTATTCCAACCAACTTTATAACATTAATTCCGTTTAATAAGAAGAATATTCGTGCAAAATTTCAAGTTAATCGGTCAAACCGTTTCGACTCGACATCAAAAAAACGAAAAAGCTTAAAACGGCTCTGGAGCCGCAACCTGTTGACTTATAAAAATGCGACATAGCCTATGTCACCCCCCGGGCTCCCAGAATTATTCCTTTAAAATTTAGTGACAATCGGACCAGTGGTTTTCACGTGAATCCTGGACAAACAAACAAACAAACAAATTTTCTTCTTTATATATTAGATTAGAAATTTGCATTCAAAACCTTTTACAAAATTACAAATAGACATGAGTTAAAAGTTTTAAAAATATTGTTTTCGACCGTTAAGCAGGCCAACAAAAACTTAAAAAAAATACATTAGGTCCAAACGGGTTAATAGAACGCACATGTTTTTTTATTTTTTTTTTTTATTTTATTTATTTATTTATTTCAGATCTCAAAAGAGCTAATATAGCTTGTACAGAGTTTTATAATTCAAGAAAATAAATTTATAAATCAAATCCTATGATAATTATAATACATAAATTATATACATAAATTCTTTTTTTTTTTTTAATTCAAAATACAGTGAATACAGTGATAATTCAATAATAAAATGCAATAAAAAATTAATCCTACTAACTGCATTAATTCAATAACAATATTATTGTCGCTAATCATATCTAAGAGCCAATAAATAGAAAGAAATGCAAAATATACAGAAAAAATACAAATAAAAACTTAAAAATTTTTTTTTGGTGAGCTTGTGAAATAATGCAATGTTTGCGTTAACTTTAAACTGTGTTAGTCGAACAATTGTTTTTTTTTTAACATATTGATTAAACCTTTTCAACAGAAAAACAAATTTATATTAAAGATTGAACTCTTTAAGGAGATCAAATTTAATGAACCCAAAAGGGGTGACAAAAGGGGTTAAATGAAAAAAATCAAATTAACCCTGTGAGCTTTGCTAATAAAGATTAGCTGAAAAATGTGTTCAAGATTAGCTGAACGCAATCATGTTTTTTTATTTTTTTTTTTTATTTTATTTATTTACTAGCAGATTTACCCGGCGTTGCCCGGAAGCTTGCAAATTGTAAAAACGCAAGCTTCAGCCAATTTTTTGAAATACTACTTTGCTTATAAATGAAGCCACAAAAAAATATTTGTGGAGTTCCGTTAACCAATCGTGACCCAACATCTTTTTATAGGTTTTTTCGTTGCTTTGTTATATATATTAGAAATGGTTTAACCGATTAACTTTAAATTTTGTATATGTGTTCTTCTTTAAAAATGAAGTTCAATTTACTAACAGACTTGGAAGTTGTTAACCCCTGTCGACCCGACGATTGTTCAAAAAAAAATTTGTAAGTAAATTACGTCCAATTTCTGAAAGTAGGTACAACTTCTTTGAATTAGGGGAATGTTTAAAAAAATGTTTTGTCGAGTTCTTTTAACCGATTGCGAAACAAAAACTTTAAAAAACAGTTTGAACGATTATCTCTAATTTTTCTATACATGGTGCTTCTTGAGAATTTTGTGCTCCTTGACGATAGAGTTGAGGATGTTAGGTTCCCGGCGAATAATTTTAACTGAATTAAAATGACTATTGGTCAAATGGGGATACTAAGTTTGCCATTATGTCATTATACTATGTCAATAGTAGTTATCTTGAATTGCCAACGTTTGAATAAAATATAGTAACCCTGTAAAATTGGACACAAATCGGAAACACAAAATTTTTTGGAAGCCTGCCGGGCCGAAAGGGGTTAATTTATTCCAACTAACTTTATACCATTAATTCCGTTTAATAAGAAGAACATTCGTGCAAAATTTCAAGTCAAACGGTCAAACTGTTTCGGCTCGACATCAAAAACATTGAAAAAGCTTCATTACGCCCTCGTGCCCAAACGGGTTAACCGAACCCAACAAAAATTTGTGCCAGCCTCTCTTTTTGACTGCAAAACCACCCTGTAAAATTGGACACAAATCGGAAACACAAAATTTTTTGGAAGCCTGCCGGGCCGAAAGGGGTTAATTTATTCCAACTAACTTTATACCATTAGTTCCGTTTAATAAGAAGAACATTCGTGCAAAATTTCAAGTTAATCGGTCAAACCGTTTCGACTCGACATCAAAAAAACGAAAAAGCTTAAAACGGCTCTGGAGCCGCAACCTGTTGACTTATAAAAATGCGACATAGCCTATGTCACCCCCCGGACTCCCAAAATTATTCCTCTAAAATTTGGTGTCAATCGGACCAGTGGTTTTCACGTGAATCCTGGACAAACAAACAAACAAACAAACAAACAAATAAACAAACAAACAAATAAACAAACAAATTTTCTTCTTTATATATTAGACTAGCTAATACCCGGTGCGCGTTGCTGCGCCTCTCAATGGAGGTTTAATTAAAGTTGATGTTACTGCAAAAAGTTAACACAAAAATTACACACGGTTTAAACATGTAAATTTTAAAATGTATGAAAGCAATCTTTTTAAAACGATTTTTCTAGGATTATTCTAGTAATTTTTGAAACTTTTTGTAATTCAAAGCAGTACAAACTACTTTCCAAAGTTTGACGTAATTTACTTCCAAAAAAATTTTTTGACCAATCGCAGGACCGACTGTTAACATACTCAACTCCATTTTCAAGTTGCTTCACACATATAAAATTTGAGGTCAACCGGTAAAATCGTTTCTAATTTAGAGTTAAGTAACGCAAAAATCTATAAAAGCCACTGTGCCCCATTGGGTTAACGGAACTATACTTTCTCTTTGGGTAAAGCAGTATTGCGCTAAATTGGACGTAATTTTCTTCCAAATCTTTTTTTTGTCAATCGTCGGGCCGGCATGAGTTAACCAATTGCAAGTCTGTAAAAAGAGCTAATTTCATTGTCTAAAACGGAACACATACACAAAATTTGAAGAAAATCGGTTAAACCGTTTCTAATTTAGAGTAAAGTAACCAAAAACTTTATAAAAAGCTGTTGAGTCGCAATGTGTTAATGCAACTCAATAAAATTTTCGTGTGGGCTTTCTTTTTACCCAAAGCAGAATTTCGTAAAATCGGACAAAATTTGGACCCAAAATTTTTTTTGACCACCCGTCGGCCCGACATGGGTTAACAAATTCCAAATCTGTTAATAGTGTCAACTCAATATTCACAGGAGAGTACGTATACAAAATTTGAAGAAAATCGGTCAAACCGTTATTAATTTAGAGTTTAGTATTGAAAAAACCAAAAAAAGCTGTTGGGCCCCAATGGGTTAATGCAACTCAATAAAATTTTTGTGTGGGCTTTCTTTTTAGCCAAAGCAGAATTTCGTAAAATCGGACAAAATTTGGACCCAACATTTTTTTTGACCACCCGTCGGCCCGACATGGGTTAACAAATTCCAAAACTGTTAATAGTGTCTACTCAATCCTCAAGGAGCATCACGTATACAAAAATTGAAGTCAATTGGTCAAACCGTTTCGAATTTAGAGTAAAGTATTGAAAAAACCTATAAAAAGCTGTTGGGCCGCAATGGGTTAATGGAACTCAACAAAAATTTTTTTGGGGCTTCCTTTTAAGCCAAAGCAGAATTTCGTAAAATCGGACAAAATTTGGACCGAAAATTTTTTTTGACCACTCCTCGGCCCGACATGGATTAACAAATTCCAAAACTGTTAATAGTGTCTTCTCAATTCTCAAAGAGCATACCGTATACAAAATTTGAAGTCAATCGGTCAAACCGTTTTCATTTTAGAACAAAGAAGTTTAAATACTTGCACCACAGCCCCAACTTGGCGGTCCGTTAGAGCAAAGTTTTTGGGCCACGATTTCCTTCCGAACCCAAAAACCTCTATATACAAATTTTCATGAAAATCGGCTGGGCAGTTTAGGAGCCAACTCGTTACATACAAAGAAACAAACAAACAAACAAACAAACAAACAAACAAATAAACAAACTTTCATTTTTATATATATAGATTAGAAATTTGCATTCAAAACCTTTTACAAAATTACAAATAGACATGAGTTAAAAGTTTTAAAAATATTGTTTTCGACCGTTAAGCAGGCCAACAAAAACTTAAAAAAAATACATTAGGTCCAAACGGGTTAATAGAATGCAATCATGTTTTTTTATTTTTTTTTTTTATTTTATTTATTTACTAGCAGATTTACCCGGCGTTGCCCGGAAGCTTGCAAATTGTAAAAACGCAAGCTTCAGCCAATTTTTTGAAATACTACTTTGCTTATAAATGAAGCCACAAAAAAATATTTGTGGAGTTCCGTTAACCAATCGTGACCCAACAGCTTTTTATAGGTTTTTTCGTTGCTTTGTTATATATATTAGAAATGGTTTAACCGATTAACTTTAAATTTTGTATATGTGTTCTTCTTTAAAAATGAAGTTCAATTTACTAACAGACTTGGAAGTTGTTAACCCCTGTCGACCCGACGATTGTTCAAAAAAAAATTTGTAAGTAAATTACGTCCAATTTCTGAAAGTAGGTACAACTTCTTTGAATTACGGGAATGTTTAAAAAAATGTTTTGTCGAGTTCTTTTAACCGATTGCGAAACAAAAACTTTAAAAAACAGTTTGAACGATTATCTCTAATTTTTCTATACATGGTGCTTCTTGAGAATTTTGTGCTCCTTGACGATAGAGTTGAGGATGGTAGGTTTCCGTTGAACAATGTTAACTGAATTAAAATGACTATAGGTCAAAAGGGGATTTTCTTGAATTGCCAACGCTTGAATAAAATATAGTCGATGGTTTAGAAAAGGTTTAAAAATTCGCTTTTCAACTTATATTTTGTTTAGTACTCACCTGAAAGTTTTAATACGCTCTTCCTCGTTTTTTTATGATTTTATGAGAGAAATGTAGGCTTATTTTTTGGAAAAACTGTTTTAAAATACTATGTTTTTAAGCATTATATATAAGAAATTGAATTTTTTGATTTTTAGATTTCATTTGAAGAAAACTGAAAATTTCATTGAATCTTTGTCCAAAACGCACAAACAGGCCAAAACCAAATTAACCATGTGGGTTTTAATTAAAATGTTGGTACAACATTTTCAATAACATACTTTTAATCGTATAAGAAAATAAAATTTATAGAAAACTTCATGGCGTCGTCGTGGAAAACGGGTTAATCGAATTAACCAAAACTTTTTGCAACCTCTCTTTAGACTGCAAAATCAACCTGTAAAATTGGACACAAATCGAAAACACAAAATTTTTTGAAAGTCCGCCAGGCCGAAATGGGTTAAATTATTCCAACCAAATTTATACAACTAATTTCGGTTGCGAAGAGGAACATTTGTGCAAAATTTCAAGTCAATTTGTCAAACGGTTTTGACTCGAAATCAAAAACATTGAAAAAGCTTCTTTGCGCCCTCATGCCCAAACGGGTTAACCGAACTCAACAAAAATTTGTGCCAGACTCTATTGTCGACTGCGAAACCACCTTGTAAAATTGGACACAAATCGGAAATACAAAATTTTTTGGAAGCCCGCCACGTCGAAATGGGTTAAATTATTCCAACCAAATTTATACAACTAATTGCGGTAGCCAAGAAGAACATTTGTGCAAAATTTCAAGTCAATCGGTCAAACCGTTTTGACTCGACATCAAAAACATTGAAAAAGCTTCATTGGGCCCTCGTGCCCAAACGGGTTAACCGAACCCAACAAAAATTTGTGCCAGCCTTTCTTTTCGACTGCAAAACCACCCTGTAAAATTGGACACAAATCGGAAACAAATAATTTTTTGGAAGCCCGCTGGGCCGAAATGGGTTAATATTTTCGAACCATCTTTATACAACTAATTTTGTTTGCTAAGAGGAAGATTTGTGCAAAATTTCAAGTCAATCGGTCAAACTGTTTCGGCTCGACATCAAAAACATTGAAAAAGCTTCATTGGGCTCTCGTGCCCAAACGGGTTAGCCGAACCCAACAAAAATTTCTGCCAGCTTCTATTTTTGACTGCGAAACCAACCTGTAAAATTGGACACAAATCGGAAACACAAAATTTTTTGGAAGTCCGCCGGGCCGAAAGGGGTTAATTTATTCCAACCAACTTTATACCATTAATTCCGTTTAATAAGAAGAACATTCGTGCAAAATTTCAAGTTAATCGGTCAAACCGTTTCGACTCGACATCAAAAAAACGAAAAAGCTTAAAACGGCTCTGGAGCCGCAACCTGTTGACTTATAAAAATGCGACATAGCCTATGTCACCCCCCGGACTCCCAAAATTATTCCTCTAAAATTTGGTGTCAATCGGACCAGTGGTTTTCACGTGAATCCTGGACAAACAAACAAACAAACAAACAAACAAATAAACAAACAAACAAATAAACAAACAAATTTTCTTCTTTATATATTAGATTTATTTCAGATCTCAAAAGAGCTAATATAGCTCGTACAGAGTTTTATAATTCAAGAAAATAAATTTATAAATCAAATCCTATGATAATTATAATACATAAATTATATACATAAATTCTTTTTTTTTTTTTTTTTTTTTTTTTTTTTTTTTAATTCAAAATACAGTGAATACAGTGATAATTCAATAATAAAATGCAATAAAAAATTAATCCTACTAACTGCATTAATTCAATAACAATATTATTGTCGCTAATCATATCTAAGAACCAATAAATAGAAAGAAATGCAAAATATACAGAAAAAATAAAAATAAAAACTTAAAAATTTTTTTTTGGTGAGCTTGTGAAATAATGCAATGTTTGCGTTAACTTTAAACTGTGTTAGTCGAACAATTGCTTTTTTTTTAACATATTGATTAAACCTTTTCAACAGAAAAACAAATTTATATTAAAGATTGAACTCTTTAAGGAGATCAAATTTAATGAACCCTTGTGACAAAAGGGGTTAAATGATAAAAATCAAATTAACCCTGTGAGCTTTGCTAATAAAGATTAGCTGAAAAATGTGTTCAAGATTAGCTGAAAAAAGTGTTCGTTTAAGCTCAACAACAAAAACATTGAAAAAGCTTCATTGCGCTCTCTTGCCCAAACGGCCAAAAAAAGTATTGAAAGCCTGCCAGGCCGAAATGGGTTAATATATTCCAAGCAACTGTATAAAACTAATTCCGTTTGCTAAGAGGAAGATTTGTGCAAAATTTCAAGTCATTCGGTCAAACTTTTTCGCAGCCTTTCTTTTCGACTGCAAAACCACCCTGTAAAATTGGACACAAATCGGAAACAAATAATTTTTTGGAAGCCCGCCGGGCCGAAATGGGAAGAATTACATCATCATTTGCCCTCACCATCATAATACAGAAAATTTGTTGCAAAAATGTGCTGTAAAAAATTGTATAAACTTGTACATGTATTTAATGAAAGAAAATAATAATAATTGGCTTTAAAAAATATTCGTTTTATTTATTGTTGCACAATATATTTTTTCAGACATAAACAATGGTATTTCATAAAATAGTCTAGAATAATTACAGTGAGCTATATGTAAATTCATAGGAATATAAAAATCTTCTTGTTCCAATTTCAGTTTATTCCTTTCAATACATCTGTCGAAATACTTGAATACATATTTCCGCACATTTAATTCAGCTCCGTTGTTATATGACATCACTGCTTGTATCAAGTCCAACATAAGGCAAAAGCGGGTGTACTCATCTAGTTCCAATTTTTTAGTTTGTTCTGTATGATTGAATTTGAGTGGAAATTTATTTGAATTTAATTTAGGTTGAATGTTTGTAAAATCTACATAAAAAGCATGCCACTGCAAATAATTCATCTCGCTAATGACTTTGCGATGACGTTGAAAAATTATTGTTGCAGCTAAATTTTTAACATTAAATCCAATTTGTATTTTTATTGTTTGTTTTTTATCCAAATAGTAAATATAGCTTAATAAAAGATTTTTTTGTTGTGATTCGTCGTCGTTATCGTTGTTTATTTGTTTTTCGATAAATACTTCAGCATTTGATGTTGGCTCCATGTTTTTTTTTTAAACTGTTAAAGTTTTATAACTCGAAAGTTTTCTATTTATAGTTTTTATCGTAAACATTTTTTGAAAATTTTCCGAAACATTATTTGTATTTTTTTATCGTTTTTGGGTGGGGATGACATTGTGTTGAATAAATTAATAAAATTTTTCATGCTCTTGCGCTTACATCGCATCCATAAATATACACAACAATATTGTCCACAGACTGATGTAAGGTCACTTTGTAAACGCTTATTGTTGAAAATAAAACATTTTGATTGATTTTGTAGAAATTTCACAATCTCATTGTGGAATGGCGGATTTCCAAATGAATCAAAATATTCTATACAGCCTTGAACTGGCACGTAAATTGCTAACCAATGTGTTCCTTTTTCGGTAGAAGTGTCAGTGTTTATTACTAAAATACCAGGTTTTGAAATATTTTTCGGTATTTGATCAAGAGCAAAAACACCTTTAAACAATTTACTTGTGACACTATTACATTTCTGCGCTTTCGCTATCTGAAGTGTATTAATTTTTTTGTAAACGGGAAATATCAATTAGCTGAGTATTTCCACTTAGGTATGCCGTTAAAAATTCAACTTTAAGTTTACCATTTGTGAACACTATATCAAATTTTTCAAGCAAATTTATTAAATTATTAGTTGTTTTTTCATTGCCCATATGTCCAAAAGAGTAATTCTTGATGTCCGTCCTTTTTAAATCTTTGGTTGGGAATTTATACTTTAATTCCTTTACAATAGTTTTACATTTTTCTTTTATTCCAGCCACAGCAAGGTTTTTAGCAAATATTGTATTGTTATCATCCGTACAGAATGATAAATCTACTACAGCGTATGCCATTTTCAAATGAATAGAGATGCTCCACTATGCTTCCTTTTATATGTTTACGTAGACGTTGCGATTTTTATCAATTTCGATACTGGCATCAAATTCTGCAAACACAATACATGTTAATGTTGAAGTTAATGGAGAACTGAGTCTTGCTTCAATCTTTACTACTCCCTGGTTTAATAAACTTTGACATGTATCAGTTCCAGAACCATCTGGTGGTAAATCAAAAGCTAGTATTGTATATAACTCCGCCGTAGCCGGTCCTAAGCCCGGTTGAGAAAGGAGGAGGGAAGAATAATTGCAAACTGAATGGCCACATACATTGGCGTCTCAGGAAGTAGGAAAACGCTATATAATGCAGTTGAACTCGTAACATAGTTATGAGAACTTCAACGCATTATATGGCAAATTCTGAAGCAACTCTTCAAACCCAACGGCCCTCCAGTCTGGGGGTTGGCGTAAGGCTAACTACCTTACCCATAAAAACCAAATAGTTATGAATGACGAAAATGCCTCGGATATGAGAACGAATAGATTACACGGAAAACGACCATGGAACAACTATAAGGACAAAGATTTAAGAATTTGCTCCTGGAATGTAAGAACACTCTACACCCCAGGAGCATCTAACAATTTGGAAAAGGTTCTCGCGCAGTATAAAGCCGATATTACTGCGATACAGGAAATACGTTGGAAAGGAACCGGTACACTAAAAAAGCGAAAATGCGACATTTACTACAGCTGCCATGAAAAGCACCACATATTAGGATGCGGTTTTGTAGTGGGAGAAAGGTTGAGGTCGTTGGTCATTGACTTTACACCTGTCAATGAACGACTTGCAACCATCCGCATCAAAGGCAGATTTTACAACATCTCCATAATATGTGCGCATGCTCCTACCGACGAAGCAGAGGATGCAGACAAGGAAGAATATTACGATACCCTCGAACGAACATACGCAGCTTGCCCCGAACACGATGCCAAGATTGTAATGGGAGATTTTAATGCTAAAGTCGATAGAGAAGCAATACATGGAAAAACAATTGGTAATCATAGTCTCCACAACACCACCACAGACAATGGTTACCGATTAGTTAATTTTGCAGCTGCGCGTAACATGGTTATAAGTAGCACCAAATTTCCACATAAGAAAATCCACAAAATAACCTGGCTATCCCCTGATGGTCGTACATCTAATCAGATTGACCATCTATTGATTGACGCTCGACACTCAACATCCGTGCTAGATGTACGAACCTTCAGAGGGGCTAACATCGACTCTGATCATTATCTAATAGCAGCACAATTCAGAGCACGAATATCTAATGTGAGGAAGCTGCAGAACACACGATCACAAAAATTCCACATTAGAATCCTACAATCGCCTGATATAGCCAGAGAATACAGCCAACAAATTAGCTCTAGACTCCAATCGGCACCTCCTTTGAATAATCCATCCATCGATGAACAATGGCAACATTGTTCTAACATTATCAAGGAGGTGGCTTCAAATACCATAGGTTTCGAACCAACACCAACCAGAAACCCTTGGTATAATGAAGAATGCTCAATTAAAACAGCACTCAAAAATGTAGCATATCGCAAGACCCTGCAGAGGAAAACCAGAGTGGCGCAGGAGGAGTACAGAGCTAAAAGACGAGATGAAAAGTACACCATTAGGCGAAAAAAAAGGGTTTATGAAAAATCTCGTCTTGTGGACATAGAAACATGCAGAGACAGAAGCGGAGTACGTAAGTTCTAAAAACAAGCCAAGCAGTTGGCAGCTGGCTACAAACAACGTACACACGCGCTGCAAGACAGCATGGGAAATTTGATAACCGATACGCGAGAGATATTGAAGACATGGAAACAACATTTCGAACAGTTGTTAAATGATGGGCATACAGAACACCAGAATAATGCACCAGTCACAATGATCAACGATGACGAAACACTACCACCGAGCCTAATGGAAGTTGATCAAGCCATTCAGAAACTGAAAAATAACAAAGCTGCTGGTTCAGATGGAATCCCAGCTGAGTTATTTCAGGTAGCAGGAGAAGATTTGGTTAGGAGCATGAACCAAATCATCACCAGAGTCTGGATGGAAGAATGCATGCCCGATGACTGGAACATTAGCACCATATGCCCCATCCACAAAAAGGGCGATGTTATGTCATGTGCCAACTATAGAGGAATATCTCTATTGAATGTCGCGTACAAGATCCTTTCCAACGTAATATGCGAACGACTGAAACCACATTGCAATAACATCATAGGCAACTACCAATGTGGTTTCCGTCCTGGTAAGTCTACCATCGACCAAATCTTCGCATTGAGGCAAATCCTGGAGAAGACCCATGAATTTCAAATCGTTACACACCATCTTTTTATCGATTTTATGGCAGCCTACGACAGTATCTATCGCCGGGAACTGTACATTGCAATGTCGGAATATAGCATACCATCCAAGCTTATCCGACTTTGCCAAGTAACATTGGAGAACACTAAATGTGCAGTTGCTATTGGAGGAAATATGTCGGAGCTCTTCCGCACATGCACCGGCTTCCGTCAAGGTGATGCACTGTCGTGCGACTTCTTCAATTTAGTGCTCGAACAGATTATACGCCGCTCTGGTGTCAACACCGAAGGAACAATCTTCAGAAAATCTGTTCAGCTATTAGAATTCGCGGACGACGTCGACATAATAGCAACTTCACAACGAGCCGTCATCGAAGCCTTCGTCCGTATTGAAGAAGACGCAAAGAAAATGGGTCTTCTAGTGAACGAGAACAAAACAAAGTATATGTTATCAACAAATAAAGAGGCCAGAATACATCGAGCAGGTCCAAACATCACTGTTGGTACATATAACTTTGAGGTAGTTAAGGAGTTTGTCTACCTAGGTACAAATGTAAACTCCGCAAATGACATCAATGTGGAGATCCGACGAAGAATAAACCTAGCAAACCGCTGCTACTTCGGTTTGTCAAAACAACTGGGTTCAAAACTCCTCTTGCGCAGTTCCAAAGTAATCTAGCTCTGAGATCTCAGTCAGTAAAGACGTGTAAAAACAAATTATCAACAAATTATAATAATTAATTGCAAATTTTTATTTCATTTAATATTATAATATAGTGAAAAAATTAATAAAAAATTAAAAGTGAATAGAGACATAAAAAAAAAATTTAAAATTAACAAATAATAGTGTTTTTTTCCTAAATTGATTGCTTAAAGCAATCCAAAAACAATGAACTAAAAGAACATATAAATGAAAAATTTAGTAAAGAACACATAAAAAAAAGTTCCACTATGTCAATGAGTGAGAATAAAAAAATAAAACTTTTGAGAAGTGAAAACTCAAAATTAAAAATTAAATTAAAAAATCTGGAATTAAAATTCCAAAAATTTATTGAAAAAAATTATGAAAGTGAAACATGTGTTGAACCAGAAAAAACACATGATAAAAATAACAGATTTAATGCTCTCATGGAATTTGAAGAAGATACTCAAAACAACGAAGAGGTCTCTCAAATACACGAGTCTGTAAATGACAAAGACGAGTTTGAAGAGCATCTTAAAGAATTAAAAAAAAAAAATAGTGAAAAAAAAAAAATGCAAAAAATAATGAAAAAGAACATGTGACAAAAAATAACAATAATAACAACAACAATAATCAAAATAATGAAAAAAAAAATTTAAACAATAACAACAATAATAATAAAAACAATAACAATAAAAAAAAAATAATAACAATAATACTGAAAAAAAAAACATAGAAAGTGTAAAAATGCCACCAATTAGTGTTTTTCATACCGAATTGGAATTATTAAAAAAAACAATTAGAATGAAAACAAATAATTTCCAAACTAAAAAAATTAACAACAATCAAATTATTAGTCTAACGAATAATACACAAAATATAAGTGTATTATAGAAATTCTGAAAAAGTCAGGAACAGATTTCTGTACATACACACCAAAAATTGAAAAAAAGATTACCTTTTTGCTAAAGGGCTTAGACGTTTCCTGTGAGGAAGATGAAATTTTAAAATCGTTAAAAATCCATGAAAACGAAGAAATCAAATTCGAATCGGTCAGTCGCCTAAAAACAAAGCGATCGACTGAAAATAATAAAATTTTATCATACTTCATAGTCCAGGCTCCACCGGAAAGTAAAGCCGATGAAATTAAAAAAATCAAATCAATAGACAACACTATAATAAGCTGGGAAAACCTTATTAAAAGCAAAAACCTACAATGCAAAAGATGCCAGAGATTTTCCCACTCCGCAGCAAATTGCTTTATGCAATTCCGTTGCGTCAAGTGTGGAGAAAATCACGCTCCTGGAGAATGCAAAATAAAAAAAGAAGATGACCGAAGTACTTTGTTTTGTGTGTTATGCAAACAAAACGGTCACCCAGCTTCTTTCACGAAATGCCCAGTGCGCGTGAAATGGGAAGAAAAGAAAGAAGAAGCCAAAAAAGCTGCAGAAGAGAAAATAAGAAACAGGTATCAAATGTATAATAATTACAGTAATAAGAAATCTACTTATGCTAACGTAGTAGGTAGTAGTAGTAATAAAAATAGTTTAACTGATAAAAATAATAATAATAGCAATAATAGTAGCAACAATAACCAAGACAATAGTAATAATAACGACAATAGTCTTCTAGAAACCCTAAATAAAAATATGTTGATAATGTTAGAAAAACAAGATTCTCTCGAAAAAGAAATTAAATATTTATATGATACATTTAAAATACCATATAAAAATTAAATATGTCATGTTTAGGAAATAATATTAATCTTGAAATAATTGCGATTAATGTTAACTCACTTGTCTCTTATAGCAAAAGATTTTCTCTTATGCATTTCGTAGAAGAGACAAAGGCAGATATATTTTGTCTTTGTGAAACTAAAATACAAAATAAACATTACCTTCATTTAAACGGTTATAATATCGTACGTAAAGATTATTCTAACCAAAGAATGGGGGGAACAGCAATTTGTATAAAAAATAATATACAATACAATATAATCGAAAACGAGGAAGAGTGTAGTAGAGTAGACTGTGTCAACTCTGGGATACCCGTATGACCGTAACATATACATTATATCATCCGGTTAATTACTTTTGGCAAAATTTCAAACATTCAGCTTTATTAGGTGTAGAGTAATGCTCGTATAAAAGAAGGAGTTGTATGGCAGCTACTCGAACCTTTTGCAGTAGACCAACCAAATTTTGCAGTAACTTTGGCCATTACACTAAACTATTTTTGGCAAAATTTCAGACACCCAGCTTCATTTGGTGTAGTGTAATCCTCATATAAAAGAAGGAGTTGTATGGCAGCTACTCGAAGCCTCAGCAGTAGACCAACCAAATTTTGCAGTAACTTTGGCCATTACACTAAACTATTTTTTGCAAAATTTCAGACACCCAGCTTCATCAGGTGTAGTGTAAAGCTCATATAAAAGAAGGAGTTGTATGGCAGCTACTCGAACCCTCTGCAGTAGACCAACCAAATTTTGCAGTAACTTTGGCCATTATACTAAACTACTTATGGCAAAATTTCAGACACGCAGCTTCCATAGGTATAGAGTAATGCTCATATAAAATTAGAAGTTGTATGGCAAGTACTCGAACCCTTGGACCAAAATGGCTGAATTTAAAACTCGATTCCGTTTTTTGCATAAAAACGAATTTGTGAAAATTTCATAATCCTAGCTCCTTTACTTTTTGAGTTATCGTGATGACGGACGGACGGACGGACAGACGGACAGACGGACGGACGGACGGACGGACATACATAGCTAAATCGATTTATTTTTCGATTCTGATCCGATCCATACACTTGAGTCTATATCTACCCCCCCTCCTTCTCTGCGTCACAAACGTAATGGCAAATTTATTATACCCTTGGACTATATAGTCATACGGGTATAAAAATATTTTTGACACATTTCAATGCATAGAAACATGTGTCATAAATATAAATTTAAGGAATTCAAAAAATTTATTTGTAATTTCTATATATGCTTCCCACAGAAATCAGAAGAAATTTATAGAAGAGTTTCAGAAAATATTTGAGTTATTAAACTTGGCTGATATTAATCATTATTATATAATTGCTGGGGATTTCAATGCGAAACATATCTCTTGGCAAAATGATAACAACCGAGGAGTTGCATTGAATAATTGGTTGGGTGCAAACAAAATACAATATAAATGTAATTTGTTAGCACCAGATTTACCAACTTATCCTAGATGTTACTCGTACATAGATTTAGCGATGTAAGACTAGAATCTGCGCACGATAGGTTATTGACATTACCATACGATAGTGATCACAAAGCAATTTATGCCAACGTGTCGGTTTTAAATGAAAACATGACAACCGAAAATCAAACTCAATCCAGAAAAAAATATTTATTCCATAAAACTAATTGGAATAAATTTAAAAGAAAGCTGGATTACAATTTCGACAAAGAGTACCAAACTTTAAAAGAACTTATAACAGACACAACTAGTATCGCAATAGACAAAATAGATTACCACCTAAACAAAATCAACAAAATAATAACACAAACTATAGACGAAACCATACCAATAGCGAAATTTACAAGCTATTCAAACCGATACACTTCAACAAAGCTTAAAAACCTATTGAAACACAAAAGTAAATTACTTAACGATATACATACAATTCACAAAAGAAACTTAAGATTTACACCACAAGAACTGACCACACTGAAAAGTCTTTTAAAAAACATACAAATTTTAATTAAGGAGGAAATAAATATTCAAATAAACAAGTATTAGCATAACAGAATTAAAAACATTACCCCAAAGGACAATAGAAACATGTTTCCTGAAATTAATAAACTTTTCAGGGAAAGGCACAACTGTAACATAAAAAAAATTCACATAGACCATAGCGACTTAAATCTATTGTTAAATAATAATATTGACTTTACAAAACTGAGGAAAACTCAGAGGAACGAATTTATACTGAACAAGGAAAATGACATATGCAAAGTACTTGGCGCACATCTAGAAAAAACTCACAACGTCACTTTACCCACTAACAGTAATTTCCACAAAAAAGTACAAGACAAAATAAATAATTTGAGACAGTTAGACAAAGAACAGAAACAAAGGAATTATACACTTTTTTCATTTGACGGTACAAACAATTCCTCAAATATATTAAATAATAACAACTATTTAACAGACTTTAACGAAATATATTTAAAACTAAAAAAACTTAAAAACAAAACCTCATCTGGCATAGATGGCATTCCCAATGTGGTATTAAAGAACTTATCGGTAAAAGTCATAGAAAAATATGTTATTTTATTTAACAATGCATTAAACTACTGTTATTTTCCCAAAACATGAAAAATGGCAAAAGTGATTATGATAAAAAAACCGGGTAAAAACCCAACAGATCCAAATAATTATAGACCAATAAGCCTTCCGCCAAATATCGGCAAGGTTTTCGGCAAGGTTTTAACATCCGATGTTTGCTGGTACATAAATAAAAAGGAAGGCGTGGGTGGTTGCCTTATAGATTTAGAAAAAGCGTTTAATAGTGTTTGGATCGATGTTCTAATATATAAATTATTAAAGTACAGATTTTCAATCCCCTTAGTTCGATTAATAATGGATATGATATCCAACAATAAATTTACAATAGCCAATAACTCAAATATAGAAAATGAATTTGTGATTAACAGTGGCTTACAACAAGGTACTGTTAATTCACCAATTCTTTCCTCAATATACATAACAGAACTACTAGAGCTACTTACAAACATGAAGGGCTCTAATTTTTTAATAGCTTTTGCTGATGATTTGATTATTTATGCGGCTGGTAATAATGTCGCAGAAATAACAAGAAATGTTCAGAAACAGTTTAATCTTACCAAAGTATGGTTACTAAAAATGAACATAGATAAATGAGAAGCAATTCTTTTTAGGAATACTGTCGATAAAACCAGCAGTAATATTAAAAAATTTTGGAAAAACTTCCAAATAAAAGCTTCAAACACCACATCAATTGGCAGAAAAAAATCTGTCAAATACTTAGGTGTAGTTTTGAATCAACATTTAAATATCATTGACAATACTAAAAGAATTATAGAAAAAAGAAAAAAGGAATTTATGGCATCCAAAAAACTTTTCTATAACAAAATTATTGAAGAAAGAGTAAAAATTTTAGCTTACCAAGCTCTCATTAGACCTGTTATATCATATGCTGGACCCATTTGGTTCAACATAAGTGCAAGTCTAATGGAGAAATTAAGAAAATTTGAACGCAAATGCATAAGAGCCTGCGTAAATCTACATAGGAAACCTGAAACGGATTACAAACATTTTTATTCCAATAAATGCTTGTACCGTAAAGCTAATATTGTAAGATTCGATAATTTTTTGATAAAATTAATTCGTAATCACTTTGAAAAATCTATCAATACAAAAGAAAATGGCCTTATATCACATATATATTACCATAACGATGAGTATATTAAAAATACCTTAAAAACGGGATATATAGCACCCGAACATTTTATTTATCTGGATGCAAAAGGTTATATTCAAAACCACGAACATGTCCCCCTATTATATCACTATAAGTAAGTGTAACATGTAAGTGTATCGAATATAATCCTCATAACATAGAGGCAAATACATTTAAATATGACATGTTTATCCCCGAAAGGGGAAAAATTCAAAAAAGTCACATTTGGTGGCTAAATAATCAAACATACTAAATAGATATTAAATCTAACATTAGCATAGGTTTTAGGGTAAGTTTTAGGTTTAGTTTTAAGGCTAGGTTAAGTTAGTTCTAAGTTTTAAGTTGAGTTTTAAGGCTAGGTTAAGTTAGTTCTAAGTTTTAAACAAAATAAAAAATAAGTAATTTTAGGTTTTTTTAAATTTTTCCTTAAATATAATAAAATTAAATTAATTTTCCATATGAAAAAAAGAAAAAAATGATGTATAAAGATAAATAATTAAGAAGATTTTTAAACTAAAAAAATTAACCACAGGTTCAAGATTTAGTTGTAAGATAGTTTAATTTAAAATTAGTTTTGTAAGGCTTTTTTCTAATGTAAAATAAAATGAAATAAAATAAAAATAAAAGTTTAAAAAAAAAAAAAAAAAAAAAAAGCAGTTCCAAAGTGCAACTGTACAAAACGCTCATACTTCCGGTGCTACTATATGGAGCAGAATGCTGGACATTGCCCAGAGCAAGTGAGCAAGCACTTGGAACTTTCGAGCGAAAGATTATTCGTCGAGTGTTCGGTCCTTACTGCGACGATGGGACCTGGAGAAGAAGATACAATGCCGAGATCTATCAGCTGTACGGTGACGTAGGCCTAGTTCAAAAAATTAAGATCAAAAGGCTGCAATGGCTAGGTCACGTTGAGCGAATGGACAACAATACTCCAGCTAAAAAGATACTCGAAGCCAGGCCAGAGGGAACACGTCGCAGAGGTCGCCCAAACCTTCGTTGGAGAGACGAGATTTCGACAGACATCAGAAGGCTCCAAATCTCCAACTGGAGAGAATCTGCTCGGGACCGAACGAGACGGAGAGGAACGCTACGTCAGGCCCAGGACCTTAATGGTCTGTAGCGCCACCTAAGTAAGTAAGTAGTATTGTATAACCTTTCGAAAATAGTTCTTTTGAAATTTGATGGCCTTTATCAGAATGATGTATACCTGTTCCGCTAAATAATGTTAAATTTGCACGAGAATTGCAATTGTTATTCGATGTAAAACTGGTTTCAATTGCAGAGTTTGGTGTAGGCACTCCATTCACATATAATTGAAATTGTGTGAGATTTTGATGATCGAAATGGTTTGGATTTTTTGATCTTTTACCATTAAAATTTTTATTATTAACCATACAAAATAAAAGAGCTTTTGGTATTTGCCCTATAAATATATTATCCAATGATATGTTGGATGTGTTACCCGGAATTGTAAATGTTTTGATTTCACTTCTCGTATAAAAATATTTTGCGTTAGGTTTTTCCAAAACAGTATTAATATGCTAGGATTAATTGTTAAATGTTTCATGTATAATGTAGCTTCAAGAATTTTTAAATAGCTTTCGTCTGAATCATTGAAAAATAGAAAAAAATCTTGTTTTTCTAATGCCAAAGCAATTCGAATGTCAACATTATTTAAAAGTAATTTGGAAGTGTTGAAAAAATCTACATGTAATTTTCCCATTAATTCTACTATTGTAGAATTATTGTATAATTTTTGCCTTGATTTAGAACCAGAATTGTTAAAATCATTTACATTTGGTTTATCCAATTCCCAACCAGATGCTTCCAGATGTGTTTTACTGAAATCTGTACCATAATTTAGTAAAGTAGTTAAGTATGCTTTATAATGGTATAATGAGTCTGACGGAGTGATGTTTTTTCCATTTAGAGTTACATTTCATTGTTTAATTAAAGAGTGTAATAAATTATTTACAATACTGGGCTGCGAGGCTGCTTTTGCATCAGCTCCGGTTCCTACCCTATCATTTGCACTCCAAACTGATCCATCTTTTTTTAATATTTGAATTTTAAATTTGATGTAGGTTGACGATAAATCTCGATATGTATCTCCATTTCCAAGCGAAACAAATTCAATAGTTGATGGTGACGCCTCTTAAGAAGCTAAAGGATTGTATGCTACTTCTTTTAAACGCAATATACTTGTTTCTACTGGTAATGATGCAAAAAGATCAAGTTCAGATTTCATACACTCCATATTTAATTGAATATATCAGAGGTTTTAATTTGCTTTTTTCGCCTCTTCGACTTTAAATGTGTCTTTTTAAAAACTGCTCGTCGTTTTATACTGCTTCGTCTTTTTATGGCTTTTCGCCTTCCACCATACATCGAATGCAGTTGGTTAACTACTGATTTTCTTAGATTTTTCATGCCACCTTTACTTTGATCAATTACAGTTTCTTTTATGTTTGCACCAGATGCTATATCATTTAAAATATTTTTACTTGTGTTCATAGCCTCTGTTTTAATTAAGTTCCAACCTGATATAAAAACTGGCTTTAAGTAACGAATTGAGCTTCCGAATATATTTCCAAAACCACGACCTCTTTGAATAGCTGGAAAAAATTGTAATAGAGGTCCAATATCGTTGATTCCTTCACCTACTTGAGAGGAATAATATCTCACGTAAGCTCTTTCCATGTTTGATATGATATCATATTTGAGTAGTTGTATTTATATTGTTTTTAAGCAGTCATTGCTTTTTAAAGTGCAGTACAATTTTTGTTGGATAGTAACTGGAAACAAAATTTATTTCATCGCCGTATTGGTTGCAAATTTTAATCGCTATCGTTTCAAAACAATTTTTTTCTATAGGTATGTATTGGACATTTTCAAATTCAATATTTGTAGGTATTCTGCAATTTTCTACGTTGATAGCTCTTAATGCACGTACTTTGCTACTTCCAAAAACAGATGATTGAACTATATCTGAATATACCATCACCATTCCATTAATTTCATCTTTATTATTAGCAATAGCTAATTTAAATAGTTCAGGTAATTTTGTTTTGAAATTTTTTATATTTTGTTTCTGTCGAAATAATTCATTTAGCAATGTTTTACATTATAACTGTGATTAACTTTTATAAAGAAGCTGTCTTCATCAAAAGTCTGTGATATTCGAATTAAACCTTTTTTGTTTTGATCTGCTACTTTTTAAAAAGTTATATTATCATAATTTTTAGTATTAGAGATATATGTCAGAACTTCATTAAAAAATTCTTTGAAAACTTGGTTTCGAGTAAATCCCGGATTAGGAGTTATATTTTTAATAAGTGTTGGCAAAAAATTAAATTTCCAATCATGCAAATGTAATTCCGAATCGTCATATGAATAATATGTGTAACCTATAGATTTAGTTACTTTAAATTTTTCAAGAGGTTTTTCAGTGTGTCTTACATAAACATTATACGCTCCAATATTAATAAGAGCACAATTCTCCTTGTTAAATTTTTCCGTTTGTAGGAAATCGTTCAGATAAACTTCTGAAAGACCTAATTTCCAGTTTCCGTTTCTTAAATCAAAGTGAATAGGCAATTTATTTTCGAATGAAGCTAAAGTGTTGTCTGGAAAAAGTTTTAAATTATCATTACTAAACAATGTTACATAGAAGTCATCTTGACTATCCATCTTTGTTAACTTCTTTTAAGACATAAAATGTTACACTATTTATATGTTGTCCATTCCGGTGTTGATGAAGTTCTTAGTTTTGGACTTCTTAGTAAAGGTTTTAATTTTCGTTTTTTTGTTTCAGGAAACTGTGAAAGTATAGTTGAGGAAATTGAACTACCTGCCGATCTTAGTGTCTTCTTTTTTTCAGGAGATGGTACAGCAACGGTATTTACATCACCACTTGGTGTTTCAAACATTCGATAATCAGAACTTAGAGATGGTCTTTGTACTAGTTTTTCGTCTTTCAACATTTCAGTTTGAGCTAATTTTCTAAATGAATTTTCATCATCTAAATCGATATCCATATCTGAATACTCTTTTCAGGATCATATTCAAACACTTCATCAGTAACTAATGGTACAAAATTAGTCTGTGTTGATGTTGATTTGTATTTAGGTAATTCAGTTTCTGTATATGCATTTCGTTTAGAAAAAAAATTTGTTTGAGAGTATCTGGTAATTTTTTTGCGTGTCTTTTGTTAATTCCATATTTGAGGAGTTTTGACGATATAAGTACCATTTTTGCAATGGTTTTAAGTTTTTATCATATAAAACTTTTTTCATTTTTTGATCTAATAAATCCAAGTTTTTATCATCTTGAAATATTTTACTAAATTTTGAAAATATTTCTGGTGACGTAACAATCATTCGCTGCATTATGTCTTACTGAGTAATTTCCCTATTACACCAGATAATATAGTTCCGATTAAAGTTGGTAAAAACCACCATGTTGAACTAATATTTTTTTTTTGGCTTTTATACTTTTCTTAGCACAGGCTAGAAATCTTAATTGTTTTTTATGTTTTTTTAATTTTGCTTTTTGCGCCGATGATATTTTATTATTACCATTTAATATATTGATTGCAATTTCAGCAATAGTTTTTATAATATCATCATCACAATATTTAAGAATATTTTTACGAAATATCTTGTTGTTACACTTTCCTAGTACATGTAATATATGTTGGTTTTTCTTCAATCGTTTCATACTTTTGACAGTTGTTATTCAAATCACCCGTATCACATAAACATATACAATATTCTTTGGAAAAAATATTAGTTCTAATACGAAATAAATCGTTAATGTCTTGTGTTAAGTCCAACACAATATAACCATGAGGTTTTGATGTTGACTCATTATATACTCTCAAGAATCCCTTTATATTTTCTGGATATAGTTCCCTAGCAAAAGGAAAAATTTGCGATTTGTCTCGAGGATTTTTGAAAAGCACTAAATATTTACAATTTAATGAAATATCTCTTGAAAATTTTCCCTGATGAAAAACGTTTTGTGTTAACAATATAATAGATAAATTACGATGGTGTGAGCCTTTAGTAAATAGCTCACATACCTCTTTATTTGCAGAATCTAACATTAAGTCATCTAGAACAATTAACGTAGGTTTATTTTCATTACCACTAAATTCTTTTGGGATACTGGTATAAAAGTCTATATAAGGAAAAGTTAGATTTTTTGGAATAGCAGAAATTTCTGGGTTACACCATTTTATTGTTTAAATTTTCGGAGAAATCAATCTATCAATATTTTCAATTAAATTACACACAAATGTTGTTTTCTCACATCCAGATGGTCCCGCTATCATCATTGTAAATGGATGAATGAAATTAATCATTTTTGGTCTGTGTCTGATAAGAAACTGAATTTAAAATACAATTTAGAGATCATATAAAAGCAGCGAACATATTCTTAGTACTGTCATTTTGAATTATGGAAGTGGAGGAGTTCTTAAATATTTATTCCTCCGTCTTATTAGATGATCATAAGAAACTAATATTACATCTATATAAACACATTAACATATAAACACATTATCTATATAAACACATCAAGTGCTGGTAAAAAACCAAAAAATTTACAATCTGATCAAGGTTCGGAATTTTTCAACAAAAAATTTCAAAATCTAATGAGGAAATATATAGAATTAACCATTATCGTACATATTCAGAACTAAAAGCATCAAGTGTAGAACGTTTCAATCGCACCCTAAAAAACATGATGTGGAAACAATTCAATTTACAAGGCACATATAAATGGTTACCTATTCTGCCATTGCTAATAGAAAAATATAACTCAACATATCATCATACAATTAAACTTCCACCTAAAAATATTACAAAGAAAAATGAGAAATTTTTATTAAAAACTGTCTACAATAAATTATAAGTATTCCGTAAAGCAAAATACAAAGTTGGAGATTTTGTTCGTATAAGTAAATTTAAAGGTATATTTGCAAAAGGTTATCAACCTAATTGGTCAACAGAAATTTATACAATAGCGAAAATAAAAAGAACTGATCCAATAACATACAATTTACTTGATTACACACAAAAACAAATAAAAGGCAGTTTTTATGAACCTGAACTTACATCTGTTAAATTTCCTAATGTTTACCTTGTAGAAAAAATAATAAGAAACAAGTAAAGAAACAGTCAGTCGGTGCAACCGACTTAGAAATACCCTACACCTATTTGGTTCAAATTTAAGGACATATCCATAAGTCATTTTAACACCATAAAAGCTGTTATTAATTTCATCTTAAGACATAGCTAAACAAATTAACTTTATAATACTAAAAACATTTTCTAATTACACTATCTATTAAAAAATATTACAAATTCTTACTAATTTATCTATTTAAAAATATTAAAAAACAAACAAACTTGAAATAAATGAAAATATACTTATTCCAATTCAATTACAAAATGAAAAAATTCTAATTATTAAATTTTGTGATAAAAAGATAATCAAAGCATAATATTATTTAATAATCCAAATTTTTCAAAATAGCAATTATTTTAAATGGTTAGTTTATATACCTAATAGAAAAGCTTATAAACGCAAAATATGTAATAAATACAATTACAAATTTCTAAAATACAATTACAAATTTAGACCTTTTCATATAATTCATTTAAATATTCAAATAAATTTTACATAAATGCAGCAAGTACCTTTGAACATAGCTGAACCACTACAATTAAGTCTAGATTTCGGAGACACATAGGACATAGGAAATATATTCTTTGGCTTTAAAATTAAACTCGACCAGAACCAATTCCCATGGTACTTTCATTACTGGTAACTTAGAGTTTAAATTTCATCAAAATACCGGCATTATTTTTTGAGTTATGGTGTATTTAAGATATATGTTTTAAGTCCTTGAACTTGTCAAGGGTTCCAGAACCCGAAACCATGGTACGATTTCGCCCATATGCAGTCCCGTCATACTTTCAATACTAGTTAACCCTTGTATACAATTGGAACGTTCTATCTTAATTTTAAGTTACTAGTTTTATTAATTTCGATGATAAGCTTTTACACATTTGGGGGGTCTAAGAGAGGTCCTGAACCACCAGTCCAAATGATCCCAAATTAGGGGGGCATGGAAGAAATAGTAAAGAACACCCTGGGCCAAATTTGAAACTTCTACATTTGTTTCAAGTTACTATTTTTTTTAATTTCGAAAATATGCTTTAAGGTCCTCGGAACTGAGTGGCTGGTCCCCGACCCATTAGTCCAATGGAGCCCAAATTTCAAAGACACTTACGCAATAGGAAGGGACACCTTGATACCAAATTTGGAGGTTATATCTTCATTGGTTTCGGAATTACGCTAGTTTGGCCTAAATTCGATCAAAAAGTTCTCAGTTCCGAACCCATTGTCCAATCCTCACCGTACGTAATCACCGCCGTAGTTTCATTACCAATAACCTACAGCACAAATTTCATGAAGATAGCCTTATTAGTTGTTGAGTTATCGTGATTTTTAATATATGTTCGTTATCCCTGACACCGACTAAAACGTCCAGAATCCGAACCCATGGGCTGATTTCGCCCTTATACAGCCCGCGCTTTACTTATAGTACTAGTTAACCCTTGTACACAATTTGAACGGTCTATCTTAATTTTAAGTAACTATTTTTAGTAATTTCGATTATAAGCTTTTAAAACTTGGGAGGTCTGAGAGGGGTACTGAACCACCTCTCCAGTTGATCCCAAATTAAGAAAACACGCAAGAGATAGTAAAGAACACCCTTGTGGCAAATTGGAAGCTTGTACATTTTTTCAAGTTGTTATCTTTATTAATTTTAAAGATATGCTTTAAGGTCTTTGGAAATGTGTGGCTGGTCCTCGACCCAGTACTCCAATGGGACCCAAATTCCCAAGACACTTAGGAAATAGGAAGGGACACCCTTATACCAAATTTGGAGGTTCTATCTTCATTGGTTTCGGAATTATGCACGTTTGGCCTAGATTCGATCGAAAAGTTCTAGGTTCCGAACCCATGGTCCAATCCCGACCTTACGCAATCCCCGAAGTAGTTTTATTACTAGTAACTTACAGCACAAATTTGATGAAGATAGCGTCATTAGTTGTTGAGTTATCGTGATTTTTTATATATGTTCGTTAGCCCTTCGATCGTTTAAAAGGTCCAGAATCCGAACCCATGGGCCGATTTCGCCCATATGCAATCCCCGCCGTACTTTCAGTCCTAGTAATCTACAGTTAAAATTTCATCAAGATAGCTCCATTATTTTTTGAGTTATCGTGCCTACGGACGGTCGGTCGGACGGACGGACGGACAGACGGACGGACGGACATGGCTATATCGACTCAGGCGGTCACGCTGATCACAAATATATATACTTTTCCATATCTAGCTCGCTTCCTTTAGGTGGTTACAAACATCATACCAAAGTTAATATACCCCTTTACCTATTCTATAGGTGTATGGTATAAAAAAGGAAATCAAGTTTTGATTAGGTGGCTTGGCTTTGATAAAAACCATGATTCATGGATAAATAAAAAAGATATTATTTAATGAATAATAATTTATTAACTTTTAGTAAAACATGCTATAATGTTATTTAATATTAAAAACAACTTTTTAAAACCAAGTTTTATATATTTTTTTTTTTTTAACTTGAACTTGATCACGTTTTCAATTTGTATTCATAATCACGCATTTATATTATTAACAATATAATTTCAAACGTTTATTTGTTTCATTTTTTTCAAAACTTTTGCATTTAAGTTAATATTCAAACAAAAAATTTCCATCGATTTTTTAAGCTTTTCAAATTTAAAATGGCAGTTGGGAGCTTAATTTTTTAAATTTTTCATGTAAATATTAAATCAAGCTTAAACTTTGATAATATTAAGTATAAACCAAAATTAAAAAACTTTTCATATCTATTTAAGAATATTCAACTCCATAGGTTAACCTTAATTTTTTTTTAATTTATAAAACTTTTTTTAATTTTCGTGGAAATATTAAATCAAGCTTAAACTTTGGTAATATTAAGTTTGTATTTAAACCGAGCTTTAAAACTTTTCATATTTTATTAAGAACAATAAGTACAATATCTTAATTTGAAATTTAAACATAACTGATATCCTAACAACCAAGCTTAATTTAAAATACTCAAAGACTCAAACTAGCTTAAGCTTATTATTGTTTTAATTTGAAATTTAAACATAGCTGTTATTTAAAAAAACTTTCATATCTAATTAAGAATATTCAGCTCAATAGCTTAAGCTTATTTTTTTTAATTTATAAATCAAAATTATCTTGGTTCCGTTTTTCAAAAAAAAGAATCTCGGTACAACTTCAAATAATCCTGGTTCAGCTTTTTCAATATTGAAATTTTTGTTTTTCCAATATCGAAATAATCCTGATTCAGCTTTTCCAATATCAAAATTTTGGTTTGATACCGGTTAAGCCACAAAATGTAGGATTTAATATTTTTTGTCTTTTAATCTTCTTTTTTAAATTAAAAAACATTCAATTTCTCATATTTAAATTCAGTTTATTTAAAAAAAATTTTTAGATTAAGATTAAGTTCTTTAAAAAAAATTTTATAATTTGAAGTTATTTACAAATTATTTAAGATTTACAAATTTTGTTTAATTGAAATTTATTTTAATTATAATGCATAATAATGCATACTTAATTTTGGCGCGAATTCCCGGATTAACGATTCCTTTAATTGCCTATAAATTGTATATACTTTTTTTAAAAAAATAATTTTTAGGTGAAGTTCAGATTCAAAAGAATTATCAACAAGAGCAAAAAAATTAATGAGTATTCCTAAATATAAGTTAACAACCGTTAACCTTTCATATTAAATTACAAAATCATTTTTCAATTTTTTTCCTAAATAAATTGTTCACACGGGAACAATAATGAAATATCAAATTTTAATAATTTCAAATTAATAAGTTTTTTTAATTTTGTAACAAACTTCGGACATTCACACTTAAATTATGTTAAATGCTTACGATGCATTTCGTAAAAAACCGACATAAATCGTAATATTAATATAAAAAATAATGCCACAAGAAATAAAAAATATTAAAAAATTTAATTATAACATTAATAATACATAATTTCCGAGACCAAATAAGTATTTTTTAACTGTGGTCCTTCATCGTATGAGTTCCACAATTGTTCGGAGAAACAACGAGGACCGAAATGTTTCGAATGTAATGAATTTGGACATCAGAACCCAGATTGTCCAAACAAGAAGCATCCGACAGTTAGGACACATGCAAGTCATATATCCATCTAACGAAATCTTGAATAAGATCATTCAAGCAAATTCTCAGAACCAGAATTCATAAATTTCGTTATCAAAACATAATTTCTATTTTTAAAATACTTAATACGAAATTTTCCTTAATATAAATTTCCAAACAAATATATTTTAATTATCTTCATTACGTAATAAATAACAATTATAGGTCTCCTGACCTAACGCAACAAATATAATTTTTTTTTATTATTCAAGTACTCAAATATTAAACTAAGTTGAACGATTTTATACTAGATCATATTTGATTAAAACAAAAAACTGAAATGTTAATGAACTTTGTTATATGATTTAGTTTTTTTTTTCATTCTAAATATGTTGTAATTTCGTTTTGAACCCAAACATTTGACATTTATTTAAGTGTCAAATTACAACAAAACTAAATTCTTATTCTTCTTGTGTGTTGCAATATCGGAAACCGATGTTAAGTATATTATTGATTATTAATATATTTTTTTGTATTATGAAATTTGTATTTTTTTTAGGATAAGTAATGAAAAATAAAAAGAGATAATATAATAATAATTTTGTTTTGTAATTTTAAAAAGAAATTAATTTTAAAATTTATATTGAAAACCTTCTTTTATAATTTAGTCTAAGTTTAACCATTCTTTAAAACGGTCTTGAAAATAAAAATCAATAAATTGTTTAATATAAAAATAATGTTTTTATTTAAATTCATTCCTTCATCTATTTGTAGAAATTTTGCACTTTCAATATCAGGTGTTGGTGCCAACGTATCGAGTAAAGGATGTTGCAGTATTGACCTAGAAATAAATGGTGATCAGTACAACATTTTAAAGGTTCATATCGTTGAAAATTACTGTATGAAATTTCCGGTTAAATTGGAATGAATTTGCTACAACATTGCATTATACATATTGAAGGCAGTGCTATCCTTATTAAAAAAAAATGATAATAACAATATTGCGGAAAGTCGCATTCAAGAAGAAAACAAATGCCTTCTAGTCGAAGTTAGCCTAGAGGGTGAGTTTAACTATACTGATCTTCCAGGATTGGTTTATCTAAAAGAAGAAAAAGTAAATCATAGTATTACTATGATTAAAAATTATAAACTTGCATTTATGAAAACGTCACCCATTCAAATGAAGATTCTTCCTTTACATGAGAAACCGGTATTCCAAAGTCCAAGAAGGTTTTCTCCTGTTGAAAAAAACATAATTATGTCCAAATTCATTACATTCGAATGATCAATTTGAGCGATGGTCAAAAGATGGTGCCATTATTGAAAGCTCATCAGATTATGCAAGCCCGGTGGTGTTGGTCAAGAAGATGGATGGAGCAAGAATTTTTACTACTTTCGATTTGGAAAATGGATTTTTCCATGTTACTATAGAGGAGAATAGCCGAAAATACATAGCGTTTGCCACAAAGAAAGGACAATATGAATTTTTTTTTATTCCCAACCATTCAATGTTAGCAAAACTGCTAAGTGACATGCTCAAGAAAGTATACTAAATTTAAATGCACGTCACATTTTCAATTATAATAACTACACAGAACTACATACAGATGCTTGGAAATATGGAGTAGCAGCTGTTTTACAACAACGTAATCCATAAGATGGTTAGCTATACCCCGTATACAGTTCAAACAGAAAGACAACTGAAGCTCAACAAAAATGGAGCAGCTTGGAACTAGAAGTTTTAGCCATTGTTGTAGCAGTGAAAAAGTTCAGAACTTACCTGTTGGGAAAAAAATTTAAACTGATCACAGATTGTAAAGCGTGTACAATGACGTTAAATAAAAGGGGTTTGGTTACACGAGTGGGACGTTGGTCCTTACTTTAAGAAGATTTTCAGTTTGAAGTGGAATATCGCGAAGGAACAAAAATTCTTCATTTGGATGCTCTCAGCAGAAATCCGGCAGTGTATTCCATACAATCTAACCAAAATATTTTAAAAAATTTGCAGGAAGCACAAAAGAAAGATGAAAAGTTGAACGCAATAACTCAAGTTCTACAACATGGTCAATATAGGGATTTCATCATACATCATGACATCCTTTGTAGAGATAAAGATTGTAAATTATTATATGTGGTTCCAGATGGGATAAAAAACTCGATAATTCAATCGATCCACAAGGATGGTCATTTTCATGGTCAGAAATAACAATTTCAAAGTGAACGTAATGAAGCAAGAGAACGGGCTAACTAAGACATAATTAAGTATCAAGCAGAAAATAAAAGAAATTTTAATCGTAAAAGAAAAGTAGCCAAAAATTGAATTTTGTAGACTTAGTGGCTATAGAATGCACCCAATTCGGAGTTAGCATAAAAATAAACAAACATATTTAGGTCTATATCGAATAACAGCAATTAAAGGTTTCGATAAATTTACTGTGCAAAAGGAAGGTGAACATGAAGGTCCAGCCAATACTGAATGCAGTGCAAAAAAAAAAAACAGTGGGCACGGTATAATCACGAAACGGATGGAAGTCATAGCGATCTAGGAATTTTGAACAATCCGAGACGAATTGATTTTTCAAGATAGCCGAATGAGGGAAGGATAATTTTCCTAACCACCACTATTCAAACACACTAATATAAAATTGTTACCTGATTCCAGAACCAGCACATATATTTTGGAATGCTCAACAATTTTTTTTTGGTTTTGTTGATAATTTCTTCTCAATTTGAACATCACTTAAAGATAAGTTATTTAACAAAAAAATACACTTAATATTTTATTCTTAGCTGTTTTTTTGTTTATCTATAATGGCTCAGAGATAAATCCATCCGATCCAGTCGTCCTTTTTTTTTTTTTTAAGAAAAAGATCACTGATCTTTTATACCCTACACCTATAGAATAGGTAAAGGGGTATATTAACTTTGGTATGGTGTTTGTAACCACCTAAAGGAAGCGAGCTAGATATGGAAAAGTATATATATTTGTGATCAGCGTGACCGCCTTAGTTGATATAGCCATGTCCGTCCGTCCGTCCGTCAGTCCGTCCGTCCGTCCGTCCGTCCGTAGGCACGATAACTCAAAAAATAATGGAGCTATCTTGATGAAATTTTAACTGTAGATTACTAAGACTGAAAGTACGGCGGGGATTGCATAAGGGCGAAATCGGCCCATGGGTTCGGATTTTGGACCTTTTAATCGATCGAAGGGCTAACAAACATATATAAAAAATCACGATAACTAAACAACTAATGACGCTATCTTCATCAAATTTGTGCTGTAGGTTACTAGTAATGAAACTACTTCGGGGATTGCGTAAGGTCGGGATTGGACCATGGGTTCGGAACCTAGAACTTTTTGATCGAATTTAGGCCAAACGAGCATAATTACGAAACCAATGAAGATGGAACCTCCAAATTTGGTATCAGGGTGTCCCTTCCCATTTCCGAAGTGTCTTGGGAATTTGGGCCTCATTGGAGTAGTGGGTCGGGGACCAGCCACACATTTCCGAAGACCTTAAAGCATATCTTTAAAATTAATAAAGATAACAACTTGAAAAAATGTAGAAGCTTCCAATTTGCCACAAGGGTGTTCTTTACTATCTCTTGCGTGTTCCCTTAATTTGGGATCAATTGGAGAGGTGGTTCAGTACCCCTCTCAGACCTCCCAAGTTTTAAAAGCTTATAATCGAAATTACTATAAATATTTACTTAAAATTAAGATAGACCGTTCAAATTGTGTACAACTTAACTAGTACTATAAGTAAAGCGCGGGCTGTATAAGGGCGAAATCACCCATGGGTTCGGATTCTGGACCTTTTAGTCGGTGTCAGGGATAACGAACATATATTAAAAATCACGATAACTCAACAACTAATGAGTCTATCTTCATGAAATTTGTGCTGTAGGTTATTGGTGATGAAACTACGGCGGTGATTACGTACGGTGGATTGGACAATGGGTTCGGAACTGAGAACTTTTTGATCGAATTTAGGCCAAACTAGCGTAATTCCGAAACCAATGAAGATATAACCTCCAAATTTGGTATCAGGGTGTCCCTTCCTATTGCGTAAGTGTCTTTGAAATTTGAGCCCCATTGGACTAGTGGGTCGGGGACCAGCCACTCAGATCCGAGGACCTTAAAGCATATTTTCGAAATTAATAAAAATAGTAACTTGAAACAAATGTAGAAGCTTCAAATTTGGCCCAGGGTGTTCTTTACTATTTCTTCCGTGCCCCCCTAATTTGGGATCATTTGGAGTGATGGTTCAGGACATCTCTTAGACCCCCAAATGTGTAAAAGCTTATCATCGAAATTAATAAAACTAGTAACTTAAAATTAAGATAGAACGTTCCAATTGTATACAAGGGTTAACTAGTATTGAAAGTATTACGGGACTGCATATCGGCGAAATCGTACCATGGTTTCGGGTTCTGGAACCCTTGACAAGTTCAAGGACTAAAAAACATATATCTTAAAAACACCATAACTCAAAAAATAATGCCGGTATTTTGATGAAATTTAAACTCTAGGTTACTAGTAATGAAAGTACCATGCGAATTGGTTCTGGTCGAGTTTAATTTCAAAGCCAAAGAATATATTTCCTATGTCCTATGTGTCTCCGAAATCTAGACTAAATTGTAGTGGTTCAGCTATGTTCAAAGGTACTTGCTGCATTTATGTAAAATTTATTTGAATATTTAAATGAATTATATGAAAAGTTAAAAATTTGTAATTGTATTTTAGAAGTACATTTATTGCATATTTTGCGTTTATAAGCTTTTCTATTAGGTATATAAACTAACCATTTAAAATAATTGCAATTTTTAAAAATTTGGATTATTAAATATATTATGCTGTGATTATCTTTTTATCACAAAATTTAACAATTAGAATTTTTTTATTTTGTAATTGAATTGGAATAAATATATTTTCATTTATTTCAAGTTTGTTTGTTTTTTAATATTTTTAAATAGATAAATTAGTAAGATTTTGTAATATTTTTTAATAGATAGTGTTATTAGAAAATGTTTTTAGTATTATAAAGTTAATTTGGTTAGCTATGTCTTACGATCAAATTAATAACAGCTTTTATGGTGTTAAAATGACTTATGGATATGTCCTTAAATTTGAACCAAATAGGTGTAGGGTATTTCTAAGTCGGTTGCACCGACTGACTGTTTCTTTACTTGTTTTTATTTAGATTTCTATTATTTTTGTAAACAACCAATGAAGTAATATGCTGTCAGTTGTCGAGCGAGACAACAATTTTAAATACAATACTTTAAAACGATACAACATTCTAGAATATTCATTCCAGAAGAATCACTTCAGAATATTTGCCACTGATTGAAATCAAAGACTTCGATCTTTGAACGGGTAATCAGACCATCAATCAATATTAAAAGATCATTGGCCATCGACTTTTTTTATACCCTGCACCTATAGAATAGGTAAAGGGGTATATTAACTTTGGTATGGTGTTTGTAACCACCTAAAGGAAGTGAGCTAGATATGGAAAAGTATATATATTTGTGATCAGCGTGATCGCCTTAGTCGATATAGCCATGTCCGTCCGTCCGTCCGTCCGTAGGCACGATAACTCAAAAAATAATGGAGCTATCTTGATGAAATTTTAACTGTAGGTTACTAGGACTGAAAGTACGGCGGGGATTGCATATGGGCGAAATCGGCCCATGGGTTCGGATTCTGGACCTTTTAATCGGTTTCAGGGCTAATGAACAAATATAAAAAATCACGATAACTCAACAACTAATGACGCTATCTTCATCAAATTTGTGCTGTAAGTTACTAGTAATGAAACTACTTCGGGAATTTCGTAAGGTCGGGATTGGACCATGGGTTCGGAACCTAGAACATTTTGATCGAATTTAGGCCAAACGAGCATAATTCCGAAACCAATGAAGATAGAACCTCCAAATTTGGTATCAGGGTGTCACTTCCTATTTCCTAAGTGTCTTGTGAATTTGGGTCCCATTGGAGTAATGGGTCGGGGACCAGCCACACATTTCCGAGGACCTTAAAGCATATCTTTAAAATTAATAAAAATAACAACTTGAAAAAATGTAGAAGCTTCCAATTTGCCACAAGGGTGTTCTTTACTATCTCTTGCGTGTTCCCCTAATTTGGGATCAATTGGAGTAGTGGTTCTGCACCCCTCTCAGACCTCCCAAGTTTTAAAGGCTTATAATCGAAATTACTAAAAATAGTTACTTAAAATTAGGATAGACCGTTCAAATTGTGTACAAGGGTTAACTAGTGCTATAAGTACAGCGCGGACTATATAAGGGCGAAATCAGCCCAACGGTTCGGATTCCGGACCTTTTAATCGATGTCAGGGCTAAGGAACATATATAAAAAATCACGATAACTCAACAACTAATGAGGCTATCTTCATGAAATTTGTGCTGTAGGTTATTGACAGCGAAACTACGGCGGTGATTACGTACGGTGAGGATTGGACAATGGGTTCGGAACTTAGAACTTTTTGATCGAATTTAGGCCAAACGAGCATAATTCCGAAACCAATGAAGATAGAACCTCCAAATTTGGTATCAGGGTGTCCCTTCCTATTTCGTAAGTGTCTTTGAAATTTGGGCCCCATTGGAGTAGTGGATCGGGGACCAGGCACTCAGTTCTTAGGACCTTAAAGCATATTTTCGAAATTAATAAAGATAGTAACTTGAAACAAATGTAGAAGCTTCAAATTTGGCCCACGGTGTTCTTTACTATTTCTTCCGTGCCCCCCTAATTTGGGATCAATTGGAGTGGTGGTTCAGAACCTCTCTTAGACCCCCCAATGTGTAAAAGCTTATCATCGAAATTAATAAAACAAGTAACTTAAAATTAAGATAGAGCGTTCCAATTGTGTACAAGGGTTAACTAGTATTGAAAGTATGACGGGACTGCATATGGGCGAAATCGTACCATAATTTCGGGTTCTGGAACCCTTGAAAAGTTCAAGGACTAACAAACATATATCTTAAAAACACCATAACTCAAAAAATAATGCCGGTATTTTGATGAAATTTAACTGTAGGTTACTAGTAATGAAATTTTTTTTATTTTTTTTAACTTTTTTTTATATATTTCATTCATTTAAATTACAATTTAAAAAGTTTTATAAAATAATTGTTCTTATTCACTAATTTTTGAATTAACTTTAAAAAATAATATTTTAATTTGTTAATTTATCTATATATATATAGGTTATAAGGTTTTTTGAATTAATTATAATATTTCAATTATATAACATCTTTTGTTTATTTTATTTGGAAAACATTATAAAAACCAAATGAATATTATGGAAATACTAGTAATGAAAGCACCATGGGAATTGGTTGTGGTCGAGTTTAATTTCGAAGCCAAAGAATATATTTCCTATGTCCTATGTGTCTCCGAAATCTAGACTTAATTGTAGTGGTTCAGCTATGTTCAAAGGTACTTGCTGCATTTATGTAAAATTTATTTTTATATTTAAATGAATTATATGAAAAGGTCTAAATATGTAATTGTATTTTAGAAATTTGTAATTGTATTTATTGCATATTTTGCGTTTATAAGCTTTTCTATTAGGTATATAAACTAACCATTTAAAATAATTGCAATTTTTAAAAATTTGGATTATTAAATATATTATGCTTTGATTATCTTTTTATCACAAAATTTAATAATTGAATTTTTTCATTTTGTAATTGAATTGGAATAAATATATTTTCATTTATTTCAAGTTTGTTTGTTTTTTAATATTTTTAAATAGATAAATTAGTAAGAATTTGTAGTATTTTTTAATAGATAGTGTAATTAGAAAATGTTTTTAGTATTATACAGTTAATTTGGTTAGCTATGTCTTACGATCAAATTAATAACAGCTTCTATGGTGTTAAAATGACTTATGGATATGTCCTTAAATTTGAACCAAATAGGTGTAGGGTATTTCTAAGTCGGTTGCACCGACTGACTGTTTCTTTACTTGTTTTTTTTTAACGTTACCCATTATTGTGAAAAATATAAAAAGAAAGGAAAAAAATCAGAACCTACTTTTGTACGTGGACGTGGATACAGTAAATAACTTTTTTACGTGATGGAGGAATAATATTAAATTAAAACGTGAATTTCAAATAAGAAATTATAAATTTAAACCATAAAAGCAATAGACCAAATTTGTAAATAACTATTAATTTTCAAAATATAAAAATTTTTTTAAAAATTTAACCTAAATCTCATACAAAGTAAATAATGTAAACTAATAATTTTAACAAACTGAATTTAAATTTGAGTACTTGATTGTATTTTATTTTAAAAAAAATTAATAGACAAAAAGTATCAAATCCTACATGTACTTGTTATACCCTACACCTAAAAAATAGGTAAAGGGGTATATTAATTTTGGTATGGTGTTTGTAACCACCTAAAGGAAGCGAGCCAGATATGGAAAAGTATATATATTTGTAATCAGCGTGACCTCCTGAGTCGATATAGCCATGTCCGTCCGTCCGTCCGTAGGCACGATAACTCAAAAAATAATGGGGTTATCTTGATGAAATTTTAACTGTAGGTTACTAGAACTGAAAGCACGGCGGGGATTGCATATGGGCGAAATCGACCCGTGGGTTCAGATTCTGGACCTTTTAATCGATCGAAGGGCTAGCGAACATATATAAAAAATCACGATAACTCAACAACTAATGACGCTATCTTCATGAAATTTGTGCTGTAGGTTATTGTTAATGGAACTACGGCGGCGATTGCGTACGGTGAGGATTGGACAATGGGTTCGGAACTAAGAACTTTTTGATCCAATTTAGGCCAATTTAGCATAATTCCGAAACCAATGAAAATAGAACTTCCAAATTTTGTATCAGGGTGTCGCTTTCGATTTCCGTAGTCTCCTTGAATTTGAGCCCAATTGGAGTAGTGGGTGGGGACCAGCCACTCAGTTCCGATGACCTTAAAGCACATTTTCGAAATTAATAAAGATAGTAACTTGAAACAAATGTAGAAGCTTCAAATTCCTGCGTGTCCCTCTAATTTTGGATCAATTGGAGTGGTGGTTCAGTACCTCTCTTAGACCCCGCAATGTGTAAAAGCTTATCATCGAAATTAATAAAACTAGTAACTTAACATTAAGATAGAACGTTCCAATTGTGTACAAGGGAACGTTCCAATTGTGTACAAGGGAACGTTCCAATTGTGTACAAGGGAACGTTCCAATTTTTTGGGGTTCTGGAACCTTTGAAATGTTCAAGGGTTAACAAACATATATCTTAAAAACACCATAAGTCAAAAAAATAATGCCGCTATTTTGAAGAAATTTAAACTCTAAATGAAAGTACCATGGGAATTGGTTGTGGTCGAGTTTAATTTCGAAGCCAAAGAATATTTTTCCTATTTCCTATGTGTCCCCGAAATTTAGACTTAATTGTAGTGGTTCAGCTATGTTCAAAGGTACTTGCTGCATTTATGTAAAATTTATTTTTATCTTCAAATGAATTATATGAAAAGGTCAAAATTTGTAATTGTATTTTAGAAATACAGTTATTGCATATTTTGCGTTTATAAGCTTTTCTATTAAGTATATAAACTAAATATTTAAAATAATTGCAATTTTGAAAAATTTGGATTATTAAATATATTATGCTTTGATTATCTTTTTATCACAAAATTTAATAATTAGAATTTTTTCATTTTGTAATTGAATTGGAATAAATATATTTTTATTTATTTCAAGTTTTTTTGTTTTTTAATATTTTTAAATAGAGGCGAATAATGAATGAAGTTTAGGTGGTTTAGGCGAATAATGAATGAAGTGTTTTGGCTGATGACAAAACAAGAACCGATATGGGACCAAATCAGAAAATATAAATGGAAGTGGATTTGTATAATTCTAAGGCGGCCAATAACATCAATGGCATGCCAAGCCCTAGAGCCCACAGGGTAGCAGAAATGTGGGAAGACCAAGAACAACCTAGAGGTGAACAGTCCAGGGAAAATGTGACCTATCGTGAAAAACTTAAAAAGACTAGCGCTAAATAGGGACAGTTTGAGAGGCTATGTGGAAGCCCTCTGTTTCCTAGGGGAATAATAAGGAATAATTAGGAAAAAAAAAATAGAAAATTTGGTATAATGGTGTTTTTTTCCTATTTTTTTAGTGTCCACGAAATTACACTTAATTGTAGTGGGGGTTCATTTACCTCCTAAGAAATCCCAAAATTAAAAAGCTTATCTTCAAAATTAATAAAGTTAGAAACTTCAAATTTGAAACACGAGGTAATTTTATGGTAATAATTCCTATTTAAAAGGCTAAGAATTTTACTATAAAACATATTATGTAGTATATTATATAAATTAAAAACAAAATATTTTTTTAATAAACGACAAAAATTTTTTTTTTTTAATTTTTAATATATCATATATATTATTGAATTATACTTATTAAGTTACAACTTGCTTGAAATTGAATTATTTGTAAAAAATAAAAAATGTATTGGTGTCATTATGATTGGTGAAACTTGGTATTATTAGTATGATTGGTATGATTGGTGAAACTTGGTATTATTAATATTCCAGGGTACTCAGTTTATTTTATTCCAATAATTTATCAAGAGGAGGTGGAACTGCAATTTACTTCAAACAGAATTTGGAGTATTAAGTCGTGGAAGTGTTTGACCAGTTCAATACAATAATTGTTTCACTAAGCGACACTTTACCAGTCTTAAAAATTGGTCTATGTTATAAAAAACCAAGTGAGAAAAATAATGAATTAATTGCTCATTTAGATTCAATCTTTGATAGATATAAAAATATTATTGTGACATATTAGTTAACGCAGAGCTCACTAGATCTTATAAATCAATGTTAGAAAATTATGGAAGCATTATTAAAAAAAAAATAAATAAAGAATATGAAAAATTCTTCTACGATCATCTTTCAGACCTTGAAAACTTTGTTTTTGATATCAAGTTACACGATAATGTAAATTTAGATCATAAAGTTGTACTCGCCAAACAAATAAAGTTGTAAAAAAAATGGAGCCTATTTTCAAAAAAGATATCTTTACCACAAATTATTATATATTTGAAAATAATGTTAGAAACCTTCTTATGACAAATAATAGTAATTGTGTCGATGATCTCATTGATATATTACAAAGAGAAGAGGTTAACTTTGAAGTAAAAAAGCAAATAAATACTCATTAATGATAAATTAGTTGTTAAATATGATAAAAAAGAGGAAAAGATTGTTTCAAAAGTTGAAAACAAAACCTCATAGCCTTGAAATTCTAGCAAGATTCAATAGTGCAAAAAATGAGATAACTCATGATATAACCAAAGCAAAACAAAATTATTTCAATAGTAGAATACAAATGGCTGGGTCAGACCAAAAAAATACGGAATGTACTTAACATTTTAATAATTACTATTTATTTCCTTAATTCGATTCACATACTCTACTAAATAGCAAAATGTAGTTATTTTTAGACAATTTCTAGGTTCCCTATTGTTTTTGGTTAAAATCGAACCAAGGCCTCGAGGAGCTGCCATACAACTTTTTTGCACCAATATGAATTTCTTCAAAACTAATTATACTACGAGGATGAAAATTACACACGGTAAGTTATATAATGAATCGAGCACTTATATGAAGTTTCAAAATTTTGCGGCCCAATTTTCGGGTTCTGAATTCTTTAGTTTACTTTATATTATACCTATTTGTTTAGTTTATTTATTTTTTTCTATTTATGGTCATGAGTTATGACTCATAAGTTTCTTCAAACAAACAAATGTTATTACTTGCGTTCCTATATGAGGAGTAAACCACTCTTTTTTACTCTCACCTGCTACCAACTACACAACACCGCCTCTTGAAAAAGAGTAGATGAAAGGAGTAGATAATTAAATAATTTTCGGCAGATAGCTTTAAATAAATTTTTCATAATAGATGAATTTTCTCTTGAATAGGTTCTGTTAAATCATATTTTTTATTTGATTACCAATAAGCACTTAACTTTTTCATTTTAAAAAATAGTCTATACATCGATGGGTCCAAACTATAATGATGTAAGTCAACAGGGTTGAAAAAAGCTCAAATTTGGACTCAACTCATCGCTCAACTCAAACTTTGAGTCAGTGAGCGATACAATGCACTCACAGGCAAAATTTGAGTTGAGCGATGAGTTGAGCGCGGCTCAAATGAAGTCAAATTAAAGATTTTTTTTTTTAAATTCATTGCAGCTAAACTCAATTCGGCTTAGGAAAATAGTTATTGAGATTCACAAAAGTCAAATATTAATAAAAATTTAACGTTTTGGGATTCGGACTACAAAGACGATTATGAGTTTTTGGAAGGGCAGAAAATCTTTTTAGAGTACAATTTTTCCACAGACAAAACTTTCAGAATACTGCAAAGTAAGCGTTTTCTAACTTTGCAGTAACTAAGCGAAAATTAGTTCTAAATCCAAGGAGATTGCCATTTGAGCTTTGAAAAGCAACTTTTATTGCATATGAACGCATAACCATAATATAGGTACTTTTGATCTTATATACTAATGAGAAGTCGTTTTTTTATGTAATTGAAAAATAACTATAGTTATCTAATTTCAGATCATTATGTTTCACTATTATTAAGAACAACAATTTAATAAATTAAATAATATTAGTTTATAAGTTAAAATTATTAGTTTATAAGTTATATATATGGAGTTTTTATTTGGAAAGGTTATTTTTATTATTAAAAAAAATTTTATTTTTACAATTTTTTATATACTGTTTTACAGCAAAATACAACAATTTTTCATAAACATTCAACATTTTTTCAACAAAAAATGTTGAATGTTTATGAAAAATTGTTGTATATTGCTGTAAAAGAGTATATATTATGTAAATAGTACTTTTTTCACTTATAAGCCTAAAGAAATAAATTAATTTGATATTTTTCTTTTTTATAATAAATACATTTAGGGAATAATTAAAAAAAACGTTTGTTTAAATTTGAGTCGCGCTCAACTCAAAATTTGAGTCCACTCAATTTTAGAGTCCGCTCAAAATTTGAGTCCGCTCAAAATTTGAGTCCGCTCAACCTGTGAGAGCATGTGTATCGCTCATAGTATGAGAAGACTCATCATTTGAGTTGAGCTATGAGTTGAGTTTGGCATTTGAGTCCGCTCATTTACAACCCTGCTTACTTATGTATTAGCATACCTACAAAAACTGCACGCCGTACACGTTTATTCTGGTTGATCCCTAAAAAAGACATCATTTTTCTTAAAAAATGTTTTTTTTTTTGTTTCGGCAAACATATTATAGGTATTTTAATTATTTTGAATATATGTAATGTATTTTTTAAAAAAATATAGGTATGTAATGTATATATTGTAATGTAAATGTAATGTAAATGTAATGTAAATACATTACATATATATATATGTAATGTATTTTATAAAAACAATATTATTTTAAAATATTTAATTTTCAGAACAATAACAACATAAGAAAAAACAATAACATTTTTATATGCTTTATCAATGTTTAAATTTTAAAAATTCGAGGTACAGTAAGTTATTCTCATCTAATACCATGTACTTAACTACTAATTTAAAACTTTTTGTTAGCAAATATACACCAGTAGCGTTGATTTCCGTTAGGCCCTAAGGAACAAATAATTTAAATTACAAATTTTTAGCAAAAAAAAAAACAAAATACAGTACTTTTCGATTTTAACGACCATGAAAAGACAGAAAATATTCGTTGTAATAAACGAATGTCGTTTTAAAAGATTGCTGTGAGCTAGTATAAGAATTGAACATTGTAGAATGTGCTAATTCTAGAATGGACACTTTGAACTCATTTGCTAGAATTTTATTTGATGTGTTAGCCTCACCCCTATGTATACTGCTTTTTCTTCTAATGAAATTTTTTTTGTATTTTTGATGCGTTATTAGGTTTTTCTTTTATATTCAAAAATAAATATAAAAATACTAAATTAATCACCAAGCAACATTATTAGATATAATAAGTTTAAATAAAAGAAATATGAATGTAATAAACAACTTTTATTTTTAGGTAAAATTTAATTCATTGGCAAAAATTGTAAAGTTTATTATAATTTTATAATTAAAATTGAAACTACTTTATAAACCAAATGTATTGCTTTCATTTCGAACAGAACCCATTTTTTTCACATTTCTCGTTCATTTTTTAAGAGACAAAAAAAAAAAAAAAAAAAAAAACTAAAACAAAACAAACCTAAAATTTTAAAAAAATTAAAAATTTAAATCTCCTTGAAATAAACAAAAAAAAGAAAGACATAAATCGACGCATATAATAGTTTGATTGAGCTGCGAGTTACAACCGAAAATGAATTACTTTTACACAGAAAGTCGGCGAATAATATTAGAGTCATAAGCCTCAACTTTTAACAGTGTGACCGTTAAATTCAAATTTACGTTTAATTAAAGACGGGTTTTCACCTGAAAAAACGCAATACTCTAAAAAAAAAAAATATCATTGTAATATGAAAAGAAAAAAAACCTTTATTTTGATTGATGTTTCATTAAAATGTGTCTTATAGTTTACCCTGAAAAAGGATGTTTATATTTGTATGGGAAAAATAAGCCGATTAAATATTATGATAATTTCAAATATGTTCCTCTCAAATTAACTATTGCAAAGAATGACAAATTTGACATTATGCTTGCCAACAACGTTGCGAAAAGTCAACGCTTGATCGTAATATCAGGTTGAATGATCATTTTTAGAACTAAATATAAAAAATAAATTTTGACTCACTTCTTTCTCAAATTTTAAAGTCTAAAATTTTTCTAAAACAAGTGAAGAAAAAACCAAGGGTTTTCAAAAACAAATTTCAAAATTAGATTGTGTTTCTTACTGAGTATTTTATCATTTATTTTTATAGAAATATATATAAAAATAAATGACAATATTATAATTTAGTTATTTCATAAATTTATTAATTATGAATAATAGTGAAATCAATACTTAGAATACAATCTCTGTTATCAAGCGATAAATATAATGTTGAAGCTTCAATGTTAACGTTTAATTTTGGAAAAACATACACTGGTGAATAAGTTACTGTTTTATAAGAGCATAAAAGTTTTAATTCTTAAGACCTAGTAGGTCTTGAATAGGGAAAGTTCCCAAATTTTTGCTTAGCAAACTTATGATGGATCTGCCAATCCCCCTCCTGTCCTCACCTTTCCATTTTTTTAGGTTCTGGGAAATCAATTGTGCACTTCACCAAATTTGGAATTTCAGCCCTAATTTTATTATCTAAGCAAAAATTACTAAAACTAAGACGAAATTACAGGTGTTTAAAAAAGCTAATTTTGAATTTTCGAGCCCCTCGCTTGGCTTGGACAGGGGGCTTGGCTTGGCAAAAAAATTTTGTTAACCGACTCCCACTAATTTTTGAGGACCTAACGTCTCTTATAAATATTTTTCTTATTAGTATCAACAAAAATTAAAATAAACTTAAAAATTTTTAAAACAAGAGTATAAAAAGCCTTATTTTTATATAAAGTTTTGTTATATTTTCTAAAATTTAAAGGAAAATACCTAGAAAACCGTGTTTAAAACTCGATGTAAGAAAATGTTCAGTTTAAAAATCTATATCATATCGTTTTCAGTAGTTAAAAATTACAACAGATCGACAGAGCATTTCGAATTTTGATAAAGAAATTATTTCCATTTCATTATACATTAATTAACTACACATTCCCTGCTTGCGTAAGCACTGATACAATTATTTCTATTGCATTATTTATTCTTTAACTATTTCATGCTGGTTCACTCTGTAGGCATGTAGGCAGCTATTACAAAAGGTGTTAATTGTTGTTAAAAGTTGTTAAAGTTAATTTTTTCTGAAAAATTTCAGTAATATTTATATATGTGTTTGTACCTAATAAAATAAGTTTTTTCTATGGGTTCTATGGGTATTTTTTCGCAAGGGTTGTCGATTATTAGCAATATGGTCTTAAGTTTTTTTAAGCATAGATTTGCATATTAAAATGTGCATTAAGATACAGATTATTTTAACATTGTTCTATATTTAAAATTAAATTTTATATTGATTTGTTAAATTTGTGTGTAAATATTTATTAAGTTGATATAAAAATCCATATTTTTTCTTAATTCATATTTAAACTTTAAATCGAAATCTATGTCCAACAATTTTTAGTAGTAATTTCAATAAATATTATTGTAAATAAAAAATGATTTCCATTTTTTTTAATATATACATATGTATGATTTAATTTTCAAATTAAAATTTCATCAAAATATTTTGTACTTCTATTTAAAATTTGGATGATGGTAATTCTAAAGTTATATATCATTATATCTACAAAACTATTGGTCCTACAGAAACTGTTATAATTTTCCCGATCCCATACCAGCTCGACCTTTAATCAAAGTATGACTTATGAAAATCGGGCTTTCATTTTCGGCGCTATCTCAAAATAAAAAATTGGGTATACGAAATTTTATATATAGATATATCACTAAGTGACAGAATTAAAAATAAACCCATAGACACATGCAAGTTGATATAAAAGTATATCAAATAGGGCTTTTTTGCAGTTTTTGAGGTTCGCAGCTTTCTCACCCTTCAAAATTAAGAAAAGCCTTTGCCCCATGTTGAAATATAATGTTGGATGTTGAAATATAATGTTGGAGCGAATTATGTATATTACTTAAAAAAATGTGTACAGGTATTCAAGTTATAGGTGTTTAAAAAATGGAAAATTTTAATTTTCTAGCCTTTACAGCTTCTAAAGATGGGGCATGACAAAACAATTTTGCTTAACCGACTCCTAGTAATTTATAACTTCTTCCAAAATTGCAAGACTCCAGCTTGAGCCGTTTAGAAGATATGTGAGGCCAAAAATTTTGCAAAAATTGAGTTTTGCATAATTGCAATTTTAGTATCTTATGGCAACCCTAAACATTTGCCTTTTATATTTTATAATAATTTATAAAGCCTATAAAAAGAGCAACCTTTTACCATTTTCAGATTAAAAATATACTTAACAATTATAGGTATAACAATTTAAATATAGGGCTTTTTCCAACTTTGTGGGGATGGAGCTAAAAGTTCTTCCATGAAATTATTTAAAATTTGTTACGATATTTATGAATTCTGGTTCTGAGAATTTGCTTGAATGATCTTGTTCAAGATTTCGTTAGATGGATATATGATATGATATTTGGATTACAATTTTATTAATTTTTCTTTCAAAATTTATTTCTTTTATTTCATTATTGTTTTCAATTTGTTTGATATGTAACCTTTCTAATTTAATAGTATGATTTATATTTTCAACTGTAATGTAATTCGGTATTACAATGTTATGTTTGAATTCTTTATTTTAATTTGAATATTTAAAGTTATTAATTTCAATAGAACAATTATAGAAAAATATTATATAGTTTTTATTCAATGTATACAAGATATTATTACAATTATTTGTTAAGTTGAGTTTTTGTGCATTTTTAACTAATACAATTCCTTGATCAATTTCTACAGTTTTAACATTACTTTCAATAGCTTTAGTACAGTTTTTAAATGATTTTATAAAAAGATTTGAAATACAAGTTGAAGTTAATTGTAGTTTATTAAAGTATCTTTCTTGATTAAGATAATATGTTTTATTTCTAAATAACATGATATCGGTATTTTCTATATCAATTTCTTCTGAATTAGAATTTGGTACAGCGAATATTTTATATTTAATTGCGTTTTCTTCGCTTATTACTGGGATCTCTAGTTTAAACACTAATTTACTACTCATTATTACCAAAGAACTTTTAGATTCTTGTATTTTAAGAATATCTATATCATAAAAATCTATTTCTTCAGGTGTTAAGATAGATCTACTCATAATACTATGTTTAGCAAATACTACGTTCTCTTGAATTTTTTCGATTTCTTGATTTAGAAAGTTAATATTTGTCAGTATTTGTAAGTATTGTAGTTGTTTAGTAATGTTTTTGTTATTTAGTGAAATGTTATTTAAAAGTTTATCTATTGTAAATTGATTTTTATTTATACTTTTTTGTAAGATTTTAATATTGTTTTGAATATCATTATTAATTTTTATTTGGTTATTACTACTTGATATTACATTATGATTATTTTATTCTACAGTTTTTAAATGTTCTTCTATGTCAGCCTTGTCTTCCTCGTCCATTGTACCAAATATCCATTTAAGAAATGAGCTTCCAACACTAGCTAATGCTCTTTTATGTCTATAAGGTATCAATGTTTTAAATTATGTTTAGTTTTTGACATTTGGGCATTCAAAGACTTTAAAATAATTTCATCTTCTGTCAATTTATATGAAGTGTTTATATATTTATCAATCAAGTAGATTGTATATTCAATTTCTTCTAAATCGACTATATGAAGAAGTTTGATATAGGTTTCTACTATTGAGATATTTTCTTGTTGAGTTATGGTGTAACCGGATTCCGTCTCTAACTTTTCTGAGGTAAATGTTGCTTCAGTTTTGATCAAAAAAAGGCTCAGTAGTAAGAGTTGTAAAATTATTTTGATCATCATAGTAATTGATTCTTGGATTACCTGTAATAAATTTATAATTTTTTTTAATTCTAGTTGGATGTATATTTCGATTATTATTATCTAACATTTTGTTTCCCTTTAATTTGCTTTTAATTTTAGTATATTTGGGTTGTGTTTTATAACGTTGAGAATCCGGGTTATTTACTACATCTTTATTTATTTCATCTTTATCTTGTGCCTTAAATTCTAATCTTGTAGTATTTATTTTATTTATATTTGTAACTTTTTTCCTATGAATTAAATTTTTAATTTCTTCCATATTTGTAATATTACCATTAAGTATATCTATTGGCCTACTCATAATGGTCGAGTGGATTGCACGGTTATATTTTTCAACCGCTAAGAATACTTTATGTACTACATTTAATTTGAGTTTTTGAGCTTCGAAAATTCGGACATGTTCATTTAAAGTACCGTGAGCTCTTTCAATATCAGAATTCCCTGTATGAGATCTTGGTGAAGTAAAATGTACTTCTATACCTTCTTCTCTACAGAAATCTTTAATATTGAGATTATTGAATTCATTATCGAACACGAGTTTATTTGGTCTTCCTAGTATTGCGAATCGAGTTCTTAGAAGGTCTATAATGGTTAATGCATTCCTATCGGGTAGTTGTTGAACCATAAGATATTTTGAAAATTTATCAAACGGGGTTAGAAATGTTAACTTGCAACAATAGAAAACGTCACCACAGATAATGTCATTTGGATAGTTTGGGGTTTCGCTTATCTCGAACTTATACTTTACGGGTTTCCGATCATATTTAGCGAGATTGCATATGTCGCAATTATTTATATACTTATGTAATATTTCTTTAATTTTTGGATAAAAGTATGATTTCCTAATTTCGTTAAAATTTTCAATAATCCCTCTGTGATTTGATTCGGAATGGATTTTTTCTATTATTTCTAATACTTTATTTTCATTCAATAAATCCATAGCTTTAATTGTACATTTAAAATATTTTATTTTGTTATTATTACTAAATAATTCAATTAGTTTTTGTTGTAATAAATTGTATTTACTTTCTTCTAATTCCGAGAAGATTCCAATACATCCTTTCTTTATTTTACTACGTAAGAAATCGTTAAGATAATTATTGTTATTTAAGTCGTTTTCTTCAATAAAAATGTGAGTATATTTATTTTATAGGCGTTTTATTTCACTATTTAGGAATATGGTCGTCCAAATTTTCGATACCACTATGTATTGTAGCCATATTAGAATTATTTTCATTAACAGAATTTTCTTCAATTTCATTTTCATTTATTTCTTGTTTGTCAGTATTTATCCTACTAAGAAAATCTGCCACTCGATTTTCTTTTCCTTTCACATACTCTATATCGAGTTCAAATTCATTTAGTCTTATTTTCCAACGCTGTAACTTAGAGTTAGGTTCCTTCAGGGAATGTAACCAAATTAAAGGTTGGTGATCGGTTTTAATGGTAAACTTCGTGCCATATAAGTACGGGCGGAAATATTTTGTCGCCCATATTATAGCCAGAAGTTCTTTCTCTATGGTTGAATACCGGGTCTCATGTTCATTTAGAGTTCTACTTGAGAAACAGATAGGATGACAATCTTGAGATAAGACGCCACCAATTGCAAAATTTGAGGCATCAGTTGTTAATGTGAACTTTTTTTTAAAATCAGGATACCTCAGTGTAGGATAATTGGTTATAAGCTCTTTAATTTTTCAAAGGATAACATATAATTTTGATCTTTTATATTTATTTTTTTATCTTTTTTTAAATAAATTGTCATGGGTTTGGCTACCGCAGCATAATCTTTTATAAACTTACGGTAATATCCAGTTATACCCAAAAAGCTTTTTATTTGTTTCCTTGTATTAAGGAGTTTAAGATCTTTAATAATTTTGACTTTGTTCTCATTTGGTTTAATACCTTCCGGAGTAAGGATATGCCCTAAATATTCCGTTTGTTTGCAAAAGAAATTGCATTTATCTATTTGAATTTTTAAATTATAATTTCGTAATTTTTCAAAAATAATTTGAATTGCTTCTAAATTTTCTTGAAGTGAGGTAGAAAAGATTAATATGTCGTCAAGATAGACCACACATATTTTATTTATTAAATCTCTCAATATATAATTCATTACGCGTTGAAAGGTTGCAGGTGCATTTTTCAAGCCAAACGTCATTCGTAGAAATACGTAATGTCCTTGGGGGGTTGAAAAAGCAGTTTTGCATCTATCTTTCTCATCAACTAAAATTTGGTGGAACCCTTTTGCCAAATCTAAAGTGGTAAAGTATTGAGCTCTACCCAATTTGTCAAAAAGGGAATCCATATTTGGTATAGGGAATTTATCACTAATTGTGATCTCGTTCAATTTCCTATAATCTACCACGATTCTCCATTTGGGTTTCCCAGAATTATCAGTTTTCTTAGGAACCACCCAAATTGGAGAATTGTAAGGTGAATTACTTGGTTGAATTATCCCTTGTTCTAACATTTCCTTAACTTGTTTTTCTACTTCAATCTCATGAACTTTGGGAAAATGATAAATTTTTGAATAAATTGAATGTGAATTTTCTGATGTTTCACATCTGTTATATGTGTGAGGTTATCACCCTCTTTATAGAAAAGATCGCTATTTTTAGATACTATCAATTTTAAATATTTTAATTCTTCCGGATTCATATATTCTGTTTTTAAATTATTAATTATATCCGAATGGTTCGTTTGAACGGTTTCCAATTGGAAAATCTCTTTATGAAGACAACCGTTCTTAAATTTAATTTTAACTTCATTAATTTGGAGAGTTTTTTCTAACAGATCGATTTTAGCACCCAATGGAGTAAGGACATTTTGCCCAAGAATGGCATCGAAATTTTTATGTTTTAAGTCAAAAGTTTTCCAAGACATAGTGGAATTTTCATTGAATTCTGATGGTGTTTTAGTTATTATTTCGTATTTTATTTCCCTGTTTCCTGATAACATAATTAATTTGAGAGGTGTTTTTAGTTTACAAAATTTATTTGCTTGAAAAATGCTATCATCTATAATTGATGTAGCAGCCCCAGTATCGATTAAACAATCGATTTTTTTATTTTCAACTGTAAGTTGTACTATGGGTAATGAAATATTTGAGGCATTACTTGAAAATTTTCCACCTCTGTATTTTCACTTTCAATTTGTCTATTTTAATAAAATAGACAAAATGAAAGTGAAATTAAATCGTGAGCTGTTAAACTTAAACCACCTTGTGCCATATTTGGTGTTATGATATTATATTATTATTTTGCGTTATTAATTGTATATTTCGAATGACAACTATTTTCGTTTTCACTCACTTCACTGATAGTTCCTAATGGTCTGAGTCTAAATAGTGAAACCGGAATTCTATACGGCTTCATTCACAATAAACATATAAAATTTTTTTTTTTTTTATTTTTATTATAGTTCGCCAATTATTTTCTTAAAAGAAAAACTAGTATTAACCGTCACTATCCTTCTTTTTTTATTATAGTTTTTAATTTAAAAAAAATTTTTTTTCATATTTTTTTTTTTTTATTATAACTTAATATTTTATTAGATAGTTATATTTAACACGATTAATTACACTAGCTGGCGATCCTATTGACTGCGCCAGTTTTATATATTTATATATATATATTGTGAAAAAAAAAAAAATGTAAATAAAATATGATTTAAATAAAAACACAATTTTTATATTAAACAATTTATTGATTTTTATTTTCAAGACAGTTTTAAAGAATGTTTAAACTTAGACAAAAAATTATAAAAGAAAGTTTTCAATATAAATTTTAAAATTAATTTCCTTTTAAAATTACAAAACAAACTTATTATTATATTATATTTTTTTATTTTTCATTACATATTTTAAAGAAAGTACAAATTGCTTAATACAAAAAAATATATTAATAATCAATAATATACTTAACATCGGTTTCCGATATTGCAACACACAAGACGGAAAAAAAATTAATTTTATCCGTGCAAACATATATGACATCGGGTATATTAAAATTGCTCCTCCGTTTTTAACGCATCGATCTAGACGAGCTAAATATAGTGTCAAGGGTACGTATCGGCTCAGAATCGAAAAATTAGTCTATCTAGCTATGTGTGTCTGTCCGTCCGTCCGTGCGTGTGTCAGCACGATAACTCAAAAACTAAAAGTCACACAATTTCACAAATTCACACAAATTAATTTTTAAACAATTTCTAGGTTCCCTATTGTTTTTGATTAAAATCGGACCAAGGCTTCGGGGAGCTGACATACAACTTCTTTGTACCAATATGAATTTCTTCAAAACTGATTATACTGCGAGGAAGAAAATTGCACACGGTTAGTTATATAATGAATCGAGCACTTATATGAAGTTTGAAAATGTTAGGGCAAAATTTTTGGGGGGCTGCCATACAACTTATTTGCACCAATATGAATTTCTTCAAAACTAATTATACTACGAGGATGAAAATTGCACACAGTTAGTTATATAATGAATCGAGCACTTATCTGAAATTTCAAAATGTTGCGGCCCCGTGTTCAGGGGCTGCCATACAAAGTTTTCAATTCAATAAATGTGAATCTAATGAAGCTACGAGGCTAAAATTAAAATTGGGCAGGTAAAGTGATAGGACAAGTTACTCGGCAAAATTGGACATCACTCGGACCACCGGACCTTTAGGGTGGGCCAATTTTTTTGTTTTTTTTTTTTAGTTTTATTTTTTTGTTTGTTTTTTTTTTTTTTTGTTTTTGTTTAAGCAAAACTTATGCGATAATAAATTAAAATTTTTGTTTTTTGTTTATTTGTTTTTTGGTTTTTTTTTTTTTAAGGTAAAATTCTGGGACAATAAATTGAAAATTTTTTTTTTGTTTTGTTTTTCTTATTTTTTAAGCCAGAATTGGGATAATGTGTTAAATGTATATTACGAAATTAAATAAATGTAAATTACGATTTATTTTATACACCATAGTGGGTATGCACGGGTATCTAAAAGTTGACAAGGGCAATTATAATCTTCCTCGTTTTTGTTGTAATTTGACACTTAAATAAATGTCAAATGTTTGGTTCCAAAACGAAATTACAACATATTTAGAATGAAAAGAAAAACTAAGTCATATAACAACGTTCATTAACATTTCAGTTTTTTTTTTTATGAAATATGATCTAGTATAAAATCGTTCAACTTAGTTTAATATTTGAGTACTTGAATAATAAAAAAAAAATTATATTTGTTGCGTTAGGCCAGGAGACCTATAATTTATTACGTAATGAAGATAATTAAAATATATTTGTTTGGAAATTTATATTAAGGAAAATTTCGTATTAAGTATTTTAAAAATAGAAATTATGTTTTGATAACGACATTTATGAATTCTGGTTCTGAGAATTTGCTTGAATGATCTTGTTCAAGATTTCGTTAGATGGATATATGACTTGCATACATATATGAGATCGGGTATATTAAAATTGCTCCTCCGTTTGTAACGCATCGATCTAGACGAGCTAGATATAGTGTCAAGGGTACGTATCGGCTCAGAATCGAAAAATTATTCGATCTAGCTATGTGTGTCTCTCCGTCCGTCCGTCAGTGTGTTAGCACGATAACTCAAAAACTAAAAGGGCTAGAGTTTTGAAATTCACAGAAAGTCATTTTTAGACAATGTCTAGGTTCCCAATTGTTTTTGATTAAAATCGGACCAAGGCTTCGGGGAGCTGCCATACAGCCTTTTTGCACCACTATGAATTTCTTCAAAACTAATTTTACTACGAGGATGAAAATTACACACGGTTAGTTATATATGTTGTTTCAAAATTTTAGGGCCCCAATTTCGGGGGGTGCCATACCACTTCTTTGCACCAATATGAATTTCTTCAAAACTAATTATACTACGAGGATGAAAATTACACACGGTCAGTTACATAATAAATCGAGCATTTATATGAAGTTTAAAAATGTTGCAGCCCCATTTTCTGGCGCTGCCATACAAAATTTCGATTCAATAACTGTAAATCTAATGAAGCTATGAGGTTAAAATTAAAATTGAGCAGGTAAAGTAATAGGGCAAGTTACTTGGCAAAGTTGGACATCACTCGGACCTCCGGACTTACAGCTAATTTTTTTGTTTTTTTTGGTTTTTTTTTTTTGTATAAGCAAAACACAATAAACTAAAGGGATATAAACTAAAAAATTTTTTTTGTAAGCTAAAATTATGGGACAATGAATTAAAATTTTTTTTTTGTTTTTTTTTTTGTTTGTTGTTTTTTTTATGGTTTTTTTTTTTTTTTTGTTGTTAATTTTTTTTTTTTTTTTTTAAGCCAAAATTATGGGATAATGAACTAAATGTATAAGGGAAGTAAATTACGGTTTATTTAATACACCATAGTGGGTTAGCACGGGTATCTAAAAGTTGACAAGGGCAACTATAATCTTCCTCGTTTTAAGTAAGTTTTGTTGATTGCAAATCAAGTACAGTGTAATCAGATTTATAATCTTATATTACAAGAATAGTTTCCACCTCTCCATTTCTTACGATTATTTCTGGAAGGTTTCTAATTTTACGGCATAAAATGAAATATTTGAATTCTTGTTTTGTTCAAAAGATGATCGACAAATTGAGTAAAAAGTTAACGAAAACTAACCTCTATTCTAATACACCACTCAAATAATAAGACTGAATTTTGTGATCTCCTGAAATAGTAAAAAAGATTTGTGTCCAATTTTACAGGGTGATTTTAGTAAAGAATTTTATTGAAAATTTTGTATCAGCATTTTAATTATAAAAACCCACAGGGTGAATTTGCTTTTGACCTGTTTACGCGTTCTGCACAAAGATTCAATGAAATTTTCAATTTTTTGGTATTAACGCAAGTTAACCTTTATTTTAAAAGCTTACTTTATTAATTAAGTTAAGACTAATTTTTTTGCTTTCATCAAATCGTCTCAAATAGAGCAAAAGCTAAATGAGATAATATTAATAATAATAAAAATAAAGCTTTTAAAGAACCCGAATAATATTTTTAAATTTAAATAACGTAACATTTTCCTTCTCTACATTTTTTCGTAAGTCTTTGTTTTTTATCTTTTTTGCAGTTGTTGTTTTTCAAAAATAGATTCTAGTGCAAAATTGCAGTTCTTCAAAATCTAAAATATGAAAAAAAATTAAATATCAAAATTTATGTACCTATCGAAAAGCTTATAAACGCAAAATATGCAATAAATGTATTTCTAAAATATAATTACAAACTTAGAACTTTTCCTATAATTAATTTAAATATAAAAATAAATTTTACACAAATGCAGCAAGAACCTTTGAATAGAGCTTAAGTATTGTACACAATGTCTTAATTATATATCACCTATGCTAATAATTCAATAAAATATATAATATAATAAAAATTATATAAAAGGAATTTAATCGTTTATTACAAAATATTTTGTTTTTAATTAATAAAAAATTATACAAAATATATTTTATGGTAAAATCTTAGCCTTTTAAAAATATAAAAGTGTTAAATAACAAGAAAAGAAACAATCAGTCGGTGCAACCGACTTAGAAATACTCTACACCTATTTGTTCAAATTTAATGGGAAGTCCATAAGTAATTTTAGAACCATAAAAGATTTTATTAGTTTGATCGTAAGACATAGCTAATCAAATTAACTTTATAATACTAAAAACATTTTCTAATTACTTTATCTACTCAAAAATAGTACAAATTCTTACTAATTTATCGATTTAAAAATATTAAAAAACAAAAAAACTTGAATCAAATGAAAATATGTTTATTTTAATTCAATTACAAAAGTGAAAAAATTCTAATTATTAAATTTTGTGATAAAAAGATAATCAAAGCATAATATATTTTATAATTTTTTAAAATTGCAATTATTTTAAATTGTTAGTTTCTGTACGTATTACAAAAGCTTATAAACGCAAAATATGAAATAAATATATTTCTAAAATATAATTACAAATTTAGAACTTTTCATATAATTCATTTAAATATAACAATAAATTTTACATATATGCAGCAAGTACCTTTAAATATAGCTTAAGTATTGTACACAATGTCTTAATTATATACAAAATATGTTTTAAAATAAAATTCTTAGCCTTTTAAAAATATAAAAGTGTTAAATAAAAACGGAAATAGGAAAAACTTTCATGTATCAAATTTAAAGTCTCTATCTTCATGGATTTCGAAGATAAGCTTTTTAATTTTGGGATTTCTTAGGTACCACCAGAACCACCACTACAATTAAATCTAAATTTCAGGGAAACATAGGAATTAGGAAATATATTCTTTGGCTTCGAAATTATACTGGTTTGGCCTCAGATCGATCAAAAGCTTCTAGAAGTCGGACTCGACCTGAACCAATTCCCATAGTACTTTCATTACTAGTAACCTAGAAAGTTACTAGTTTAACTTTCATCAAAATAGCGGCAATATTTTTTGAGTTAACCTGCTTTTAAGATAGATGTTCATTAGTATTTTCATTTGATTCAAGTTTTTTTGTTTTTTAATATTTTTAAATCGATAAATAATAAGAATTTGTAATATTTTTGAGTAGATAAAGTAATTAGAAAATGTTTTTAGTATTATAAAGTTAATTTGTTTAGCTATGTCTTACGATCAAATTAATAACAGCTTTTATGATGTTAAAATGACTTATGGATATGTCCTTTAATTTGAACCAAATAGGTGTAGGGTATTTCTAAGTCGGTTGCACCAACTGACTGTTTCTACTGTTTCTTTACTAGTTTTAGTATTATTCTTGCAATTTTTCAACAAATTTATCAAATTTCACTTGAAACATTTCATAATTATTATATAATAATAAAAAAAAATTTTAATACAGTTAACATTATTCATCGGAAACAGACCATCCTCAACTCTATCGCCAAGGAGCACCAAATTTTCAAGAAGCACCACGTATAGAAAAATTAGAAATAATCGTTCAAACAGTTTTGCAAACTGTTTTTGTAAGCTTATGTTTCGCAATCGGTTAAAAGAACTCGACAAAACATTTTTTTAAACATTCTCCAAATTCAAATTAGTTTAACCTACTTTCAAAAATTGGACGTAATTTACTTACCAAATTTTTTTTTTTGAATAATCGTAGGAATGATAAGTATATACATGTACGCATACAAAATTTAAAGTCAATTGGTCAAACCATTTCGGCTTGAGAGTGTAAAGTAACGAAAAAATCTGTAAAAAGCTGCTGCGCCGCAATGATTTAATGGAACTCAACAAACCTGTTTTTGAGACTTTGAACAAGCAATATTTCACAAAATTGGACGTAATATTTTCCAAATTTTTTTTTTGTACAATTGTCGGGCGACAATTGTCAATCAGGCGTCGGTCGGAAAAAAACCTATAAAAAGCTGTTGGGCCGCAATGGGTTAACGGAACTTCATAAATATTTTTTTGAGGCTTTCTTTTCAACCAAGGCTTTTCCGATTTGTGTCCAATTTTACAGGGTGATTTTAGTAAAGAATTTTATTGAAAATTTTGTATCAGCATTTTAATTATAAAAACCCACAGGGTGAATTTGCTTTTGACCTGTTTACGCGTTCTGCACAAAGATTCAATGAAATTTTCAATTTTTTGGCATTAACGCAAGTTAACCTTTATTTTAAAAGCTTACTTTATTAATTAAGTTAAGACTAATTTTTTTGCTTTCATCAAATCGTCTCAAATAGAGCAAAAGCTAAATGAGATAATATTAATAATAATAAAAATAAAGCTTTTAAAGAACCCGAATAATATTTTTAAATTTAAATAACGTAACATTTTCCTTCTCTACATTTTTTCGTAAGTCTTTGTTTTTTATCTTTTTTGCAGTTGTTGTTTTTCAAAAATAGATTCTAGTGCAAAATTGCAGTTCTTCAAAATCTAAAATATGAAAAAAAATTAAATATCAAAATTCATGTACCTATCGAAAAGCTTATAAACGCAAAATATGCAATAAATGTATTTCTAAAATATAATTACAAACTTAGAACTTTTCCTATAATTAATTTAAATATAAAAATAAATTTTACACAAATGCAGCAAGAACCTTTGAATAGAGCTTAAGTATTGTACACAATGTCTTAATTATATATCACCTATGCTAATAATTCAATAAAATATATAATATAATAAAAATTATATAAAAGGAATTTAATCGTTTATTACAAAATATTTTGTTTTTAATTAATAAAAAATTATACAAAATATATTTTATGGTAAAATCTTAGCCTTTTAAAAATATAAAAGTGTTAAATAACAAGTAAAGAAACAATCAGTCGGTGCAACCGACTTAGAAATACTCTACACCTATTTGTTCAAATTTAATGGGAAGTCCATAAGTAATTTTAGAACCATAAAAGATTTTATTAGTTTGATCGTAAGACATAGCTAATCAAATTAACTTTATAATACTAAAAACATTTTCTAATTACTTTATCTACTCAAAAATAGTACAAATTCTTACTAATTTATCGATTTAAAAATATTAAAAAACAAAAAAACTTGAATCAAATGAAAATATGTTTATTTTAATTCAATTACAAAAGTGAAAAAATTCTAATTATTAAATTTTGTGATAAAAAGATAATCAAAGCATAATATATTTTATAATTTTTTAAAATTGCAATTATTTTAAATTGTTAGTTTCTGTACGTATTACAAAAGCTTATAAACGCAAAATATGAAATAAATATATTTCTAAAATATAATTACAAATTTAGAACTTTTCATATAATTCATTTAAATATAACAATAAATTTTACATATATGCAGCAAGTACCTTTAAATATAGCTTAAGTATTGTACACAATGTCTTAATTATATACAAAATATGTTTTAAAATAAAATTCTTAGCCTTTTAAAAATATAAAAGTGTTAAATAAAAACGGAAATAGGAAAAACTTTCATGTATCAAATTTAAAGTCTCTATCTTCATGGATTTCGAAGATAAGCTTTTTAATTTTGGGATTTCTTAGGTACCACCAGAACCACCACTACAATTAAATCTAAATTTCGGGGAAACATAGGAATTAGGATATATATTCTTTGGCTTCGAAATTATACTGGTTTGGCCTCAGATCGATCAAAAGCTTCTAGAATTCGGACTCGACCTGAACCAATTCCCATAGTACTTTCATTACTAGTAACCTAGAAAGTTACTAGTTTAACTTTCATCAAAATAGCGGCAATATTTTTTGAGTTAACCTGCTTTTAAGATAGATGTTCATTAAACCTTGAAGTTTTCAAAGGTTCCAGAAACCGAAACCATGGTACGATTTCGCCCATATGCAGTCCCCGTCTGACTTTCAATACTAGTTAACCCATGTACACAATTGGAACGTTCTATCTTAATTTTAAGTTACTATTTTTATTAATTTCGATGATAGCTTTTAAACCTTGGGGGGTCTAAGAGGGGTACTGAACCACCACTCTAATTGATCCAAAATTAGGGGAACGCGCAGTAAATACTAAAGAGCACCCATGTATCAAATTTGAAACTTCTAAATTTGTTTGAAGTTACTATCTTTATTAATTTCGAAAATATGCTTTAAGGTCTTCGGAACTATGTGGATGGTATTCACCCCACTACTCCAATTGGTCCCGAAATTCAAGTACACTAAGGAAATAAAAAGAGACACCCTTATACCAAATGTGGAGGTACTATCTTCATTGGTTTCGGAGTTATGCTCGTTTGGTATAAAAATCGATAAAAAAGTTTGTAAGTTCCGAACCCATTGTACATTACCCACCGTACGCAATCACCGCCGTAGTTTCATTACCAGTAGCCTACAACACTAGTTTTATGAAGATAACGTCATTAGTTGTGGAGTTATCCTGATTTTTTATATATGATCGTTAGGCCTTAGATCGATTAAAAGAAAAATCACGATAACTCAACAACTAATGACGCTATCTTCATCAAATTTGTGCTGTAGGTTACAAGTAATGAAACTACTTCAGTGGTTGCGTAAGTTCGGGAGTGGACCATGGATTCGGAACCTAGAACTTTTTGATCGAATTTAGGCCAAACGAGCGTATTTCCGAAACCAATGAAGATAGAACCTCCAAATTTGGTATCAGGATGTCCCTACCTATTTCGTAAGTGTCTTTGAAACTTTGGCCCTATTGGAGTAGTGAGTCGGGGACCAGCCACACATTTCCGAAGACCTTACAGCATATCTTTAAAATTAATAAAGATAGTAACTTGAAACAAATGTAGAAGCTTCAAATTTACCACATGGGTGTTCTTTGCTATTTCCTGCGTGTCCCAATGTGTAAAGGTTTATCATCGAAATTAATAAAACTAGTAACTTAAAATTAAGATAGAACGTTCCAATTGTGTGCAAGGGAAGAAAGTATGATGGGGACTTTATATGGACGAAATCGTACTATTGTTTCGGGTTCTGAAACCTTTGAAAAGTTCAAGGGCTAACAAACATATATCTTAAAAACACCATAACTCAAAAAATATTGCCGCTATTTTCATGAAATTTAAACTATAGGTTACTAGTAATGAAAGTACCATGGGAATTGGTTGTGGTCGAGTTTAATTTCGAAGCCAAAGAATATATTTCCTATTTCCTAGTGTCCCCGAACTTTAGACTTAATTGTAGTGGTTCAGCTATGTTCAAAGCTACTTGCTGCATTTATGTAAAATTTATTTTTATATTTAAATGAATTATTTGAAAAGGTCTAAATTTGTAATTGTATTTTAGAAATACATTTATTGCATATTTTGCGTTTATAAGCTTTTCTATTAGGTATATAAACTAAGCATTTAAAATAATTGCAATTTTGAAAAATTTGAATTATTAAATATATTATGCTTTGATTATCTTTTTATCACAAAATTTAATAATTAGAATTTTTTCACTTTTGTAATTGAATTAAAATAAACATATTTTCATTTGATTCAAGTTTTTTTGTTTTTTAATATTTTTAAATCGATAAATAATAAGAATTTGTAATATTTTTGAGTAGATAAAGTAATTAGAAAATGTTTTTAGTATTATAAAGTTAATTTGGTTAGCTATGTCTTACGATCAAATTAATAACAGCTTTTATGATGTTAAAATGACTTATGGATATGTCCTTTAATTTGAACCAAATAGGTGTAGGGTATTTCTAAGTCGGTTGCACCAACTGACTGTTTCTACTGTTTCTTTACTAGTTTTAGTATTATTCTTGCAATTTTTCAACAAATTTATCAAATTTCACTTGAAACATTTCATAATTATTATATAATAATAAAAAAAAATTTTAATACAGTTAACATTATTCATCGGAAACAGACCATCCTCAACTCTATCGTCAAGGAGCACCAAATTTTCAAGAAGCACCACGTATAGAAAAATTAGAAATAATCGTTCAAACAGTTTTGCAAACTGTTTTTGTAAGCTTATGTTTCGCAATCGGTTAAAAGAACTCGACAAAACATTTTTTTAAACATTCTCCAAATTCAAATTAGTTTAACCTACTTTCAAAAATTGGACGTAATTTACTTACCAAATTTTTTTTTTTGAATAATCGTAGGAATGATAAGTATATACATGTACGCATACAAAATTTAAAGTCAATTGGTCAAACCATTTCGGCTTGAGAGTGTAAAGTAACGAAAAAATCTGTAAAAAGCTGCTGCGCCGCAATGATTTAATGGAACTCAACAAACCTGTTTTTGAGACTTTGAACAAGCAATATTTCACAAAATTGGACGTAATATTTTCCAAATTTTTTTTTTGTACAATTGTCGGGCGACAATTGTCAATCAGGCGTCGGTCGGAAAAAAACCTATAAAAAGCTGTTGGGCCGCAATGGGTTAACGGAACTTCATAAATATTTTTTTGAGGCTTTCTTTTCAACCAAGGCTTTTCAACATTTCCAAAAATTGGCCGAAAGTAGCTTTTTTACAATTTGCATCCTCCCGGGAAACGCCGGGTAAATCTGCTAGTTAGGTATATAGAGCAATGCTCAAATAAAAAAAGAAGTTGTATGCTAACTTCTCGAACCCACTGCACTGCCCCAACTAAATTTTGCGCTAACTTTGACCATAAAATTAGACAAGTTTTGTAAAATTTCAGACAACCTGCTTAGTTAGATAAAAATATAATACCCATCTAAACAAGTGATGAAAAAAACCAAGGGTTTTTAAAAAAGCACATTTTCAAAATTAAATAGTATTTCATACTGAGTATTATTTTATCGAAATATAATGTTGGCGATTCAATGTCAACGTTTAATCTCGGAAATATAAACGTTGGTGATTAAGTTACCGCTTACTTATAAAAACAGTAAATTTTTTATTATTAAGTCTTAATAGGCCGTCAATGGGGAAGGTTGCCAAATTTCTCAAGGATCTAACATCATTCGTTTGATGATATAAATCAAATTTAATACATTGATATATTATCAGTACTTTATTTTTGATTATTTTTATTATCCTTATTTATATTTTTCACTAATGTTTGCCATTGAAAACGATTTTCTGAATGATTGTAGTTTTTTCAACAAAGTTAGTGATGGTTTTGAGAATATTTTTTTCAAATGCTAGTGAATATAAAAGTTCCCTGTTTATAATTCATATAACATTAGAAGCTCAAAACTCCTAATTTAATTTTTATAACCGTGTGACTATTAGTCAAAAGGGTATAATAAATTTGCCATTACGTTTGTGACGCAGTGAAGGAGGGCGCTAGATATAGTCTTAAAGAATCGGATTATGAATCGGATCAGAATCGAAAAATTAATCGATTTAGCTATGTATGTCCGTTTTTTAAAAAATAAAGAAGCTATGATTTTGAGCAATAGCCGTTATTGCTGTTGAAATTCAGCCATTTTGCTCCACGGGTTCGAATAGCTGCCATTCAACTTATTTTTTTATATGAAAATAACTCTATATATTGTAAACCTCGATGTTTGAAATTTCCCCAAAGTAGTTTTGCTTAATGGCCACAGTTTGTGCAAAATATAACTTCTTCTTTTATATGAGCATCGCTCAATACCTAATGAAACTGGATATTTGAAATTTTGAAAAGTACTTAAGCGGTGGGTTCGAGTATCAGCCATTTTTTTTGCCCTCCTTGTTTCCCGTTGGAAAATCTTGAATGGAGGCATAAGTTGTTTGATTTCTTTAGAACAGGTGTTAGTCCCTACAAGATATCTATAAATCAAGGTCAGTGACCCAACAGTGCGACGATGGCTGAGTGGGGTGAGCGTTGAGGTAACACTGTGGATTATTTATAAGACGAATAGCTCTATTTTGCACTTTATCAAGATATCCGAGCGTCGTAATGGGAGCACCAGCCCAAATATGTGCATTATACTCCATTTTCGGCCTAATATAAGTTAAGGAGATCAGAGGATTAGTAGTAAGTTTTGCAGCGATACAAGAAACGCAAACATTTAGCAGCGTCCTTAGCTACTCCAAAAATATGATTTGACCAAGTCAATTTTTAGTTTAGCTCAATCCCCAAAATGTTCAAGTCTTCCGAACGGTGCAAAATTTCTCCTTGAAAAGAAAGGTTCGGAATAGTTGTAGCTATTTTTCGCGAGACTAGACAGCATTAGGTTTTTTTGGTGTTGAACTCAATTGTGAAATTTTTTGCTGTTGAATTAATCTGGTGATTAATGTTACAGCGGCTATGAAATTCATAGGTAGCAACAAGGGTACTGTCGTCTGCGAAGCTATGGATTGGATTGGATTGGAGGTTATTGATAGTAGGTCATTTATAAATATTAGGAAAAGACTGGGGGATAAAACAGATCCCTGAGGGACACCAGCATTTATTTTGAAATCTTTGGATGAATATCCATCGACAAGAACACGAATCGTGCGATTCGAAAGGAAATCTCCAAGCCATAACAATAACCCTACCTAGACCTGCATTTTGTCAATAAAGCATCATGCCAAACTTGATCGAAAGCTTTAGAAATATCCAAAGGCACAACATCAGATTCGCCAGAATGGTTAAGAATGATATTAAGCTTTTCGCACAGGTATGTCATGAAATCACCAGTTGAACGACGGGCTCTGAACCCGTATTGTCGATCATGAAGCACACCTTTACGATCTAGATATTTCAAAAGTATATAGTTAATAACTTTTTCCATTACTTTGGAGATGATCGATGTTATAGCAATAGGTCGGTAGTTAGAGGGATCGCTTTTATCGCCTTTTTTAGGAATTGGAAAAACATGTGCAATCTTCCATTGGGTAGGATGAATACCCGAAGTAAAAGAAAGATGGAAAAGGTTGCACAGAGGTTTTGAAATGGAGGTATATGTGTTTTTGAGGACGGTAGTTGCAGTACCAGCAATGGAATTGTAGTAAATTGCAATAAAAGTAATTAACGGCATTATATAATGTTTATGTTACGGTCATACGGGTATCCCAGAGTTAACACAGTCTACACTACTACACTCTTCCTCGTTTTATATAAACATTAGTAATTTAATTATAGTAGGTGATTTTAAAATTAATTTTAATAAAAAAACAAGCATTTCTGAGTATTAAACACAAATAGCTTCTTTTGAAATTGTGTCTATTATTAATAAGCTCAATATAGTTTGAAAACCTCTTCATATTGCAACTAATCTAATATTCACACTGTATTAATTAATTCAGTGCACTTGTGAAATATGACATTATTTCTTATTTCCTTATTTAAATTTCGTATATTGTCTTTTATTTTGAATTCCACAAGCAGTTAGTATATAGTTTGAGAGAGTTGTATTAGTAATTATGCTTCTGACTTTTTGTTTTGCTAATATCAGACCAAGATAGCTAAAAATTTTAAATTTTTTCACCTTTGAAATAAAAGTTTACGTTTGAGAAAACCGTATTTTCATAAACTAAAATTTTTGGTTTTGTTATGTTGTCAATAATGAAAAAATGGTAATTTATATAACTTTTAATTTCATCTTCCTGTTTTGAAGTGTATTTCATGACACCATCGTCAATGTAGAGCTATATTTCCTCTTTTAGGTTAAAAAGGATACATCATTTATATAAATTTTGAATAAGTCAGGACCGAGATCTGTGGCACACATTTTTTACAAATTTTAGCTTCACTTATGATATTGTTTATTCGAACTCTATTTTGTCTTTTACATGTTATATAAATTTATTATAGATAATTGATTTTGATCAAGATTTATTTTTCCTAACTTATAAAAAATAATTTCGTGGTCAGCACATTCAAATGTATTTTGGAAATCGAGGAAAACACAGGTTGCGTAGCCCCAGTCATCTAATATTTTGCCATACTGATCTTTATTTAAAAATCTATTAATTGCCATAAAATGGTTTATTAAGATGTTCAATTAAATTTATTCTAGATTTTTGAGTGGAATTATTTTAATTATACATTATTTTTTTATGCAAAACCCAGAGTTTTTGACTATGATTTTGTGTTATTTCTTTTGTACAAAATCTAATTATGTCACATTCTTCGTTTAGTTTATACTTAAAACAATGCATACTTTATGCGCAGATTCTTTTTCTATTCTGTTAATATCTTTCGTCAAATTTTCTATCTTCTTTTTTCTTCACCAATTATAATAAAACGCTAGGTACTGGTACTAGTTCACAATTAAAAGTAACACTTAGCGAACAATGTATAATTAACCAAGTGGTTTGGGGGTTATGGCGGTGTCTACTAATTATATTAGTTTTTGCTTTTTATCTTTGGTTGTAAGGATCAATTTAAATCCAAGGCAATATTTTTTTAAATATTTTTTATTTTTGAAAACTATATTTGTATAGTTTTGTTTTGTCATTAAGTATAGTTTTTGAAAGGTCACTAATTCTATCAAATCCACGACGATTAAAAATGAAACGAGTGCATGCATTATAAACAATGTTAAGTCTGGAAAGTTCACCGACACTCATTCCAGAAAATACTGTATCGCAGTAAGTGGAATATGGCAGAACTAATGACTATACTAATTTATGGTTCAGTGATAAATGCGCACACGAAAATTGCGCAAAGACATAAATGCGCACACGAAAATTGCGCACAGACATAAATGCGCACACGAAAATTGCGCACATGGAAAAATGCGCACAGGCATAAATGCGCACACGAAAAATGCGCACTAGGAGAGATTTATTGGAATTATAGCTAAATAAAAATATTGAATTTTGAAAATATTTTTCTTTTCTAAATAAAATATATTATTGAAGAATTTTGTACTCATAGCACAAACAAAGTATACCAATCGTACATAACATAACGATATATGTATATAAAAGTATATTCTTATATTTATATTGTTCGCAGAACATAAGTTTTTAGAACCAGTGTCTATAGAGATAAATTAATATTAAAAAAAGGTAATCTTGTAGAACCAGTGTCTACAGTAAGTTTTTTTCTAGGTATCTGTTAATAAGTAAACAGTCACAACTAAAGGCGTTTACTTCAAGACAGTAATACAACAAAAAGGCGTTCTCATCAACGAGTCAACGAATTTACATAAAAATCATTAAAGGCCGTATCATCAAAGCAATATGGACAAACTAATCAACGCTCAAAAGGAGCTTTATACAAAAATTCTAAGAGTACAGATAAACTTCAAAAAGGATTCTGTAGAAAGAAAAACAAAGGAATATATAGAAGTACGTTTAAAAAATTTAAACCAGTACTGGCAAGCTATTATCAAAAACAACGAGGACATCGAACAATTAAAAGAAAATTACCCGGATCATTTATATTTCAAAAACAAGTAAAGAAACAATCAGTCGGTGCAACCGACTTAGAAATACCCTACACCTATTTGATTCAAATTTAATGACATATCCATAAGTCATGTTAACGCCATAAAAGCTGTTATTAATTTGATTGTAAGACATAGCTAACCAAATTAACTTTATAATATTAAAAACATTTCCTAATTACACTATCTCTTAAAAAATATTACAAATTCTTGCTAATTTATTTATTTAAAAATATTAAAAAACAAAAAAACTTGTTATAAATGAAAATATATTTATTCCAATTCAATTACAAAATGAAAAAATTCTAGTTATTAAATTTTGTGATAAAAAGCTAATCAAAGCATAATATATTTAATAATTCAAATTTTTCAAAATTGCAATTATTTTAAATGGCTAGTTAATATCCCTAATAGAAAAGCTTATACGCAAAATATGCAATAAATTTATTTCTAAAATACAATTACTAATTTACACCTTTTCATACAATTCATTTAAATATAAAAATAAATTTTACATAAATGCAGCAAGTTCCTTTGAAAAAAGCTGAACCACTACAATAAAGTCTAAATTTCGGGAACACATATGATATGATTTCTATTCTTTGGCTTCGAAATTGTACTCGTTCGGCCTCAAATCAATTAAAAGCTTCTAGAATCCGAACTCATTGACCAAACTCGACCAGAACCAATTCCAATGGTACTTTCATTACTAGTAACCTAAAGTTTAAATTTCATCAAAAAAGCGGCATTATTTTTTGAGTTATGGTGTTTTTAAGATATATGTTTGTTAGCCCTTGAACTTTTCAAAGGTTGCAGAACCCGAAACCATGGTACGATTTCGCCCATTGCAGTCCCCGTCATACTTTAAATACTAGTTAACCCTTGTACACAATTGGAACGTTCTATCTTAATTTTAAGTTACTAGTTTTATTAATTTCGATTATAAGCTTTTACACATTGGGGGGTCTAAGAAAGGTACAAAATTAGAGGGACACGCAGGAAATAGTAAAGAACAGCCATGTGCCAAATTTGAAGATTCTACATTTGTTTCAAGTTACTATCTTTTTTAATTTCGAAAATATGCTTTAAGGTTCTTGGAACTGAGTGGCTGGTCCACACCCAGTACTCCAATTGGGCTCAAATTTCAAGGACACTAAGGAAATCGAAAGCGACACCCTGAAACCAAGTTTGGCGGTTCTATCTTCATTCGTTTCGGAATTATGCTAGTTTGGCCTAAATTCGATCAAAAAGTTCTAAGTTCCGAACCCATTGTCCAATCCTCACCGTACGCAATCGCCGCCGTAGTTTCATTACCAATAACCTACAGCACAAATTTCATGAAGATAGCGTCATTAGTTGTTGAGTTATCGTGATTATTTATATATGATCGTTAGCCCTTCGATCGATTAAAAGGTCCAGAATCCGAACCCTTGGGCTGATTTCGCCCTTATGCAGTCCACGTTTAACTTTAAGCACTAGTTAACCCTTGTACACAATTTGAACGTTCTATCTTAATTTTAAGTTACTATTTTTAATAATTTCGATTATAAGCTCTTAATACTTAAGAGGGTCTAAGAGGGATACTGAACCACCACTTCAATTGATCCCAAATTAGGGGGACACGCAAGGGATAGTAAAGAACACCCTTGTGCCAAATTTGAAGCTTCTACATTTTTTTATGTTGTTATCTTTATTAATTTTGTAGATATGCTTTAAGGTCTTCGGAAATGTGTGGCTGGTCCCCGACCCACTACTCCAATGGGGCCCAAATTTCAAAGACATTAGGAAAATAGGAAGGGACACCCTGATAAAAACTTTGGAGATTCTATCTTCTTTGGTTTCGGAATTAAGCTCGTTTGGCCTTAATTCGATCAAAAAGTTCTAGGTTCCGAACCCTTGGTCCAATTCCGAACTTACGCATTCCCCGAAGTAGTTTCATTACTAGTAACCTACAGCACAAATTTGATGAAGAAAGCGTCATTAGTTGTTGAGTTATTGTAATTTTTTATATATGATCGTTAGCCCTTCGATCGATTAAAAGGTCCAGAATCCGAACTAATGGGCCGATTTCGCCCATGTGCAATTCCCGCCAAACTTTCAGTCCTATTAACCTCCAGTTAAAATTTCATCAAGATAGCTCTTTTATTTTTTGAGTTATCGTGCCTACGGACGGACGGACGGACATGGCTATATCGACTCAGGAGGTCACGCTGATCACAAATATATATACTTTTCTATATCTAGCTCGCTTCCTTTAGGTGGTTACAAACACCATACCAAAGTTAATATACCCTTTTACCTATTCTATAGGTGTAGGGTATAACAAGGACTTTGAAAGTATGGGGAATTTAGTAACCGAAATAACGAGTATTTTGGAAGCTGCTTTATCAAACGCTCCTGCCAGTAATATACCGACCAAAATATCTAAAGCGCTCAATAAACAACTTGAGCTAATCAAGGCTGTAGAACGCATTTCAAACAAAGTAAGGGAAGTAATGAAGCAAGAACCGAATTTGGCTTTCATCAACCTTAACTTGAAAACTTTAGTAGAGTACTGGAACTTAATAATGAAAAATCACTTGAGTCTGATAGAAAATGAGCCTATTAGCCATGATTATTTTGAGAACAATAAATTTGAATACATCGAGAATATTTACAAAGAAACAGTAGTTGAACTAAATACAAACCTAATGAATATATCTCCAGCTCCGGCTGCTCGAGTACATAACACCAGGCAGTTACAAGGTAATCAAGATGTTAATGTGAATTTACCAAAAATTGATATACCAAAGTTTTCTGGAAGCTACTGCGACTGGAAATCTTTTAAAGATTTATTTATTTTTATTTTTTTTTTTTTATTTATTCATTTATTTAGTAAAAAAATTACTATTTTATACAATACATTTTTACATAAATATGTTATTCTAACATAAATATGTACAAAAACAAATTATCTAATACAAAATATATAATAATTGAACTCATGTAATTGAAAAATTTAACATTGCAAATAAAGAAAAAATATTAAAAGTAAAAGAAAGATAGGTATATAAAATTCTTATTTAGTTAAATAATAGAGGAATCAAAATTATTAATTAAATTTAATTTTTACATATTGCAATAAAGTACTTTTATATTTATAAAAATTTCTTTCAAATTTAATTTCATCGGGAAGTTCATTAAATAATTTCAAACCTGCATACATTAATGTATTTTTGGAATTTTCATTTCTGAAAAAATTTAGACGAAAATTGAAAATATTTCTTAAAAAGTAATTTTGAACATCACCGACATAAGTTAATCTATTACTTATTCATGGAAGTTATTAATAATAACACAAACATAGGCAAAGCTCAAAAATTTTATTATTTGAAAGCTAACGTCGTTGGAGAACCTGCAGAGTTAATCAAACATTTTCCAGTTACAGCTGAAAATTATGACTCTGCTTGGAATATTTTAGATAAAAGGTACAATAATACAAGGATTCTTTTATCTACACAAACTTTTCTGAATCAACCAATACTAACTAAAGAATCAGGCAGAGCTATAAAAAAACTGCATGACACCTCAAGGGAATGCTTATTGGCTATTCAGAATTTGGAGATTGATACCTCAAACTGGGATCCAATCTTAATATACTTATTGCCTCAGAAATTGGACAAAGAAACTCATCGTTTATATGAACAATCATTAGTTGATTCTCGAGAAGTGCAAAATACAAAGCATTTCTTTCAATTTTTAGAAACCCGTTTTCAAAGTCTGGAAGCATTAGAAACGAACACTAACGAAACGAAAATCAAATCATACCATAGTTCAATTACTAATTTATGCGTGATATGTCAAGAATCACATAAAATTTATGGCTGTGAAAAGTTCAAACTACTGAGTATACAGCAGATAATAGCAACTAGCAGAAAATATAATTTATGTGGAAACTGTTTGCGACCTGGTAATTTTGCAAAGGACTGCAAAAGCTTTTCAAAATGTAGAGTATGTAACAAAAAACATCATACCTTGTTGCACATATTTGAAGAAAACACGAATAACAAACAGTTATTCAATAAAAAATCACTAAACAATACAAAATTAATGGATATTAACGCTCACTGTGCAACTAATATTACAAAGATTAAGGTTATCTTACCCACAGCAATAATAAAAGTACAAAAATTAGATGGAACCTATACTGAAGTTAGAGCCCTTGTCGACCAGGGTTCTCAAGCCACTCTAATTTCAGAAAGTATGGTCCAATATTTGCAGCTGCCAAAACACAAGGTTCATGCAGTTGTATCTGAAATTGGAAATGCAAAATCTGGTATAGTGCTAAATTTTGTGGAACTTTCTTTAAAATCCAGATTAAATTCAACATTTTCTTGTGTGACCAAAGCATTAATTCTACCAAAATTTACTGGTTATTTGCCGACAGAAAATGTAACATCTTATAAAAATTGGGGACATATAAAAACCTTAGAACTAGCAGATCCAAACTTTTACAAACCAAGTAGAATCGATATAATCTTAGGAGCTGACGTTTTTAGTCAAATAATACAAAATAAGCTCATAAAAGGAAGACCAGGTACTCCAATAGCACAGAAAACCAAGTTTGGCTACATTTTATCAGGGGAAATAAAAAACGAATTACCAGAAAATACTATTAATTGTTTTATTGGCGAAGTCGACCTAAGCCAGGAGCTAACCAAATTTTGGGAAACTGAAGAGCTTCTACCTGAAAGAACTACAACAGCTGAAGAAATGGAATGCGAAGTTCATTTCAAATCTACCTGCAACGCCAAAAAGATGGAAGATATGTTGTGCGATTACCGTTTCGTGAACATTTTAACTTGGACGAAATTCAGGGATCAAGAGAATTAGCACTTGCTAGATTGTTTCAACTTGAGCGAAAATTTAAGACGAATAAATTATTGGAAACTATGTGTAAAGATTTCATAACAGAGTATATTCAATTAGGTCATATGGTTCCAGCTCAAGAAACAGTGGGAGGTAAATATTACCTACCACATCATGCCGTTTTTAAGCACGATAGTTCAACCACAAAATTGAGAGTAGTTTTTGACGCCTCTGCAAAAAGAAATTCATCAAAAAACCGCAAAGCCGGAACATTAACTGCTGATGAAGTAGAAAATTCGTTTATAACATTAATAAAGGTTACACAGTATCAATACTTTTATGATGAAATTGAGCAACTTTTAAAGGGTAAACCACTACATAAAACAAGCAGATTATTAAGTTTAAATCCGTTCTTAGATTCTAGTCATCTTCTCCGCTTAGGTGGAAGACTGTTTGAATCTGAACTTTCATATAAACAAAAACATCCGCTTATACTTCCCTACAAGAGTGATTTAACAAATTTAATCATAAATCATGCACATTTGCATTCATTACATGGTGGCAACAATCAAACCCTAGAATACATTAGACAAAGATTTTGGATATTAAATGCATTAAAGGCAGTCAAGGGATGTATTCACAGATGTACGGTTTGTCATCGATTTAAAGCAACTTCGGCATCTCAACTAATGGGAAATCTTCCTAAACCTCGGATAACTATGTCCAGGCCATTCACAAATTGTGGTGTTGATTACGCTGGACCCTTTACTTTAAAGTCATCAGTAGGTCGTGGAAATAAAACTTTTAGGGGTTACATAGCACTTTTTGTATGCTTAAGTACCAAGGCAATACACCTAGAAGTAGTTAGTAACTTAACATCAAGTGCCTTTCTTGCAGCATTTAAAAGATTTGTTAGCAGAAGAGAACCGGTTGCCAATGTGTATAGTGATAATGCCACAAACTTTTGCGGAGCCAGCAAAATTTTGAGTGATTTGTTCAAACAATCCAATTATAAAAATTAAATTATAGACTCATTAAATAGGGGAGGAATCCAATGGCATTTCATACCACCCGCATCCCCTCACTTTGGAGGTCTTTGGGAAGCTGGTGTAAAATCAGCAAAGTATCATATGAAGATAATAATAAAGGACACAACATTAACTTTTGAAGAACTTACAACTTTAACAGTAAAAATTGAAGCTTGTTTAAATTCTCGTCCTTTATGTCCGTTAAATAACGATCCAGAAAACTTGGAAGTTTTAACACCTGGTCACTTTTTAATAGGAGCACCATTATTAACGGTTCCTGAGGAAAATGTGGCAAATGAGAATCCTAATATATTAACTAGATGGCAGCTGTTAGATCATTTACACCAGAAGTTTTGGAAAAGATGGTCTAAAGAATACTTGTCCAGATTACAGCAAAGACCAAAATGGACCCAACAACAACCAAATTTAAGGGTTGGAAACATAGTGCTAATAAAGGAGGATAACTGCCCACCAACCAGATGGGCTTTGGGAAGAATTATTGAGACAAGCTGTGATGACAATGGTCTTGTTAGAGTTGCTACTTTAAAAACAAAAACTTCAATATTAAAACGCCCTATAACTAAGCTATCGCTGTTGCCAATTATAGACAACGACGATAATTTCAGCTATGATGAAATCAAAAATAGAAATCCAGAAGCACTTAATTTTACTAATAATCCAAGAAATGCATGGCAATAAAGATGAAAAATCTCATTCATCCATCAAAAGAAAGCATACGTATTCCAATAAAAAGAGCATCAACAAGAAATATAAATACACATGATGTTCATCATTATGCAATTGCATACATAATTCTTATAACTCAATTGATGCAAAAACAAGTAAAGAAACAGTCAGTCGGTGCAACCGACTTAGAAATACCCTACACCTATTTGGTTCAAATTTAAGGACATATCCATAAGTCATTTTAACACCATAGAAGCTGTTATTAATTTGATCGTAAGACATAGCTAACCAAATCAACTGTATAATACTAAAAACATTTTCTAATTACACTATCTATTAAAAAATACTACAAATTCTTACTAATTTATCTATTTAAAAATATTAAAAAACAAACAAACTTGAAATAAATGAAAATATATTTTTTCCAATTCAATTACAAAATGAAAAAATTCTTATTATTAAATTTTGTGATAAAAAGATAATCAAAGCATAATATATTTAATAATCAAAATTTTTAAAAATTGCAATTATTTTAAATGGTTAGTTTATATTGGAACGTACACAATTGGAACGCTCTATCTTAATTTTAAGTTACTAGTTTTATTAATTTCGATGATAAGCTTTTACACATTGGGGGGTCTAAGAGAGGTTCTGAACCACCACTCCAATTGATCCCAAATTAGGGGGGCACGCAAGAAATAGTAAAGAACACCCTGGGCCAAATTTGAAGCTTCTACATTTGTTTCAAGTTACTATTTTTATTAATTTCGAAAATATGCTTTAAGGTCCTAAGAACTGAGTGGCTGGTCCCCGATCCACTACTCCAATGGGGCCCAAATTTCAAAAACACTTACGAAATAGGAAGGGACACCCTGATACCAAATTTGGAGGTTCTATCTTCATTGGTTTCGGAATTATGCTCGTTTGGCCTAAATTCGATCAAAAAGTTCTAAGTTCCGAACCCATTGTCCAATCCTCACCGTACGTAATCACCGCCGTAGTTTCGCTGCCAATAACCTACAGCACAAATTTCATAAAGATAGCCTCATTAGTTGTTGAGTTATCGTGATTTTTTATATATGTTCCTTAGCCCTGACATCGATTAAAAGGTCCGGAATCCAAACCGCTGGGCTGATTTCGCCCTTATATAGTCCGCGCTGTACTTATAGTACTAGTTAACCCTTGTACACAATTTGAACGGTCTATCCTAATTTTAAGTAACTATTTTTAGTAATTTCGATTATAAGCCTTTAAAACTTGGGAGGTCTGAGAGGGGTACAGAACCACCACTCCAATTGATCCCAAATTAGGGGAACACGCAAGAGATAGTAAAGAACACCCTTGTGGCAAATTGGAAGCTTCTACATTTTTTCAAGTTGTTATCTTTATTAATTTTAAAGATATGCTTTAAGGTCTTCGGAAATGTGTGGCTGGTCTCCGACCCACTACTCCAATGGGACCCAAATTCACAAGACACTTAGGAAATAGGAAGGGACACCCTGATACTAAATTTGGAGGTTCTATCTTCATTGGTTTCGGAATTATGCTCGTTTGGCCTAAATTCGATCAAAAAGTTCTAGGTTCCGAACCCATGGTCCAATCCCGACCTTACGTAATTTCCGAAGTAGTTTCATTACTAGTAACCTACAGCACAAATTTGATGAAGATAGCGTCATTAGTTGTTGAGTTATCGTGATTTTTTATATTTGTTCGTTAGCCCTGAAACCGATTAAAAGGTCCAGAATCCAAACCCATGGGCCGATTTCGCCCATATGCAATCCCCGCCGTACTTTCAGTCCTAGTAACCTACAGTTAAAATTTCATCATGATAGCTCCATTATTTTTTGAGTTATCGTGCCTACGGACGGACGGACGGACATGGCTATATCGACTAAGGCGGTCACGCTGATCACAAATATATATACTTTTCCATATCTAGCTCGCTTCCTTTAGGTGGTTACAAACACCATACCAAAGTTAATATACTCCTTTACCTATTCTATAGGTGTAGGGTATAAAAACAATTCAAAACCTGCAGTACCACCTACAGAAAGCAATGCAGCGTCAACCGCTTGTGAACATCCATTTAATTATTAATTCATTTCGGGGGGAGAATGTTCGCAGAACATAAGTTTTTAACATTATAATATTTATTTATTTATTTGACTCATGCTTAACTCAAACACGTTACAAATTTTTTACTTAAAACTAACAAAGTGTAATAAAAGATATTAAATATTACAAAACTAATTAATGCAAAACTAAATTTATATAAAAAAAATCATGCAAAGAAAAAAAAAAAGGAAAATAGAATATTCAATTAAAATATGAAACAAAATTCATTAACAATATTCAATATAATAATAATTAAAGGTTTAACAAAAAACAAAATTATTAAACAAATTTAAGAATAAAATTGAATATGAAAAATAATAAAAAAAAAAATAAACAAAAATCAATAATAAAACTAAAGATAATCCCAAAATTTTACCGATGCAAATACAAATCTTTCTTTAATGTTAATTTGGTTAGTTGAAGGTTAATACAGTGTTTATATTTATTGCATAAAGCCATCATTCTGTTAAGAGGCTCGTATTTACCATAATTGGTACGGTGAAACTGAAGATAAAACATGTTATGTGTTCTTAATCTAGAAACTGGACAGAAAACTACCCTATCAAGTAATTCCTTAGAAATAGTGTTGCCTTTGAGTAATTCTGTTAAAAATATTATATCAGCAACCTCACGACGTTTTTCAAGAGTGTTATGATTTAATAAATTTAGCCGATGCTCATACGGAGGGAGATTGAACGGATCTTCCCAGGGCAGATGACGAAGAGCAAATCTAAGAAATTTCTTTTGGACAGATTCAATCCTATTAACATGGACTCTATAAAATGGATTCCATACCTGGCTGGCATACTCCAAATTGGGTCTTACCAAGCAAGTATAAAGAGAATTAAGAACATAAGGGTCTTCAAATTCTCTTGCCCAACGCTTGATAAAACCCAGCATAGAATTTGCTTTATTTAATATATAGGTATAATGAGGTTGAAATGAGAGTTTACTATCAAAAAATACTCCCAAATCTTTAATTGAAGCAACAAATAGAATAGTTTGATTATTAAAAGAATAAGTAAATGATAATTGATTTAAACGACGCGTAAAAGAAATAAAAGCACATTTAGTAATGTTAAGAAGAAGGTTATTATTAACACACCAGTTATGAAAACGGTTTAAATCATCTTGTAAAGCTAACGAATCATCTAATGATTTAATTTTTTTAAAAATTTTCATATCATCGGCATATATTTTAATGTGACTATTGTAAATTAATGAAGTAACATCATTTATCGAAATAATGAACAATAAAGGGCCAAGATGACTACCCTGAGGAACCCCAGTGAGAGCCAAAAATGGGGTCGAAATTATAGATCTAAATAGAATTGAATAACTTCGATCTGAAAGATATGAGGAAATCCAATTTATAAAGTATGAGGGAAAACCTAATTTTCTTAACTTAAAAATGATAATATTATGGGGAAGAAGATCGAATGCTTTACTGAAGTCGGTGTAAATTACATCAGTTTGAAAGCCATCCTCCATATTTTTAAGAAAAATTGATGTAGCCTCAACAAGGTTAGTAACGGTAGACTTATTTTTCACAAAGCCATGTTGATATGGTGATAAGAAGGTGACGCAGTGATCATAAATAGAATCAAAAACAATTAATTCAAAAAGTTTTGGAATCGAGGATAGTTTTGCTATCGGTCGATAATTAGTAATGTCATTTTTATGATCTTTCTTATGAATAGGTCTAATAAAAGCACTTTTCCAAATAGATGGAAAAACCCCAGTAGCTAAAGAGCAATTAAATATGGTGGACAGTGGGCCAGCCAAAGAGGCAGCGCATTTTTTTAAAAATAAGTTAGGGATACCATCACTTCCAGGACTTGGATTATCATCAATTTTATTTATGTAATTCAATACCATGTTAGAATCTATATTAATATTTGTAAGTGTAGTTTTCGGAAAATTTTCAAGGTGAGAGAAATTTGCTTCATTTACAGAAAAGGTTGAAGTAGAGTAACTAGAAGAAAAGAATTCACGAAAAAATTCGCAGATGATTTTGGAGTCATTACTAACAGAATTTTTATAATTGAAAAAGGTTGGGTATTGATCACTTTTTCTTTTAGAGTTTACAAATTTCCAAAATTGTTTTGGATTGGCTTTGATATTCGATGACATATTGCGAACATAATTTGAATAAAGATTATCAGCCAAAAATTTAAATTCATTAAACAGAGTAAGAAAATAGTTATAGTCAGAATTCAAGTTACTTTTGACAAATTTACGCCAGGCTTTATTTTTTTTATTTTTTAATGTTTTGAGATTTTTATTAAACCAGGGTGGACTGGATGCATTCGTAGTATCAACTACAAGAGGAACAAATTGAGAAATGGAAGACCGAATAATTCCATAGAAGTTATTAACAGAATCATTTAAATTAGAAGAAGGAATAAATGAAAAATTATAAGAGGTCAAAAAATTATTAATATCATCGAAATTGGCTTTTACAAAATTAAAACGATGTGATAAAGAAGATTCAACTTTCGCAGGGGGAAAAGAGGAAAAGGAAAAACAAATAGGCGGGTGGTAAGGATCGATTCTGACTAATTCAATTGGGCAATCAAGAATAACCAAATCGTTCCAGTTCGTAGTGAAAATAAGATCCAATTGATTACCTCTATAATTGAATTTCGAAGATACTTGTTGAAAGTTGAAGGAGTTTAAAGAATCAATTACTAAGCACTCAATATTACTAATCAGTTCTTTTGGTACGAAGTAAGGTTCTTCATCATGAGCAATCCAACTGATATTAGGTAAATTAAAATCACCACATAGAATGATATCATCATTTGCGTTGATTTTGCTAATATATGACTCAATTACTGATAAATAATTAGAATAAAGTTCAAAGTTAGAAGCTGGTGGAATATAACAGTTAATGATGAATAAATTATTGGATAGCAGTTCAACTTTAATAGCCATAATTTCAGTATTTTCAATTGATTCAGTTTGAGAGCAAGTCAATTCTGAGGAACAAAATGAATTTTTTATTGCGATTAATACTCCTCCACCTTTCGAAGTATTATCCAGAGTACCATATCTATCCTTTCTAAAAACATTAAAAGATGAAGAAAAAAGTTCTAAATTGTTAATTGAAGAAGTAAGCCAAGTTTCAGTTAAAATAAAAATATCAAAGTTTAAAATGGTAGAATTAGAGAGAACCGTTTTCGTTTTGGTACGTAGACCTCTTACGTTTTGGTAATAGATGGATAATTTAGGTAAAGTGTTGCAAGGATTAACTAAGGTAAGAGGAGATAAATTAATATTAACTAGATTTTCTCTCACTTGGAAGCGGACGAAAGTACTTATCATGATTTTCCCTTACCCTTTGAAGATAATTAATTCTGTTAGACGAAATATGAGAAGCATATGACTTAAGATCATTCAAGGCATTTACCGCAGAAATTCCAAATGTGTCATGATATCTAATAAAAATATCACGCAACTCATTAACATCAGTTGGCAATCCTTCTTGTTGAATAGCAATTTTCAGTGATGTATTAGTTTTTCCACCTATACAAACATCATTAGACTTATTATGAAGATAGGCTAGATAAAGTCTAACATTTTCAAAAATTCTGCTATCCCTAAGTCTGGCTAAAACATACCTGCTATTATTATTATCTTCTAAAGATTTAAGTGTGACCTTAACAACAGGTGGCAAAAGAGGGTCTAGCACTGGTGGTAGTGTAGGTATAGAATTAGAAACATTTGAAGAATTTGAAGCTTTCAATACTTGAGATTTTTTTGGTAGTGAAGATTTTACATGAGGATTTAAGGTTTCACCTTGAACAAAGTTATGGTACTTAGTCAAAGTGGAAGAAAGAGATTTTTTTAATTTAGAAATTTTAGTTTTAAGAAAAGAATCACTAACATGTTTATTTAAGGAGGATTTCGGATCATTTGAAAGTGAAGATTTAGATTTAAATTTAATTTGTTTTTTATTGTTAAGAGGTATATGATTAATATTATTTAAAGAGTTATTAGTATTATTGCTAGAGTTTAATCGATTAATTTTATCATAACAAGTAGAAGCTGTTATTGGAAGTTCAAGAAGGCTCTTAATGTTATTTACTTTTGGGTTTGTGTTAGCAGTGAAGTTAAGTGTATAAGTATCACTAGAAGGAACTTTAGGTACATCGAAAAGATTAATTAAATCATTACCTGAATTGTTTGCTTTAACTGTATTAGAATTATTAATATCTGTAGAAGTATCAGTTATTAGTGGGTTAATTGAATTTTCAAAATTATTATTAGTATTATTAGCGTTAGTAGAATGTATGTTAGGTTTATTAATTGTATCTATTTTAGTTTTAGAAAAATTTGAACTTGCATCTATCAAATTTAACGAAAATTTGGGATTACCTTTAGTCCTTAGCTGCTGTGGCGTAAGAGGTCGCTTAGGTTTATCAGGTTGCTCTGGTTTAACAGGTCTATTTGACGTAAAAATAACAGCATCCGAAGTCCAGTTGGTAGTATGTGCTCCAATTTTGTCCCAAATATAACCATTATTGGGATCCAGTAACAACTGCATTGTACCATATGGGCCAGTTAGTTTAAAACATCGAAATTTAATGTTTTTTCTTTTAATACGATTTGGAGTAACATTAAGACAGGAAACTGAATTCACGCGAAACTCATCTTTTATAAATCGAAGCATTTTAATACAATCGAAGGAACGTGGAGCTCCGTTAATACAAATAGATGAATTTTTTAACTTCTCAATATTAGCTGAAGAGAGGTTAAAATTGTGTAGTTTCGATATTCTACGATCCCATTCATCTTCAGTCCATATAGTCCCAAATTTATGTACTATTATTGGATCCGTTTGAATACCAATATCACAAGTTTCCAGAGTATTTTGAGTACCAAATTCGCATGTTGTAAGTGTACTCTGGACTCCTTTATTAAAAGTTTCAACCCTTTTGGAGTTAGAATCTTGAAGGTTTGTGAGCAGCTCCAATAAAAATAAATTTGTAGAGTTATGTTGTTGTTCCAGTTTTTCAATAAGAGAATTATGTTGAGAAGCTAACAGTTTGTTAAATGCAGATACATCAACATGTTGGCGACTAGAACCAGCTCCGATGATATCTCTAATGTTATTTTCTAAGTTGGCAAAATGTTTAGGCAGATGTGCGAGAACTTCTGTTTTGATTTTTTCAACAGCATTGTCATTAATATTTTGGCCTGAGACACGGCTGCATAGTCCATCAAACGACTTCGCCATGTCTTGAAAAGCGTTTGTATTACTCACGATGGTGTTGTTAGTTTTATTACATAGTGATGTTTTTTCATTTGCAAGATCAGATATTGTTTTATGAATATTGTCAAACATACCACGCAACAAACCTTCATGGTTTTGACAATCCTCACAAATAAAAAATGAGTCAAGAGATGGATGGTACCAATCTCTGCTAAAACCCATACAAACTCCATGTAACTTTCTTTTACAAAACGCTTTGCAAATAACAAATTTGCTTTTCTTGTCAAAATCGAAGCAATTTGCCAAATCGCATTTATAACTCATTTTAAATATGAAGAGTAAAAAATTATACAAAAAAAAAGAAAAAAAAAAGGTTAACTGAGTTTATTCACTTTAATAATTTAATTTATAAAAGTTTAAAGTTTTAAGTTTTTTTTTTATATTTTATTTTTTTTTATTTTTAATTTAAATTTAAATTACTTAATCAAAGTGATCAAATTACGATTAAGCACAAGCCAAAAAAAAAAAATAATTAAAAGTACACAAAAGTTTTTTTATTATTTTTTATTATATTATTAAATTGTTCATTAAAAAAAGCAAAATAAATTGTGAGTGATCAAATTACATATGAAAACAATTGCACCACATTAAAATTTTATTTTTGTTAATTAATTAGAAAAAAAAAGACACTATTGTTTTCTTTTTATTTAAATAATTAATATAAACCGTAATTTCGCGAAAAGCGTGTGATTCAATTGAGTAGTTTGATAATACTGATAAACTTAACATTAATATATATAACAACTTTTATATATATTAACTAATTTTAATATTGTTTATTTCATAATTGTTTAACGTACATTTTTGCTTATTATGCACATTTCTTTGAAATATAATTTAATTGAACTTAACTTAATAAAATACCTTTAAAGTCATTGTACTAACCTACATTCATAATTTTAATTGTTTTAAAGTAAGTTAAATATTTGTTGTGTCAGCTAATTTCGTTGCATAATGTATAATTATTATGGAAATAAAAATTGTATTTAAAGACGTAATTTTAAGTAAAATATAATCATTAATAAATATGAATTCTAAACTTAAATAAGTTTTTTGTTTATTTTTTTGTGATTCAAACATATATATTCAAGTATTTTTTACAGAGATGACAAAAATATAATTTTTCAATATTTTTTGAAATGTATAATTTTAGGATTTACAATTAAGATATCAGTTTTTCTGATTGAAATTCAAAAATTTTAAATATAAATTACAATGAAGTTTTAGGTAGATGAAGATGTATAGGAATTATCAATATAACTTTGGAAATTTTTTATCAACTTCATTTACCTATTTAATATTTATTATAAATTACACAAATATAATTTTTTGGGAAATTCAATCATAAGAGGTATACCTATTCATTAAAATAACTACCTAATTTATTTTATTATACAAAATTACTTTGTTTATGAAATATTGTGATTTCTTAATAGAAGAAATATTATTAGTAGATAAATATTTGTAAATAAAATATCGCACTATGAAAGAATGAAGGATTTATTGTGAAAGTTGGATAAATTTCTACATTTCTTTATTTAAACCTTTCCTTCTAAATTCTTCCAAAAAATGTCTAGTAAATAAGATTTCTGAATTGCATGTTTGAACAATTGGTCCAGTTATTGTGGATAATAAATTCCAGCAATTATTGATAGTAGAATGATAAACAAAATACGGTTAAATAGTGCTTTAAAAAAGAAAACATTCTTTTGGCTACATAATTTTACTAAAAAGTCAAATTTATTTTCAGTATATTTTAATTTATTTTATTTTATCATTTATATATTTAAATCATAAAATGTAACTTTTAAAGTGTAATTTATAAAATATAACTTAATATAAAATATAACTTAATATAAGAATATACTTTTATATACATATATCGTTATGTTATGTTACGATTGGTATACTTTGTTTGTGCTATGAGTAAAGCTAAAATTTCCATTTGTTTATATAGATTATTTTTTAAATTCTTCAATAATATATTTTATTTAGAATCAAAAGATTTTGTATAAATGTGCTTATATAGTTTCACGCTGCCCGTCCATCTATCTCTACGTCTGTCCGTAAGTTTACAAAAACAAGTAAAGAAACAGTCAGTTGGTTCAAATTTAATGGGAAGTCCATAAGTCATTTAAAAACAATAATTAGTTTGGTCGTAAAACATAGCTAACCAAATTAAATTTATAATACTAAAAACATTTTCTAACTAGACTATCTATAAAACAAGTAAAGAAACAGTCAGTCGGTGCAACCGACTTAGAAATACCCTACACCTATTTGGTTCAAATTTAAGGACATATCCATAAGTCATTTTAACACCATTTAACAGCTGTTATTAATTTGATCGTAAGACATAGCTAACCAAATTAACTTTATAATACTAAAAACTTTTCTTTTTACACTTTTCTAATTACACTATCTATTAAAAAATATTACAAATTCTTACTAATTTATCTATTTAAAAATATTAAAAAACAAACAAACTTGAAATAAATGAAAATATATTTATTCAAATTCAATTACAAAATGAAAAAATTCTAATTATTAAATTTTGTGATAAAAAAAAAATCAAAGCATAATATATTTACTAATCGAAATTTTTCAAAATTGCAATTATTTTAAATGGTTAGTTTATATACCTAATAGAAAAGCTTATAAACGCAAAATAAACAATAAATGTATTTCTAAAATACAATTACAAATTTAGACCTTTTCATATAATTCATTTAAATATAAAAATAAATTTTACATAAATGCAGCAAGTTCCTTTGAACATAGCTGAACCATTACAATTAAGTCTAGATTTCGGAGACACATAGGACAAAGGAAATATATTGTTTGGCTTTGAAATTAAACTCGACCAGAACCAATTCCCATGGTACTTTCATTACTAGTAACCTACTGTTAAATTTCATCAAAATACCGGCATTATTTTTTGAGTTATGGTGTTTTTAAGATATATGTTTTTTAGTCCTTGAACTTGTCAAGGGTTCCATAACCCGAAACCATGGTACGATTTCGCCCATATGCAGTCCCGTCATACTTTCAATAGTAGTTAACCCTTGTATACAATTGGAACGTTCTATCTTAATTTTAAGTTACTAGTTTTATTAATTTCGATGATAAGCTTTTACACATTTGCGGGGTCTAAGATAGGTCCTGAACCACCAGTCCAAATGATCCCAAATTAGGGGGGCACGGAAGAAATAGTAAAGAACACCCTGGGCCAAATTGGAAGCTTCTACATTTGTTTCAAGTTACTATTTTTATTAATTTCGAAAATACGCTTTAAGGTCCTCGGAACTGAGTGGCTGGTCCCCGACCCACTAGTCCAATGGCGCCCAAATTTCAAAGACACTTACGCAATAAGAAGGGACAACTTGATATCAAGTTTGAAGGTTATATCTTCATTGGTTTCGGAATTACGCTAGTTTGGCCTAAATTCGATCAAAAAGTTCTCATTTCCGAACCCATTGTCCAATCCTCACCGTACGTAATCACCGCCGTAGTTTCATTACCAATAACCTACAGCACAAATTTCATAAAGATAGCCTCATTAGTTGTTGAGTTATCGTGATTTTTAATATATGTTCGTTATCCCTGACACCGACTAAAAGGTCCAGAATCCGAACCCATGGGCTGATTTTGCCCTTATACAGCCCGCGCTTTACTTATAGTACTAGTTAACCCTTGTACACAATTTGAACGGTCTATCTTAATTTTAAGTAACTATTTTTAGTAATTTCGATTATAAGCTTTTAAAACTTGGGAGGTCTGAGAGGGGTACTGAACTACCTCTCCAATTGATTCCAAATTAAGGGAACCCGCAAGAGATAGTAAGGAACACCCTTGTGGCAAATTGGAAGCTTCTACATTTTTTCAAGTTGTTATCTTTATTAATTTTAAAGATATGCTTTAAGGTCTTCGGAAATGTGGGGCTGGTACCCGACCCAGTACTCCAATGGGACCCAAATTCCCAAGACACTTAGGAAATAGGAAAGGACACCCTGATACCAAATTTGGAGGTTCTATCTTCATTGGTTTCGGAATTATGCTCGTTTGGCCTAAATTCGATCAAAAAGTTCTAGGTTCCGAACCCATGGTCCAATCCCGACCTTACGCAATCCCCGAAGTAGTTTCATTACTAGTAACCTACAGCACAAATTTGATGAAGATAGCTTCATTAGTTGTTGAGTTATCGTGATTTTTTATATATGTTCGTTAGCCCTTCGATCGATTAAAAGGTCCAGAATCCAAACCCATGGGCCGATTTCGCCCATATGCAATCCCCGCCGTACTTTCAGTCCTAGTAATCTACAGCTAAAATTTCATCAAGATAGCTCCATTATTTTTTGATTTATCGTGCCTACGGACGGACGGACGGACAGACAGACGGACGGACGGACATGGCTATATCGACTCAGGCGGTCACGCTGATCACAAATATATATACTTTTCCATATCTAGCTCGCTTCCTTTAGGTGGTTACAAACACCATACCAAAGTTAATATACCCCTTTACCTATTCTATAGGTGTAGGGTATAAAAATATTACAAATACTTACTAATTTATCGATTTAAAAATATTTAAAAACAAAAAAACTTGAATTAAATGAAAACATTTTTATTTCAATTCAATTACACGAGAGAAAAGAAAAATTTGAATTATTAAATTTTGTGATAAAAAGATAATCAATGCATAATATATTTAATAATTAAAAATTTTCAAAATTGCAATTATTTTAAATTGCTAGTTTATGTACCTATCGAAAAGCTTATAAACGTAAAATATGCAATAAATGTATTTCTAAAATATAATTACAAATTTAGAACTTTTCATATAATTCATTTAAATATAACAATAAATTTTACATAAAATTTTAATATAGCTTAAGTATTGAACACAATGTCTTAATTATATATGATATAATAAAATATGTGATATAATAAAAATTAAAAAAAAGGAATTTGATCGTTTATTAAAAAAATATTTTGTTTTTATAAAATATTATACAAAAAATGTTTTATGGTAAAATTCTTAGCCTTTTAAAAATATAAAAGTGTAAAAGGATTTCTTAGGAGCCATCTGAACCACCACTGCAATTAAGTCAAAATTCGGGGACACATAGAAAATAGGAAATATATTTTTTGGCTTAGAAATTATACTCGTTTGGCCTCAGATCGATCAAAAGCTTCTAGAATCCGAACTCATTGTCCGAACTCGACCAGAACCAATTCCCATGGTACTTTCATTATTAGTAACCTAGAGTTTAAATTTCATCAAAATAGCGGCATTATTTTTTGAGTTATACTGCTTTTAAGATATATGTTCGTTAGCCCTTGAACTTTCAAAGGTTCAAGAACCCAAAACCATAGTACGATTTCGCCCATATGCAGTCCCGGTCATACTTTCAATACTAGTTAACCTTTGTACACAATTGGAACGTTCTATCTTAATTTTAAATTACTATTTTTATTAATTTCGATGATAAGCTTTTAAACCTTGGGGGGTCTAAGAGGGGTACTGAACCACAACTCTGATTGATCCAAAATTAGGGGAACGCGCAGGAAATAGTAAAGAGCCCATGTACAAAATTTGAAACTTCTAAATTTGTTTCAAGTTACTATTTTTATTAATTTCAAAAATATGCTTTAAAGTCTTCGGAACTGTGTGGCTGGTCCTCAACCCATTACTCCAATTGGTTCCAAATTTCAAGGACACTAACGAAATAGAAAGAGACACCCTAATACCAAAATCGGAGGTTCTATCTTCATTGGTTTCAAAATTATGCTCGTTTGGCCTTAATTCGATCAAAAAGTTCTAAGTTCCGAACCCATTGTACATTACCCTCCGTACGCAATCACCGCCGTAGTTTCATTACCAGTACCCTACAACACAAATTTTATGAAGATATTATATGCGTCATTTATTGTTGAGTTATCGTGATTTTTTATATATGTTCGTTAGCCCTTAGAACGATTAAAAGGTCCAGAATCCGAAACCTTGGGCCGATTTCGCCCATATGCAATCCCCGCCATACTTTTAGTTCTAGTAACCTACAGTTCAAATTTCATCAAGATAGCTCCATTATTTTTTAGTTATCGTACCTACGGACTGACGGACATGGCTATATCGACTTAGGAGGTCACGTTGATCACAAATATAAATACTTTTCCACATCTAGCTCGCTTCCTTTAGGTGGTTACAAACACCATATCAAAGTTAATATACCTTACACCAATTCTTTAGGTTTAGGGTATAAAAATAGGTTAATGGAAGAACTTTTTTCTGTAGCCCCACCCGTTAGGGAGCTACGGCTTCCTAAAATCGGAAAAGGTCTATATATAAATTGTTATAACAAGAATTTTTTTAGGTATATTTTCAATCTGAAAACGGTAAAAGACGACCTGTTTTATAAACTTTATAAATTTTTAAAAGGCAAATGTTTAGGGTTGCCATATGTAACTTAGATTTACCAGTATCCAAGAATCAATTTTTCCAAAATTTTTGGTACCACATATCTTCTAAACGTTTTAAGCTAGAGAAATTAGATCCTTTGAAATTAGTAGGAGTTGGTTAACAAAATTTTTATATCACGCCCCTTATTTAGGAGCTATAAGGGCTTGAAAATGGAAACTAGTTTTTATACTGTTTTTATAAGTAAGTAGTAACTTAGTCACCAGTGCATATATTTCCTAAATTAAACGTTAACATTGAAGCTCCAACGTTATATTTCGATAAAAAATTCAATATGAAACGAAACACTACATAATTTTGAAAAGGTGCTTTTTTAAACACCCTTGGTTTTTTAGACTAGTGTTTTAGTCCATTCGCTTAAGTATTATTATGTAAGTATTTTTGATATACTTACATAATAATACTTAAGCCCATAACTAATTGTGAGATATGATTTACGTAATCTTTCCAAGTTAAAATTTTATTAAATTTCACTCGCAAGTTTTTATACTTGTTTTCATATTTGATTTAATTTGATCTGGGGAAGATCTCTTATAAGTGACCAAGTCTGTGATTTATGAGGATTTAATCTTAATCCATTCCCCTCATCATTGATTTTACCTATATATTTATGTAGTTTATTAATTAGACCACAGATGAAAATTTGTGCATCATGTGCATAGAGTCTGCATAAGGAGGTAGTCAGATTATAATAAAGATCATTAATAAATAGTCAAAATGTTAGTTCCGTTACAGAAGACAGCGATCTCCCAAAAATCATGACACAAATTATAGTAGACAAAGGATTAATGTGTATTTTTTGTGATAGTACACAATTACTTTAAAATTCCAAAATCTTTAGCAAAAATATTTCTCTTGTAATAAAAATTTAAAATTCCTAAAATCTTCCATTAAATCGACAGATGTGACAGATAGAAACGAGATACTGACGATTATCAAAAACGAACATTTACGCAACAACCATCGCGGAATAAACGAAGTTTTTAACGAAATAAAAACAAAATACTATTATCCCAATCTTTTAGTTGAAATAAGTAAAGTTGTAAACAACTGCGAAGTCTAAATACAGCAAAGCACTATAGGAATCCTGCTAAAATTCCCTTCAAAATTTCTGAAATACCAAAGCAGTTTAACGATATTGTGCAGATTATGTTCCCACAATATATCAAGGTGTAAAATTCACCAATATTAAAATATTTTTCATTAATGAGAAAATTCGCTACCAAATTTTCTCATATTGTAATTTGATTCTGGTCAATTCTTTATTTAATAATTTCTCATTCTTTTAAATTTCCCGACAAAGAAAACCGCGATTAATATATTTTTGTTCTCACCGATAAATTATTAACAAAATAATTATTATCTTTCTCGCTCTAACAACATGATCTATATGATGGTCACTATTATAATTTAAATTTCCCATCATAAGTTTTTCGCGACAAATTAAATCGCGTTCAATAAATTTTCTCATTAGAATTAGTAACAGTTCAGTCTTGTCTTTTCCTAATAACGGAACAAATAAAATCAAACTTACAAACTGAGGTTTATAAGTTATAATAAATAAAATAATAATTATAATAAAATCAAACTTACAAACTGAGGTTTATAAGTTATAATAAATAAAATAATAATTATAATAAAATCAAACTTACAAACTGAGGTTTATAAGTTATAATAAATAAATTGTAAAGAAATATTTTTTTCAATTCGAGATTTGTAAAAATTAAAACAAATATAAACTGTAACTAATTAAGAGAATAAATAAAATAATAATTTAATTTTTTTTTAATATATAAAACACTAGTTTTATTTCTGGCGCAGTCGGTAGGATACCGACACTGTAATATTAAATAACAAAAAGTGTAATTTGTTAACAATCAAAAACATCCTAAAGTTACAGTGAACTTTCTTAAAAGTATTATCGGTATAATACAAAAAAAAAAAAAAAAAAATTTAATAAAAATTATTAAAGTTGAGACTTAATTAGTAAACAATTTATAACTAAAAACAAATAAAAAAAAAAAAAGTTGTAAAAAAAAAAAAAAAAAAATGGCTTTATCATTCAACGATATCATTAAAGAAGCTCGTTCCGTTCCTCCATTTACGGGAAACGACTCGTATTCTCTATCTTCATTCATCAGCGAGGTAGAGACATTAATATCCTTAATAAATGACAATGAAATTGGTCAAGCCTATGTTAGCAGAATACTTTTTGCAAAAATACAAGGGGAAGCTGGCGTTGCCATGAGGAGATTGCAGAACCCATCATGGAACCAAGTTAAAGCACAACTAATTAAAAGTTTCGGAGTTACGGAATCATACTTAAAACTAAAGGAACAAGCAGACCAAGTGACCAGTAACAAAAACGTAAGTCAAATTTATAACAAATTAAATATAATCTTAGATAAGTTAAACCTTAAGTACTCTTTAGATCCTTCTAAACCTAGCGAGTTTAACCCCACAAACAATGAAAACTCTATTTTAGAAAAATTTTTAAATAAAATAGAGCGGGTGGACGCTATGTTTATAAGGACTAAAAATATAACATACTCGAAGAAGCTTATCAAGCCCTTGTCGAGACGGGGATAAATAATATAAATTTTAAAACTGGAATTGCTTCGTATAATGACAAGAACTCAAATAAAAATCGTTCGTATAATAATAATAATATTAATAAATTTAACACCCCCAATCAAATTTACGGTAAGACTAATTACCGAAATTTTAATCATAATGTTCCTCATAACAGTCGTCAAAATTTTCCTAATCAAACTCGTTATAGTGGTAATTATAGAACAAATGCTAATTCAGGTAGTTTTAGAAACAAAACCAATGGACACGAACCAATGGACACGACAGAACCTGTCGAAAATTTTCATTTAACGCCTCGAATAATAGATTACCCATAATCACATTTGACATAGAAGGGAAAAAGGTAGTTTGTTTGATAGATACTGGAGCAGCTACCTCACTTATAGACGAAAACATCTTTTCTCATAAAAGATTTAAAAAATTAAAAAACCCTATAGAACTCTGTACAATTACGAGTAACCAAATTATATTTAATGAAATTATTACTAAAACTCCAACCGAATTCAATGAAAACAGTTTTATGTCTTGGAAAGTAACGCAACTCTCAAATAAAAAATTTAAAGCAATTATAGGCCTAAATTTACTTTTGCCAATAGGTGCTAAAATTGACTTACTCAATGGTGGAATTGAGGTCAAAAACAAACTTATAAAGTTTAATTACACCTGTCCCGTTACTAGCACAAACCAATTAGAGTCGTTACAACTAAATAACCATGACTTATTTGAAAAATTAAAAAACAATCTTCTAAACAAAGAAGAACAAAATTTTCTAAGAAAAATTATACAAAAAAATCAAGACCTCTTTTTTAAAGAAGGTGACAATTTAACTAGTGTTAGCGGTGTAAAACACCAAATTATAACAACTAATTCCCAACCAATATATAGTAAAATATATAGATTTCCTAAGGTTCATGAAGAGGAAGTCAACAAACAAATAGAAGAAATGTTAAATAAAGACATTATAAAACCCTCTAGTAGTCCATATAATAGTCCTATATGGATTGTCCCCAAAAAGATCGACAATGCCGGGAAACAAAAATGGCGGATAGTAATAGACTACCGCAAACTGAACGAAATTACCGTAGACGACAAGTTTCCTATTCCCAATATTGAATCTTTGTTCGACAAACTCGGACGAGCTCAATATTTTTCAACCCTAGATCTCGCTAAGGTTTTCCACCAAATCCTAGTAGATGAAAAAGATAGGGCTAAGACCGCGTTTTCCACACCTCAGGGTCATTTTGAATTCAAGCGAATGCCGTTTGGACTCAAAAATGCACCGGCTACTTTTCAAAGGATGATTAACTTTGTCCTGAGAGATCAAATAAATAAAATTTGCGTCGTCTATCTTGACGACATTCTGATATTCTCAACATCTCTTCAAGAGCATGTTGAAGCAATAACAGAAATATTTAAAAAATTAAGGGAATACAACTTCAAAATTCAAATCGACAAATGCAACTTCTTTGCAAAATCAACGGAATACTTAGGACATATCTTAACACAAGAAGGTATTAAACCAAACGACAAAAAAATTGAAGTCATTAAAAATTTAGAACTCCCCAAAACATGCAAACAAATTAAAAGTTTCCTCGGTATAACAGCCTACTATCGTAAGTTCATAAAGGACTATGCTAAAGTAGAGCAACCACTAACAAAATGTCTAAAGAAAAATAATAAAATCAATTTGAAAGACATATCTTATAAAGATTCATTTAAAAACTTAAAGATCTGATCACCAGTCCTCCCATACTACGCTACCCAGACTTTAAAAAGAAATTCACACTCGTTACAGACGCATCAAACTATGCTATTGGTTCCGTACTACAACAAGATGGTAGACCAATATGTTTCGCAAGTAGAACTCTAAACGAACACGAAATAAAATATTCAACTATAGAAAAGGAGCTATTGGCCATAATATGGGCAACTAAATACTTTAGACCCTACTTGTATGGTGTAAAATTCTTAATTAAAACTGATCATCGACCACTAGTTTGGCTCAATTCTCTCAAAGAACCTAACGCAAAATTACAACGGTGGAGAATAAAGCTTAATGAATACGATTTCGATATCGAATACGTGAAAGGGAAGGAAAATAAGGTTGCAGACTTTTTAAGTCGTATAAACGCAGAAAAATTTGAGATTAACACTTTTGAATACAATACAAACAGACAAACAATAAAGCGATCTAAAAAACGACGAATACGTCCTATTAGCTCTGTTTGGAATGAACCTGAAACTATAGAACGAATGAAAAAGTACGCTCGTATAAAACCTCGGAAACACGAAATAAATATCGTAGAAAAAAATATTTCCGAAATGGCAACTATTCATAGTGGTGTCGAAAATTTGGACGACCACTTTCCCATTTCAGAAAATATAGTTAATAAATATTTCAGTCAAATTCATTTAGTTAAAGAGAAAGAAAAAGAAATAATAATAAAGTACAATTCTTTTAGACAAATTTATATAACAGACATTGAGCTAAATAACGAAGAATACTTAAACAATATTTTACGAAGATATATAAAAAAGGGGACAACGAGAATCTTTTCAGAATTAAAAGACTCTCGATATAACATACTACAACAAAAACTAATACAACTGTTTTCGAATAACAGAAAAATTAAATTTATAAAATGTTCAAATAGGGCAATTGACTTAAGTACTGAAGAGGAAGCAATCAAAATTATTGAAAACACACATAAACGAACCAATCACAGGGGTATCTTTGAAAATTATAATGAATTAAAAACCACTTATTTCTTTCCAAAATTTAAGGAATTAATTCACAAATACATTAACAATTGTGACCCATGTAACTTAGCGAAATATGATAGCCAACCAATTAAATATAAATTTGAAATTACAGAAACACCCTCTGAGCCTAACGAAATTCTACACGGAGATTTGTTTTTCTGTTATAAAGAGGTTTATCTCACCCTTATCGATAAGTTTACAAAACATATAATGGTTCAAAGACTGAATGACAGAAACGCTGTCACTATCATTCACTCTTTAAAAAATAGATTTTCTATATTTGGGAAACCTAAGAAAATCGTGTTTGATAACGAATTCAATAGCATTAATATAAGAGATTGTTTGAGACAAGAAGGTATTGAAGTACACTTCACTTCACCTCGTTCTCACACGGGTAATTCACCCAGTGAAAGAGTTCACGGGACTCTGAACGAGCATCTACGAATTCTAGAAGCTCAAAAACCTAAACTTTCTCCTTTAGAAAAGGTTTTATTTGCAGCTGGAAACTATAACAACTCTATTCACTCTGTCACATTAGTAAGACCAATAGATTTTCTAAGAAATAAAGTTCCAAGTTTATTAGTTATCAGGGAAAGATTAGAGAATGTAAAAAATAAAACAATAGGAAAAATTAATGAAAAAAGGAAACCCTTTATACCTCAGGGAGACTCAGAAATTATTATAGAAAACCCAGAAGCAGTACGTTATAAACATAAACAAAAATATATAAAAATTAAACCAAAACTTCTTGATAATAAATTAAAAGATATAAGAAATAAAAATATTCATCCATCTCGGATTAAAAGAAGCTTTAAATATTTTTCAGATAACAAAAACACCGAAATTAATAATGAAATCACTTCTATTCAAAATATTACTAACAAGCCTAATGCTGCGAATTGCTCTACCAACTAATTTTACTAACGCAGACATTAAAATAACAAAACTAGAAGGACAAAGTGGATTCCAAATTATAAAACAAGATGAAATGCCTTTAATTCAAAATTTCTCAAAAATTTTACACATTATAGACCCTTACGAACTAGAAACAGCACTAGATAAAATTAACGAAACAATAACTATCGTATTCTCATCAGACGAAGATAAACTACTAAAAAATCAACTTGTAACTCAAGTGACCCAAACAAGACATAAAATTAAAACTATAATTTCTCACCGCCATAAACGAGGACTTTTGAACATAGGTGGAAAAGTTGCAAACTGGCTTTTCGGACTTGTAGATAACGATGACAAAATTGAAATTGAAGAACATTTAAAAAGCTTAGACTTAAACAATCATCAACTCATCGCAAATTCGAACAAACAAATTCAAATTAACTCGAATTTTTAAAACAATATCGAAACATTAAAACAACATATTTCAGAAAATAGAGTTCTTACTTTAAAAGCATTAAATCATACAACTGATATAACAAGAAAAAGTATTAAAAATATACATTTCCTTTCTGTCCTATCTAACATTAATCTTCTAAATTCAGAAATAGTCCAAATCCAACAAAATATCGTATTTGCAAAATATAATATTATGAGTAACTCTATACTAACAAACGAAGAAATTGACGAATATGATATAGATATTTTAAAATACAAGAATTTAAAATGCTCTTTTCTAAAATTTAATAATAAACTAATTTTTGTAATATTAATTCCAAATTTTACAAAAGATCTTGCCGTAAAATACAAAGTAATTCCAGTTCCAAATAACAGTTTTGAAGAAATTCATATAGAAAATACTAATATTTTAAAATATAAAAATAAGCTATTTATTGATAATGAAGAAATTAATATTAGACTATTAAAAAAATTAGAAGATTGTACCAATAGTTTACTAAATGAAAATTATAATAAATGTAAAAAAGTAATAAATAAAAACTATGAATTAGTAGAAATTTTACCAAATATGATATTGGTCAAAAATGCTAAAAATATAACTTTATCAAATAATTGTAATAACGTTGATTATAAGTTAGAGAAAAATATTATTGTAATATTTAATAATTGTACTATAAAAATTAATGATGTCATATTTTCAAATTTAGAAAAATCTGTAAAAAATCATATAATTTTGCCTAACTATTTAGAAATTGAAGAAAATGTTACAATAAAAACAAATATTGAAAACATTCATATTAAGCAACTTGAAAATATAAAAGAAATAAATAAAATAAAGCTTAAAACCAATAAACATTCAATAATGTATTATATTATCATATTTTTAGTAATAATTTTAATAATACTAGGGTTAACGAATGTTATTCTAATTTATGTAAAACCCAAGTATTGTAAAACCAAAACAAAAAAAGATAAAATTGAACTTCAGAACACTCAGGAGATTGTTCAGCCCAACGTTGGGGGGATTATGTTCCCACAATATATCAAGGTGTAAAATTCACCAATATTAAAATATTTTTCATTAATGAGAAAATTCGCTACCAAATTTTCTCATATTGTAATTTGATTCTGGTCAATTCTTTATTTAATAATTTCTCATTCTTTTAAATTTCCCGACAAAGAAAACCGCGATTAATATATTTTTGTTCTCACCGATAAATTATTAACAAAATAATTATTATCTTTCTCGCTCTAACAACATGATCTATATGATGGTCACTATTATAATTTAAATTTCCCATCATAAGTTTTTCGCGACAAATTAAATCGCGTTCAATAAATTTTCTCATTAGAATTTTTTTTTGTGAATTAATCAATATGATTAATTCTTTAATTAGAAGTTTCCCACAGTATAGTTTGTGCTGACCAAACAAATTAATAATATAAAATGACCAATTATTGGTAGTAACAGTTCAGTCTTGTCTTTTCCTAATAACGGAACAAATAAAATCAAACTTACAAACTGAGGTTTATAAGTTATAATAAATAAAATAATAATTATAATAAAATCAAACTTACAAACTGAGGTTTATAAGTTATAATAAATAAAATAATAATTATAATAAAATCAAACTTACAAACTGAGGTTTATAAGTTATAATAAATAAATTGTAAAGAAATATTTTTTTCAAATCGAGATTTGTAAAAATTAAAACAAATATAAACTCTAACTAATTAAGAGAATAAATAAAATAATAATTTAATTTTTTTTTAATATATAAAACACTAGTTTTATTTCTTGCACATGGATAAATGATATCCAGAAGGAAACAAAATCTATTTGACAACTATAGATAAGTTTTCAAAGTACGCCACCATTCATAAATTAAACGACCGGAACTGGATTTTTATTTTAGAATTCATTAAACAAAGAATTCAATACTAGGGTAAAATAAATAGACCCATATCTGATGAAGATACGTGTATAGTCCATAATTTAGTTGACCTATTTTTAAAAGAAAATAGTATCAACTTTCATCGAACTACTGCTAGATCAAAAACGGGTAACAGAGATATAGAGAGGCTTCACGGCACTCTTAATGAATATTTAAGAGTCATAAATGCCAACCATAATACCGAAAACCCCGATAACCGTCTTTTCAACATCATAAACTCATATAAGAATACTATTCATTCAACCACAAAACTGAAACCGATTGATTTGAATTTACAAAAAAAAAATTTTGTTTTTGAACGACAACAAAATTTGAAAGCGAAAAAATAAAACGTATTGAAAAGCATAATAAAAATAGAAAATATAATTTTTAACTTATACAAAGTATTGTAAAAAATAGACAAATAGCACTAAATACAAAAAACTGAAAAATTACTCGAAACAAAACTATTATATTATTGACACTAGTAACAAACGAAATACTAAATACTATAAAACGCAGTTAAAACGCAAATATAAACATCAAATCAATTTTTATACCCGTATGACTATATAGTCCAAGGGTATAATAAATTTGCCATTACGTTTGTGACGCAGAGAAGGAGGGGTGGTAGATATAGACTCAAGTGTATGGATCGGATCAGAATCGAAAAATAAATCGATTTAGCTATGTATGTCCGTCCGTCCGTCCGTCTGTCTGTCCGTCTGTCCGTCCGTCATCACGATAACTCAAAAATTAAAGGAGCTAGGATTATGAAATTTTCACAAATTCGTTTTTATGCAAAAAACGGAATCGAGTTTTAAATTCAGCCATTTTGGTCCACGGGTTCGAGTACCTGCCATACAACTTCTAATTTTATATGAGCATTACTCTGTACCTATGGAAGCTGCGTGTCTGAAATTTTGCCAAGAGTAGTTTAGTATAATGGCCAAAGTTACTGCAAAATTTGGTTGGTCTACTGCAGAGGGTTCGAGTAGCTGCCATACAACTCCTTCTTTTATATGAGCTTTACACTACACCTGATGAAGCTGGGTGTCTGAAATTTTGCAAAAAATAGTTTAGTGTAATGGCCAAAGTTACTGCAAAATTTAGTTGGTCTACTGCTGAGGGTTCGAGTAGCTGCCATACAACTCCTTCTTTTATATGAGGATTACACTACACCAAATGAAGCTGGGTGTCTGAAATTTTGCCAAAAATAGTTTAGTGTAATGGCCAAAGTTACTGCAAAATTTGGTTGGTCTACTGCAAAGGGTTCGAGTAGCTGCCATACAACTCCTTCTTTTATATGAGCATTACTCTACACCTAATAAAACTGAATGTTTGAAATTTTGCCAAAAGTAATTAACCGGATGATATAATGTATATGTTACGGTCATACGGGTATCCCAGAGTTGACACAGTCTACTCTACTACACTCTTCCTCGTTTATATTAGCTTTACACTACACCTGATGAAGCTGGGTGTCTGAAATTTTGCAAAAAATAGTTTAGTGTAATGGCCAAAGTTACTGCAAAATTTGGTTGGTCTACTGCTGAGGGTTCGAGTAGCTGCCATACAACTCCTTCTTTTATATGAGGATTAAACTACACCAAATGAAGCTGGGTGTCTGAAATTTTGCCAAAAATAGTTTAGTACAATGGCCAAAGTCACTGCAAAATTTGGTTGGTCTACTGCAAAGGGTTCGAGTAGCTGCCATACAACTCCTTCTTTTATATGAGCATTACTCTACACCTAATAAAGCTGAATGTTTGAAATTTTGCCAAAAGTAATTAACCGGATGATATAATGTATATGTTACGGTCATTCGGGTATCCCAGAGTTGACACAGTCTACTCTACTACACTCTTTCTCGTTTTTTTCAGAAATGATTCGCATGATTAAATTATCAATGAAGCTCAAAAGGCGGAAATCACACCAATATACACCGAACATGGCTGTTCTATATTAAAACTGGAAGAAATACCTATAGTAGACAGTTATCGCAATATTTACATATTATAGATTTAAGAGAATTTGACAACGCATTTGATATTTTAAAAACAATGATAGTGACTCAAATTTTATTTTTCTAGAAAAGAAAATGAAAATATTAGAGCTTAATATAAATAGTCTTATTCCACGAACTCATAGAAGTAAAAAGGTCTTCTAATCATAGAGGCAAATGCGTTGAAGTCTCCCAGGAACAATGGATTCTGAAGATGCAAGTGAAATTTATGGTCATTTAGAAAATTTTAACAATTAGTTGATCAGTCAAACAAACAAATAATAATTAATCACGAACTAACGAACTCAATTAAACAAATAAAAAATCATATTAACGGACAAAAAGCTAAGTTTAATAAATATTTTAGTAATTCTATTAATATGTCAAAGGCAATTTTCAGAAAACTAAGTGTATATCAATACGGACTTCAGACTAACGCCGACATCTCACTTTTAAATACACTAATTGAGAAAATAAAAGGCAATATTTTACTTAGTAGACAAAAGCTGTTAGCTCATCATAATACTTAATCGGCTTATTTTTTCCCATACAAATATAAACATCCATTTTCAGAGGAAACTATTTGACCAATTTTAATGAAACAACAACAATGGTATTTATAGCCTTATGACTATATAGTCCAAGGGTATAATAAATTTGCCATTACGTTTGTTGGGGGGGGGGGGGGGGGGGGTGGGGGGTAGATATAGATTTAGCGATGTATGTCCGTCCGTCCGTCCGTCATCACGATAACTCAAAAAGTAAAGGAGATAGGATTATGAAATTTTCACAAATTCGTTTTATACAAAAACCTGCATCGCTATTTAAATCCACGGGTTCGAGTACCTGCCATACAACTTCTAATTTTATATGAGCATTACTCTATACCTATCAAAGCTGCGTGTCTGAAATTTTGCCAAAAATAGTTTAGTATAATGGCCAAAGTTACTGCAAAATTTGGTTGGTCTACTGCAAAGGTTCGAGTAGCTGTCATACAACTCCTTCTTTTATATTATTTATTATTTATTTATTTATTTATTTATTTGAACCAAAACAAGGTTTTTACAAAAAAAATTCTTAAAACTAAAACTTATAATTAACATGAAATTTGATTACATTGCCAAAAAAATTTTAAAAACATTAAGAATCAAAAGTATAATTATTTGTTTATTTGTAGAAAATGCATACAAAGCAAAAACACAGTTGAAATTAAATTTATGAATACTAACTGTATTAACTAACTGTATAAAATAACTAAATTAAAAAAAAATAATATGAACTTGAAGTGTAATATGATATAATGAAGGTTAAAATTATTGTCTTAGGTCATGAATGAATTTTAAGTTTAATTTATGTTTAAAAGTGTATCGAGAAATTTGTGTAGAATAAAGATGACTGTGTTTATTGAATGTAATGCAACATCTATTTATTGGTTCATTTTTTCCATATTCAGTTCTATGAGTATTTTCAACTAAGTATTTAGTGCTTCTCGTATTTCTCGCACCATTATGAGGATATGAGGATTACACTACGCCAAATGAAGCTAGGTGTCTGAAATTTTGCCAAAAATAGTTTAGTGTAATGGCCAAAGTTACTGCAAAATTTGGTTGGTCTACTGCAAAGGGTTCGAGTAGCTGCCATACAACTCCTTCTTTTATATGAGCATTACTCTACACCTACTAAAGCTGAATGTTTGAAATTTTGCCAAAAGTAATTAACCGGATGATATAATGTATATGTTACGGTCATACGGGTATTCCAGAGTTGAGACAGTCTACTCTACTACACTCTTCCTCGTTTTTTTTTAGAATATTGCGTTTTTTCAGATGAAAACCTGTCTTAAAATTAACATAAATTTAAATTTAACGGTCACGCAGTTCAAAGTTGTGGCTTATGACTCCAATATTATGCGCCGACTTTCTATATAAATGTAATTCATTTTCGGTTGCGACTTGCAGCTCAATCAAACTATAGTAGGTGCCGACTTATATCTTCTTTTTGTTTTGTTTAGTTCAAATGTTCAATGAACAAAGAGATTGAAATCTTTTTATATTTTTTTTGTTTTTCTTTTCGTTTTTTTTTTATCTTAAAAAGTGAACGAGAAATGAGAATTAAAATTCTGGTGAGATAAAAATAAGTTCTTTTCGAAATGAAAGCAATACATTTTGTTTACACAGCAGTTTTCATTTATAACGAACTCGGTTTTACCAATAATATGTTTACAGCGACATATATTGACAGATAGTGGTTTAAGTTTTAGAATTTGTTTTGTTATGTATTTATTGGATCAAGGTAAAAGAAAATTATGCTTCTTTTGATGTACCTGTCAATTTTAATTATACTAAACGTTACACTTTTTGACAAAGAATTAAATTTTACCTACATTGGCATTATACATATTATTATACATGTTTTTGTTTGAGACTGTCACATTAAATAAGATTTAGAAAATGAGTTTGAATAGTCCATTCTAGAATTAGCACATTCTACAATGTTCAAGTTTTATACTAATTTTTCAAAATTCACAGCATTCTTTTAAAACGACATTCGTTTATTGTGACGAGTATATTCTGTTCCTTCAAAGCTGTTATAAGCGAAGAGTACTGTATTCTGTTTTTGTTTTAAAAAAAAAAAATTGTTGTTGCTTTTTGTTAAGTTTTTTGTTAAATAAAATAAATCGACTTTTGAAATATATTCTGTATTTGCCATTACGTTTGAGCGTCATGATATTAAAAAAAAATAATCTTTCTTGAAAAAATAATTTGCAATTTAAATGATTTGTTACTTAGAGCCTAACTCAAATCAATGCGTACGGTGTATAATTTCTAGAAAAATTTTGAAATAAAAAGTTATGTAAATTAATTTACATGAAAGCATACGCGACGTACTGTACCTCGGAGTTTTAATATTTAAATTGTAAATAATTGTTTTTTCTTTTGGTGCTACGATTAAGTTTTAAAAATAAAATATTTTAATATATATTTTTTTAAATAATTTTGTTTAAAACATGCAGTATATTCAAAATAATTGAAAATACCTATAATATGTTTGAAAAACCAAAAAATAACCTTTCTTAAAAAAAATTATTTGTTCATTAGGGTCCAACCTAAATAAAAGCGTACGGCGTATAATTTCTCTCAAAAAATTTACAAATAAATAGGTACATGAATTTACATGAGAAAAACCAAAATACGCGTAACGCGATGTACTGTACCTCGGATTTTTAAAATTTACAAATTGACAAAATGTATAAAAATATTATTATTGAGTTTTCTTATATTTCTAATATTATGTTTTAAAAAATAATACTTTTTTAAAATAATTTTTTATTAACCAATTCTTATATTCAAATTTATTCAAAATACCTATTATATGAAATTAAAAATATTTTTTGTAGGCATTAAGATAAAAAATAAAAATAAATATTTTTCGATAAATTGAATATTTTACGGGCGTATCGATTTACGAATATATAGAAAAACATATTGACGTACTGCCGTATAAAAATTGTACGTCGTATGTTTTGATTTAGTTTAAGCCATAATAATTGAAAAGTTTATTTTACATTCTAAACATCGAATAATGTTTTTTTATAATAAAAAACTATTTTTAGTTTTACTTTGACAAAACAAACGAATTTTATATAATACATGCCTTCCTTTTAGTAAAAAGTTTAGATGAAGAGTAGATAGGAGTAGTTTGTAAATGGAACGCTAATTTTTGTTTCATGAGTACAAAATTGTCAGATTAATTGTCGTACATATATTTGACGTTTTTAAACTACCTGTAATTTGAGAAGTTAATTATATTTAATATATTTAAATATTGAAAATAAAATGAAAAAATTAAAGTTTATTGCTGATAAAGAATATTTTTGAAAATACAGTACAATTTTCTATATGAATGACACCATTAACTCTAATTTCGGCTACTTGACTTCAAATATGTATATGTTTAGCTATACACATAAAGAAAAAGTGTATTAGATTAGACTGTGTCAACTCTGGGATACCCGTACATTATTAGGTGTAGTGTAATGTTCATATAAAAGAAGGAGTTGTATGGCAGCTACTCGAACCCTCTGCAGTAGACAAACCAAATTTTGCAGTAACTTTGGCCATTACGCTAAACTATTTTTGGCAAAATTTCAAACACCCACCTTTCATAATTATAGAGTAATTCTCATATAAAATAAGAAGCTGTATGGCAGGTGCTCTAACCCTGGACCAAAATGGCTGGATTTAAACAGCGATGACGGCTATTGCATAAAAAGGAATTTGTGAAAATTTCAAAATCCTAGCTTCTTTCTTTTTTGAGTTATCGTGCGGACGGACGGACATACATACATATTTTTCTATTCTGATCCGATCCATACACTTCAGTCTATATCTACCCCTCTCCTTCTCTGCGTCTCAAACGTAATGGCAAATTTAGTATACCCTTTTCACTAATGGTCATTCGGGTATAAATAGTTCGTATTTCGACCACAGGGCGATACCAGTTACATTTTAACTATAGATGAAATACAAAAATTCAATATTACAATCAATATTTAGCCATTTATTAAAAACAGTGTAATTTAATAAATGAATATTCTATAATTTTTGTAATTTTTATACCAGAATTTTCTGAAGAACAATTTCTTATACCAGAATTTTCTGAAGAATAAAATATTTTAACGCTGTCATTTCTCCATTTTCAAATGCAAAAAATGAACAATTCAGTACTGAAAATGAAAAAGTGATTACATATAACAAAAGAACATGTATTTATTTTTAACTTTAATGTAATAAATAACAAGTGATGAAAATAACCGAGGGTTTTTAAAAAGCACATTTTCAAAATTATATAGGGTTTCTTACTGAGTTTGTTTATCATTTATGCTTAGCAAGCTTATGATGGATCTGCCCACCCCTCCTGTTCCCACCTTTCTATTTTTTTAGGTTCTCGGAAATCAATTGGGAACTCCACCAAAATTTGGAATTTTACCTAAAATTTTATTATTTTAGCAAAACTGGTTAAAACTAAGAGACAATTTCTTCAATTTAAAGAAACCCTTCCAAATTTAAAAAAAACCTTTAACGTTTAATAAAAAAACCTAAAATATAATGCTAAAGCTTAAAATTTGTACATTTGTATAAAAAAATTTGAAGAGTTTCAAGTTACAGGTGTTTCAAAATATCAAAATTTCAATTTTCGAGCCCTTATAGCTTCTAAACAGGGGACTTGACAAAAAAATTTTGTTAACCGACTCCTATTAATTTCTAAAGGTCTAACTTCTCCCAAAATTTCAAGATACTACCTTGAACCTTTAGAAGATATGCGGCGCCAAAAATTTTGCAAAAATTAATTTTTGCATAATGGTAAATTTTAGTACCGTATGGCACTATTTTGTGTAGTTTTCGGATTGAAAATATACCTAACATAACTTTTGTTATAACAATTTAAAAATAGGGCTTTTTCTAACTTTAGGGGGCTGTAGCTCAGTTACGGCTGGGGCTACAGAAAAAAGTTCTTCCGTGAAAATATTTTTTTTTGTAATACCTACCCGTGGTTAAAATTTCTTTTCTCTATTTCAAACAATTTAAAAATTTTTATAAACATACGGACAGACAGACGGACAAAGTGAAACTATATAAGTACATTTTTATATTATATAGGGTGTCTTACTGAGTATTTTATCATTTATTTTTATAAAAATATATATAAAAATAAATGATAACATTATCATTTAGTTATTTCATCAATTTATATGACTTATATTGAAATCAATACTTAGAAAATAATCGCAATGCACTCAAGAAAACCTGTTAAAAAGCGCAAAATATAATGTTGGAGCTTCAATGTTAACGTTTAACTTTGGAAAAATATACACTGCTGAATAAGTTACTGTTAACCATATATGTTTTAATTTTGAAACCAGTATCTCTTCAATGGAGAAGGTTCCTAAATTGTCGCTTAACAAACTTATTATGGATCTGCCCACCCCCCTTCTGTCCCCACCTTACCATTTTTTTAGGTTCTAGGAAATTAATTGTGAACTCCACCAAAATTGGAAGTTTTACCTAGAATTTTGTTATCCAAGCAAAAATGGTTAACAATAAGAGACGATATTTTCACTTTAAAGAAACCCTTTAAATTTTAAGATAAACCTTTAACATATGTTTAAATATAATGCTGAAACTTCAAATATTATATTTTTGTATAAAAAAATTTGAAGAAGTATTTGTGCCGATTCAGATAGAAAGTCAGATTGAAAATACACAATTTCAAGTGATGTAAAATTTTTGTAAACATACGGACAGACGGACTGAAAGAGTAAAACTATATAAGCACATTTTTACAAAATTTTCTAAAGGAAAATAATTTAATAAAATTCTCAAATTGTAAAATCAAAATTAATAATCATTATCAATCAATCAATCAAAGTCATATCATTATGCCCAGCTTTAATTTTAGTTTGATAAAAATAATTGAAAATGGAATTTTAGAAAATCTTAAAACTGAAAATATAAAAAAAAAACAAAGAAAGTATTGAATTTAAACATAATACTGTCACTTACTCATTGTCAGCAATTATTGTAATTATAATATTGGCAGTAAAATAATTTTAAAGCTCGTTCTAACTAATTATAAAAATAAAATTGTAGATGTGATTAAATTATCGGGAGATTAAACAACCAATATAAATAAAGCCGATACTGCTATGTTTTCCGAGACGAAATATTCTAAGAGGGGAAGTGTTATATTCAGCTTAAAATATAACGTGGGAACCTAAAATATAATTGTTCGCAATTTGACACCCTTATTAAAACGTTTAGTTAAGTTCAACATAGTCAAATAAATATTTCCTTAATTTTATTTTGTAAGAAGCTTAAAATGCTAACTAACAATATTTTGAGCTTTAGATTTAATTTTATTAAAAATGAAAAAAAATTGAATAAGAACAATAAAATTTACTTTTGAACAGAACTCTAAACGCTGAAGTTTATTATTATATGTTAAAACCGGCAAAATAACTGGAAGGATTAGTTTATTAATCTTAATATAAATATTAGACCAAGACCGTTGCATAATATTTAATCAGATCGATTGAGTAATAAAAAACGATTTAATTGCGAACGAAAATCTATATTTATATTAACTCTGGTAGCTGAGTTGGGTGAACAGAGAATTTGTCATTTATATCAACAATATCAATGCCCTCAACGTCATTACTTTTCGTTAAAATCGTTCCTTATAAATATATTAAATCAAATTTATATAATCAAGCTCCTAATAATAATAAAATAAGAATAATTGAATGCATAATTTATTTAAGTTGATTTAAACTTAAATTTATTTATTTACGGCGGATTTAAATTTTAATTATTTTATTTACGATACATTAGCTGGTCCTTTGATGTTATATGAATTAGTTCACCACCATTTGTATTACAAAAATATAATTTTCCTTTATTAATTAAAGTTTTGTTTAGCGAGCCGTCACTTTTCAATTTATTTACAAGCCGTTGTAAGTTTAACATGAATCGAGGTTAGCTTTGATTCACATATATTCGTTTGTTATCTGTGTGACCAATATGAGAAGCATTTAACGTTTTAAATTTAAAGTAATTACTATGGATTTTTTTTTTGCATGTGTAGCAAATTTAAAAATAACAACCTTGTCATTAATTCCTTAGATATCACTAATGCAGCTGATACCTTCATTAAATTTGATTATTTTAGCAATATCCGTAAATAAATTAAGCATATTCTCCTTGCAACAATTTCTATGCCCGAAATAGCAAGATCTTTGCTGTACACTTTATTTTCCAAATCACTTATTCTATTAAATACTTCCGCATAACAATTGTTGAAGGTGATATTTTGATTTTGAACAACTTCATTAATTGTTTGCTGAAAAATATTTAACTTTTTATCCACATTTACTTCGATTTGGTCAAGTCGCTGATTGATGGAATTAAGACGTATGTTGATAGATTCTAAAGTTTCCTCCAATTTTTTTTTATATGAGCCTCAAGTTCACTAAAGTAGGTTGTTGAACACTTTTCTAATGAAATAATCTGCTGACAAATTTGGTTAATTAAACCAGTTATATTATCAGCATTTAAGCTTTTAGTTGTGGAGAGACCTGAATATGATGCAACATTCGCGGGAAGCTAGTGCTATTACTCCGAAGTTTCATTATACCCGTGCATACATATTTGACATCGGGTATATTAAAAATTCTCCTCCATTTGTAACGCATTGATCTAGACGAGCTAAATATAGTGTCAAAGGTACGTTTGTGATCAGCATCGAAAAGTAAATCGATCTAGCTATTTGTGTCTGTCCGTTTGTCCGTGTTTCAGCATGATACCTCAAAAACTAAAAGAACTAGGGTTTTGAAATTTGCAGAAAGTAATTTTTAGACAATTTATAGGTTCCCTATTGTTTTTGGCTAAAATCGGATCAAGGCTTCGAGGAGCTTCCATATAACTTCTTTGCACCAATATGAATTTCTTCAAAACTAATTATATTAGGAGGATGAAAATTACACATGGTTTGTTTTATCATGAATCAAGCACCTTTATAAAGTTTCAAAATATTACTGCTACGTTTGCGGGGAGCTGCCATACAACTTCTTTCCACCAATATGAATTTCTTCAAAACTAATTACACTTACACATGGTTAGTTATATAATAGAACTAGCACATATATGAAGTTTCACAATGTTAGATAAAGACTCAAGTGTATGGATTGGATCAGCATTGAAAAATAAATCGATTTTGCTATGTATGTCCGTCCGTTAGTCCGTCCGTCTGTCCGTCCGTCATCGCTATTTAAATCCAGCCATTTTGGTCCATGGGTTCGGGTAGCTGCCATACAACTTTTTTTTTTAAATGAGTATTACTCTGTACCTATTACACCTGCGTGTCTAAAATTTTGCCAAAAGTAGTTAAGTTTTATGGCCAAAGTTTCTGCAAAATTTGGTTGGTCTACTGCAGTGGGTTCGAGTAGATGCTATACAACTTCTTATTTTATACGAGCATTACTCTCTATAATATAATGTATATGTTACGGTCATACGGGTATCCCAGAGTTGACACAGTCTACTCTACTACACACTTCCTCGTTTTTTTTTTATTGTTTTATATTGTTATTTTATGAGCAAAAATTATGAGGTAGGTTGAGTCAAATTTTTTTAACTATTTTACTTTTTTATATATTTTTTTGTAATTTATGTAATAGCATAAGGGAATTAAACATCGGTTTATTTTATTTTATACATTATAGTGGGTATGCACGGGTATCTAAAAGTTTGCAAGGGTAACTATAATCTACCTCGTTTTATTAGCAAATTCAATATTCATAATAATTGAATTTTTATTTGTGATGTTTTTATTTAGCACATGTTTTTATTTTTAAAATGGAATTAATCGTGGTGAATTTATTTTTTAATTAATGAGTGATTTTATAAGGTTCTTAATGTAAGTTTGTATTATGTTAGAGTAAAATTGGCAAACTTTTACTTATATATTATTTTTATTTGGTAAAATAATTTAACTTTAGATTATTTTCCCATTTTATTTGCAAAAGGTTTATTAGTTATAGAATAATGTTCATATAAAAAACGTAGTTATATGGCAACCACTCAAACCAACTGCACTATCCCAACTAAATTTTGCACAAACTTTGGCCATAAAACTAAACTATTTTTGGCCAAATTTCAGACACACAGCTTCAACAGGTACAGAGTAATGCTCATATAAAAACAGAAGTTCTATGACAGCTAATCGAAACCACTGCAGTGCACTACAGTAGAGCAACCAAATTTTGCTCAAACTTTGGCTCTATAAATATATTATTTTTAACAAAATTTCTGAGTACCCAACTTCATTAGGTTAGATTAACCAAATTTTATACATACAAAAAAAGTGAGGAAAAAAACCAAGGTATTTTAAAAAGCACATTTACAAAATTATTCTTACTGAGTATTTTATCATTTATTTTTATAAATGTATATAGTTATGTTCTTAATTAATTAAACTATCCTCTTTGATGGTTTATTAAAGACTCCTTTTTTATTTTCACATTCAAAACTTATTTTACTTAAAACTAGTATAATTTACAAACTGTACTTTTTACATAAAGTGCTTAGCAAGCGCGTTCTGTGATATTCATAAAAAATACTTATGCATTAAACACTGTGATATAGTGTGAACAATAATATTAGTTTATGTATTGAAATGCTGCGTTAGCAAAAGTAAGTTATTTTAAAAGATTAGAGTTAAGCTAATTTCGTGAGAAAGGAAATTAGCTTGTATAATTTAAATGGAAAGAAAGAATTTATAATTTGTAGTGTAGGAGGTTAAAGTTATATTCCGTATATAACTCATCCACACCTAGATTTTTCCGTCCCGGAAAAATTATTAAGTGTTGCGTTCTCTATCATAGGTGTATCGCAAACTTTTTGTGCAATAGTATTAACTTTATTTCTTTCACGATATTTTAAAAGTATTATAAACATTATAACGATAAGCATTATTACAAATATCACAGAGCTTAGCGAGTATTGAAATATTTTGTTCTTAAAATTTATGTATGTAATAGTTTTTCTATTTTCTATATTTTCTGAATTTACATTTTCCAGAGTTAAATTATATATTATTTTATTTATTTTTAGGTTCAACAATGCTAACATAATTTTGTTTTGATACATTTTAATTTTATTTACAAATATTACATCATTAATTGTTACATCACAATTTATAAATTTTATTAAATAATGTTTTTCAATTATAACATCTTCTTTTTGACAATTTTGTGATAATTTACTTTGTTCAATGTTTTTTGTGATTAACAAGCCGGAATCTATTTCTTCAATAGACGGTTTATTGTTAATTTTAAAGTTACATGTATTGTTTTTACTAAATAAATTTGAAATACAGTTATTTTTATGTGATTTTAATTCTTTTTTTTCTACAATTTGCTTTTCAAATGTAAATATTACTTTTTTTTCAGATACTATAATATTTTCATTACTTATATCTAGTTCTTGTTTTACTTGATTGGGAAATGGAATTACAATAGCACTAAAATATTTTTCAACAGTGAATTTTGGAACTAGAATTGCTAAAATAATTTTTCTTCCTTTTAAAATTACGCTACTTTTAATAAATGGAAAAGTTTCCGTTGTTATATTGAAATCTTGGATTTCATTAGGCGAAAGAATGTCATGTGCTAGTACGTTCACAAGTTTCACAATTATTTATAAATTTAGTTATTTCTTTACGAAAGTTTGGATAAAAATATTTTTGTGTCAGTTCTAAAAAGACTTCATTAATACCTCTATGGTTGTTTTTTAGGTGTTCGTCTTTGATGACTGTAATTAATTCATTTTTATTTATGACGTTGATAAGGTTTCGGATTATTGAAGAATTTTCAGATTTTTATTTGTAGCAAAGTTTCTAGAATACAGTTTTTGGAATTTTAGAAACAATTTTATATTTTCGCAATACACACGTATTAGATCTTTGTCTGGTAAAATTCGTTGCATTAGTTTTAGTAAATTACTATTTCGTGATATATGCACTATATTTTGTATTTTTTTATGCACAATTTTTAGAGAAATTTTTTCTTTATTTCCTTCTTTTAAGAATAATTGGTTCTTGAATAAATTTATTGGTTTTTCTGTGATATATATCAAATCACTAGAATCTTCTTGAGCGCTATGAATAGTTGCACCAGTTGATATAACATCTCCGTTATTACAAGTTTGAGCATAATTCAAGCTGTTTATCTCATTAGAAGGTTGGTTTAAATTTTCGTTTAGAAGAGAGATTTTCATTTATTTCATTATTGTAATTTTCGTAATTTTTTTCGACATTTATGCGAGACAACCCATCCGCTGCAACATTTTGTTTACCCTTAAGATACTCTATATCAAAGGTAAACTCATTTAGTTTGATTTTCCACCGTTGAAGCTTACAATTTGGTTCTTTTAAATTGTTCAACCAAATAAGTGGTCTGTGGTCCGTTTTGATAGTGAATTTCCTACCATATAAGCAGGGTCGAAATTGTTCAGTTGCCCAGACTATAGCAAGTAATTCTTTTTCTATTGTTGCGTAGTTTTTTTCGTGCTTATTTAAAGTGTGCGAGATAAATGAAATTGGATGATTATTTTGACTTAACACGGCACCAAGTGCAAAGTCAGATGCATCCGTGGTTAAGAGGAAATTCTTACTAAAGTCCTTTTAAATATTCCTTATCTTTTAAATTAATTTTTGCTCCCTTTTTTAGGTATTTTGTTAAAGGGTATGCTACTTTAGCATAGTCACGTATAAATTTTATATAATAGCCTGTGATGCCAAGAAAATTCTTTATTTTTTTTTGCGTCTTAGGCCGCGAAATTTTTAAAATTGACTCTATTTTTTTGGGATTTGGTTTAACACCTTCCTTTGTTACAATGTGTCCCAAAAATTCGGTTTCCCGATTTAAAAATGAACATTTGTCTAACTGTATTTTTAGATTTTCCTTCGATAAGGTTTGAAATATTTTTTGCAAAGAGTCTAAATGTTCTTGCAAAGATGAAGAGAAAATTAGGATATCATCCATATAAACTATACAAATTTTGTTTATGTATTTTTCCAAGACTTGATTCATTAGTCTTTGGAATGTGGAGGGTGCATTCTTTAACCCGCATGGCATCCTCATAAATTCATAATGTCCCGTAGATGTTGAAAACGCGGTTTTCTTTCTGTCTTTCGGGTCCATTTCTATCTGGTGGAACCCTTTGGCAAGGTCTAAGGTGGTAAAATAATTAGCTTTTCCTAATTTTTCAAAAATGCCTTCCAAATCAGGTATTGGGCATTTGTCATCGTCGGTTATGTTGTTTAATTTTCTATAGTCGATAACAATTCTCCATTTTTGCTTTCCACTGTTGTCAAGTTTTTTAGGGACAACCCAAATTGGGAAATTGTATGGGGAATTTGAGTGTTGAATGATGTTATTTTTCAACATCTCATCTATTTGTCTGTTGACTTTGTCTGGTACCTGTATAGTTTGGTATATATAGGTATTTCGTTTTGGATATTTATTGAGTGCTTGATTTTGTTAGTAAAAGAAAGATTATCGTTTTCTTTATAGAAAACATTTTTATTGTTCAGTATAATTTTTCTTAATAAATTTTGCTCTTCTTTATTTAGATGTGTTATATTTATGTGGTCAAGAACGTTAAAGTTATTAACTTCATTAGAAAATAATTCAATAGGATTATCTTGAAAACTTTTGGCAAAATATTTTTCCTCATCTCTTGTCAAAAAGAAGGGAAGAATCGCGTTGTTAGTTTTAATAGTTCTATTTTTATAGTCGATTATTACATTTAGAGGGTCAAGAATATTGTTGACGATTAAACCGTCAAAAATTTTGTGAAAATCTATTTCGAGAAATTCAACTGAAAGGTTTTCTTTGAAGATTTAAAAGAGTGGGAACTTATATTTGGTATTTGTTTGTACTTTATGTTTTAAAGTTTTGAGTTCTTGCACATTAGAATTGATTTTATATTTGGGATTGCATAAGTTTGGATTTAATATGCTGAATTCAGCTCCTGTATCAATAATAAGCCTCAATACTTTTGAAGGAGTATTGATGACGATATAGGGCATTTGTTTTAGTCAAGGGATCGGCCAACTGTGGTTAGATGCGATGTCCATTGCATCCGAATTATTTGTATTTCTAGATATTTTAGACTGATTTGTTCTGTTATCATTGTGAAAATTTTTGTTATTTGGAGTATTATATTTATTAAAATAACTAGAGTTTTGATAATTTTTTTTTGTTAAAATTTGAATTTGTTTGGCCTGAGTATGCTTGATGTGGATTACTTTTATTAGAATTATTTGGGATTTTATAATTTATTTTATTTGTATTTAGGTATGCCTGATTTGAATTTGAATAGTTTGGTTTTGATGTGAAAATTTCTTTTTTATTATAATATTTTTTGTTGAAATTATTATTATAATTTTAATTTGGTTTGGAGTTCTCCGCACGAAGGTTTTGATAATTACCTTCTTTTATTATTTCGTATGCCTCGTCTAAGGTCTTAGGTCTCCTACTGTATATAGAGAATAGTTGTTTAATCTACAGAGGTAATTATTAATCTCTTCATAAAATTTTTCAATATTTTTTGTGACACGACATAATCTCATTTCGTCTAAGAGTGTCTCAGCTGATAACTTTTCGCCATTATTTGTTATCAAAATTTGTTTTATTTTGTCCCAAGTATTAGGATTTCCATTTTTCCTTAATGACATCCTAGCTTCGCCAATAATTCTGTCTTTTGTGTACCCTATTATTAGCGCTGTATTTGTAGCGTCAAAAGTATTGAGAGATGGTATGAGCATATCTACTCGTTCAATAAACTCAGTCAAGTCCTTTGTAATTTTTCCCGTGAAGGGTGAAATTTTGCTCACAAGTTCGAGCATAATTTTAATATTGTCTATTTTCATTTTTTTTTTTTTTTTTTGATTTAAATTTATAAATTATTTATTTAATAATTTTTTTTTTTGTTAAATTATAGACTTATTATACCCTACACCTATAGAATAGGTAAAGGGGTATATTAACTTTGGTATGGTGTTTGTAACCACCTAAAGGAAGCGAGCTAGATATGGAAAAGTATATATATTTGTGATCAGCGTGACCGCCTTAGTCGATATAGCCATGTCCGTCCGTCCGTCCGTCCGTCCGTCCGTAGGCACGATAACTCAAAAAATAATGGAGCTATCTTGATGAAATTTTAACTGTAGGTTACTAGGACTGAAAGTACGGCGGGGATTGCATATGGGCGAAATCGGCCCATGGGTTCGGATTCTAAACCTTTTAATCGGTTTCAGTGCTAACGAACAAATATAAAAAATCACGATAACTCAACAACTAATGACGCTATCTTCATCAAATTTGTGCTGTAGGTTACTGGTAATGAAACTACTTCGGGGATTGCGTAAGGTCGGGATTGGACCATGGGTTCGGAACCTAGAACTTTTTGATCGAATTTAGGCCAAACGAGCATAATTCCGAAACCAATGAAGATAGAACCTCCAAATTTAGTATCAGGGTGTCCCTTCCTATTTCCTAAGTGCCTTGTGAATTTGGGTCCCATTGGAGTAGTGGGTCGGGGACCAGCCACACATTTCCGAAGACCTTAAAGCATATCTTTAAAATTAATAAAGATAACAACTTGAAAAAATGTAGAAGCTTCCAATTTGCCACAAGGGTGTTCTTTACTATCTCTTGCGGGTTCCCCGAATTTGGGATCAATTGGAGTGGTGGTTCTGTACCCCTCTCAGACCTCCCAAGTTTTAAAGGCTTATAATCGAAATTACTAAAAATAGTTACTTAAAATTAGGATAGACCGTTCAAATTGTGTACAAGGGTTAACTAGTACTATAAGTACAGCGCGGACTATATAAGGGCGAAATCAGCCCAACGGTTCGGATTCCGGACCTTTTAATCGATGTCAGGGCTAAAGAACATATATAAAAAATCACGATAACTCAACAACTAATGAGGCTATCTTCATGAAATTTGTGCTGTAGGTTATTGGCAGCGAAACTACGGCGGTGATTAAGTACGGTGAGTATTGGACAATGGGTTCGGAACTTAGAACCTTTTGATCGAATTTAGGCCAAACGAGCATAATTCCGAAACCAATGAAGATAGAACCTCCAAATCTGGTATCAGGGTGTCCCTTCCTATTTCGTAAGTGTCTTTGAAATTTGGACCCCATTGGAGTAGTGGATCGGGGACCAGCCACTCAGTTCTTAGGACCTTAAAGCATATTTTCGAAATTAATAAAGATAGTAACTTGAAACAAATGTAGAAGCTTCAAATTTGGCCCAGGGTGTTCTTTACTATTTCTTGCGTGCCCCCCTAATTTGGGATCAATTGGAGTGGTGGTTCAGAACCTCTCTTAGACCCCCCAATGTGTAAAAGCTTATCATCGAAATTAATAAAACTAGTAACTTAAAATTAAGATAGAGCGTTCCAATTGTGTACAAGGGTTAACTAGTATTGAAAGTATGACGGGACTGCATATGGGCGAAATCGTACCATAATTTCGGGTTCAGGAACCCTTGAAAAGTTCAAGGACTAACAAACATATATCTTAAAAACACCATAACTCAAAAAATAATGCCGGTATTTTGATGAAATTTAACAGTAGGTTACTAGTAATGAAAGTACCATGGGAATTGGTTGTGGTCGAGTTTAATTTCGAAGCCAAAGAATATATTTCCTATGTCCTATGTGTCTCCGAAATCTAGACTTAATTGTAGTGGTTCAGCTATGTTCAAAGGTACTTGCTGCATTTATGTAAAATTTATTTTTATATTTAAATGAATTATATGAAAAGGTCTAAATTTGTAATTGTATTTTAGAAATACTATTTATTGCATATTTTGCGTTTATAAGCTTTTCTATTAGGTATATAAACTAACCATTTAAAATAATAGCAATTTTTAAAAATTTGGATTATTAAATATATTATGCTTTGATTATCTTTTTATCACAAAATTTAATAATTAGAATTTTTTCATTTTGTAATTGAATTGGAATAATTGTTTTTTAATATTTTTAAATAGATTAATTAGTAAGAATTTGTAGTATTTTTTAATAGATAGTGTAATTAGAAAATGTTTTTAGTATTATACAGTTAATTTGGTTAGCTATGACTTACGATCAAATTAATAACAGCTTCTATGGTGTTAAAATGACTTATGGATATGTCCTTAAATTTGAACCAAATAGGTGTAGGGTATTTCTAAGTCGGTTGCACCGACTGACTGTTTCTTTACTTGTTTTTTTTTTGATTTAAGTTTATAAATTGTTTAAATTTAAATTTTGTTGAATAATAATAATAGCAACTCTGAAATAATCTACTACATTTGAATTATATAAGATTTACAGCAGATGTCACTCTTTAATTATATAACAATTTTGTAAATGTCAATCATATTATTCTATAAATGTCAATTTTCCTTTAATGTCATTTTTGATTATATCCTTCTTCTTAATTTTTACATCGTTAAATAAAGACGTGTATATTTTGTAATCTGGGTTTTTATTATTAATCCAGCCATATTTTAATAGGTTATGGGCCCAGACTATAAAGAATAAAGAAGCGGAATATTAATATATATTTATTTTATTGAAAATGACGGCATTTTCTGGAAAAATTCCATTATTTAATGGTGAAAATTTTTGTACTTGGAAGCCGCAAATGGAAGCGGTTTTACACAAAAACCGGCTTTTGAAATATGTTCAGGGAAAGGAAAAAACACCCACTGATAACGATGCAGAAAAATTAGAAATTTTTAATAATTGTGATATGGATGCCAGATGTGAAATCATTATCGCCATGGAACCCGCTCAAGTTTCATTAATTAAAAATTTAAAAACATCTAAAGAAGTCTGGGATTTTTTGGAAAATAATTTTAATAGGAAAGGTACTCGTCAGAAGGTGGAAGAATTTCGTAAGTTGCTTAATAACAAAATGTCAGAAAGTGATAGTATGGAAGAATATTTAATTGAGTTTAATTTATCTATTACACGGTTACGAGAAATGGATGCTAAAATTGATGAAGATTTGCTAGCAGTCATATTATTAGATAGTCTACCAGAATCATACAAAGATATACAGGCAGCATTTGACGCATCTAAAGATTTTCCGACTATTGACACATTACGTTCAAGATTATTAGAAGTCAGCGATAAGAAAAAGAGTTATCAACAAAATACCGATAATGCAATGAAGGTTAAGTTTCAACCAAAAAGAATCGTCAAACCAGGTACGTCAAATTTTTCAAATTTTCCGTATAATTGTCATCGTTGTGGTAAAAAGGGACATATGAAGAAAGATTGTAGGGTAAATTTAGAAAAAGAAAAGTCACGCAATGTGGAAATTTGTGAAGGTTTTATTGCCTCAGAGCTAAAATTAACCACAAAAATTATTAATGAAAATGTAAATAAGGCAAGGCATGTATTGATCGAAAAGAATTGGTGTATCGACAGTGGAGCTACGTCGCATATGTGTTGTGATGAAAATTATTTTATAAATATTGATAAAAATTATTCTGGTAAAGTACATTTAGCTGATGAAAAATTAGTTGATATTATGGGTATAGGAACTGTCAAATTAGATATGAAAATAAATAATAAAATAAAAACAATCTACCTTTATAATACTCTGTATGTCCCAGAATTACGAAGTAATTTAATTTCAGCCAGTAAAGCTACTGATAATGGGTGTACAGTTTTAATTGAAGGGAATAGAGCAAAAATTTTAAAAAATAATTACGTTTTACTTGAAGCCTCAAAAGTTAATGGATTGTTTTACGTCAATGTGATTGAACATTTAAATAAAATTAATAATGCTACTGAAATATGTAAAAATATTAAACGAATGAATTTATTAGAAATATGGCATAAAAGATACGGCCATTTAAATGTAGCACCACTTAAAAAATTAAAAAATAACGAAATGGTATCAGGGTTACCAGATATGCAGTACACTGGTATTGATTGTGTCGCGTGTATAAGAGGTAAACAAACTAGATTACCATTCCCAGTAAAAAATGAAAAATCTTCTAACAATATTTTGGAATTGGTTCATACTGATTTGTGTGGACCAATGAGAACTGAATCAATTGGTAAAAGTTTATATTTTGTTACATATATAGACGATTATTCTCGAAGAGTTTTTGTTTATTTTTTAAGAAGAAAAAGCGATTATTTAGAAAGTTTTAAAAATTTTAAAACTATGGTTGAAAATAATACTGGTAGAAAAATTAAAATTCTGCGAAGTGATAATGCTAAAGAACTGATAAGCAATAATTTTAATAATTATTTAAAAGAATGTGGTATACAAAAACAACTTACGGTTGAATATACACCGCAACAGAATGGTGTTGCGGAGAGAATGAATAGAACGCTTGTTGAAATGACGCGATGTTTTTTAATTGAAGCTAAATTACCAATATTTTTATGGGCTGAACTGATCCACACTTCAGCGTACATACGTAATCGTTGTCCAACTGTTTTAAATTTTGAAAAAACCCCAGAACAAATTTGGACTGGTCGAAAACCAGCTGTTAGCCACTTACGACAAATTGGATGCCGTGCTTTTGCTTTAAATAAAAAGATTGGTTTATCAAAACTTGATCCAAAAAGTGAAGAATATGTGCTCGTTGGCTATTCAGATGAAGCAAAAGCTTATCGTTTATGGAAAAAGGGTACTAGAAATATAATTAAAAGCCGAGATGTTCGTTTTATTGAAAAAATTTATGATGATAATAATAATAACGAAGAGATTATAAATGAAGAATATGAAAAATTTTATGAATTTGAATTTATTGGTTCTAAAGAAATTTGTAAAGAAAGAGAATCGAATGATATAAAAAAATCTGATAAACGTAGCGATATAATACAAATAAACAGTGAATCTAATGATATAAATAAATCTGATGAAAGTAGCGATATAATACAAATAAACAGTGAAGATGAAACGTTTGAAGATGATATATTTGAAGATGCTGATGCTGAAAAAATGAATACACAAGTTAATAAAAATAACAAAGTTAAAAATAATAAAATACAATCCATTTACGATTTAAGACAACGTCAGAAACGTTCTTCAAATAATGCAAAAGAAATAGCCAATATAGTTGAATCCTTTGATGATCCCAACAATTATAGTGCAGCAAAAAATTCTCCAAATGCTGATGAATGGTATCTAGCCATGAAAGAAGAATATAAATCATTAATAAAAAATCATGCTTGGGATCTTTGTGATTTACCAAATAAATGTATACCAATTGGTTGTAGATGGGTGTTTAAATCAAAATTAAAACCTGATGGATCAATAGAAAGACGAAAAGCACGATTAGTTGCTAAAGGATTTGCTCAAATATACGGAATAGACTATGTCGAAACTTACGCTCCAGTTGTACGTCAAAGTTCTCTTCGGTTAATATATGCTTTAAGTGTTGAACATAATTTAAAACTATACCAACTTGATGTGTCAACTGCTTTTTTGAATGGAACACTGGATGAAGAAATTTTTATGACGCAACCGGAAGGTTTTATTGACGAGAAAAACAAAGATAAAGTATGTCGCTTAAACAAAGCTATTTATGGCCTTAAACAGTCTAGTCGTCAATGGTATAAAACCATAGATTTAAAATTAAAAGAATCTGGATTTTTACAATCCCGTTATGATCATTGTATGTATTATAAAAGAAATTTTAAAGAAATAACAATTTTAGCAATTTACGTAGATGATATCGTAATTGCGTCAAAAAAAAAATAACTTATCGAAAAACTGGGTTACCATTGTTGGGTTATGTCGACGCAGACTGGGCACAAGACATAAACGACAGGAAATCTCAAAGTGGTTTTTGTTTTATTCTTTCAGGTGCAGCTATTAGCTGGGAATCACGGAAGCAGCGTGTCGTAGCAACATCTAGTGCTGAAGCAGAATATATTGCACTGACTGAAGCCAGCAAAGAAGCTTATTATCTTCAATTCTTACTCAAAGAGTTGGGATTTGGTTCTGAAAAAGCAACAGATATTTTCTGCGATAATCAAAGTGCTCAACATATAGCAAAATCCGGTGGTCACCATTCTAGAACAAAGCATATAGATTACAGGTATCATTTTATTAGAGATGCCATTGAAAAAGGTGTCATCAATGTGAAATATCTACAAACTGACCAAATGCCAGCTGATGGTCTTACTAAAGCCGTACCAAGAATCAAACATGTTTTTTGTTTTCAACAATTGGGAATGAACCTTTGAATTTTACATTATTTCAACGTTGAGGAGGAGTGTTGAATAATAATAATAGCAACTCTGAAATAATCTACTACATTTGAATTATATAAGATTTACAGCAGATGTCACTCTTTAATTATATAACAATTTTGTAAATGTCAATCATATTATTCTATAAATGTCAATTTTCCTTTAATGGAAAATTTCCTTTAAATATTATAATTTTTTTATTCTGTTGTGATAGTGTTTTGCTATATTTAATTTATTTCTCTCCATTATTGGATTAATGAGCCGCACTTCTAATGGTGGCAAAATAAGTATTTTTATTTTCACTTTTATCATATTATTTTGTTTTTTTTTTTTTATATTATTCTATTCTATAATATTTGATGTAAAGAAGAAAAAAAAAATATTCTAACTAAACAAAACTATCACATAATTAACACAAATTTTATTTTCGATTTTCAATTTAATGCGAACATTAACTTTTTTTCTTTATATATAATTTAAGAACTTTTATTTTATTTTTAAAATTAAATAAATTTTATTTTATTTTTTTAAAAACACGCGTCGGATTTGTTTTGCTTACAATTAATAACTTGTCAAATTTAATTTTTTTTTTATAATTTATTTCTCATACATCTCCTAGCAGTAAACAAAACAAATATATCCATCTCCCTTCCTCTTATGTATGGATGTTGATGCTCTAAATTAATTATTTCATGATTCTCAATTTTTTATATTTTTTTTTTTATAATAGTATTGATAATTGTAAATTAGATTACACTGAAATTATTACACTAAATATAATTTTATGTGTTGATCTCTTTCTTACTTAAATAAATCAATACTAATTATGATATTTTAACATTAAATTTTTCTCTTTTTAAACATAAATTTTTTTTTTTTATATTAAAATCTAAATTACATGTGGTTTTACTTTGTGTGAGTTTGCGACTGTAACTTCGTTCAATAAGGGCACATATAGTGTTTCGCCATTATATCGTGCAAGATAAAAACTGTTGAACTTTGATGTAAGTCGTTTTTTCACTATGAGTAAAATAAAATTAACCGGTGTTAATCATTAATTAAGGTGGTCAAATCGTACATATTTATTTTTAATTTTAATTTCTAAATTTTTAAATTCTTCTTTTCTTTATTTGTTTTAAAATTCAAATATAAATTTCTTTCAATTTCAAATTAAAAAAAAATTCGGGTTTTTGCTTTTATTTCATTTTTCTATTCTTAAAATCTTTCTATTTTAAAAAAAATTTTTTTTTTTTTTTGATTCTTAAAATTTTGTATTCATTTTCAAATTGCCAACTTTTGTATTAATTTTTGTAACATACGTGGGTTGCAGATGAATTTTCATGCCGTAGAATGCCATTTAAACTCTGCAAAGCCAGCTATCCTAGCCCTTTGTGAAACGCAAGTTAGTGGCCTAAAAGATAATTATAGTATTACAGGCTACTCAATTGTTTCACACTTCGTCCCTAAAAGAGGCATCGCTATCTTCATTAAAAATGACATAGCTTTCAACATTCTTCATAAATATAAAGCTTCTACCCCAACCTTCCATTACATTTGGGTCAAAATTCTCGTTGGAAAACATGTCATACATTTCTGTTTCTTATACAGATCACCCAACTCAAATGAACATGAAACTGCTACGGAGATTGAAAATCTCTCTAACCAGATTAATGAAATTTTGGAGTCATGTCCAAAAACTGAAATAGTTCTGGCTGGGGATTTCAATATCCATAACAGAGATTGGCTTCATTTTTCAAGTAATTCTTCTTTGAGCCAAAACTCAATTGGGAAGCAAGTTGAACTGTTCTCATCAATGTTCCACCTTTCTCAACTTGTCCAAAATCCCACTAGGGTCCCTGACCGTGCTGATCAAGAAGGTTACCTCTTGGATCTGTTTCTGACTACACATCCTGAAAAGTATGTGGTTTCAGTAGGTTGTCCCCTGGGGGGCTCCGACCATTGTTTGGTGAAAACAAGCTTCCATATTAACACAGTGATCAATAAAAAGACTCCTCCCAAAAAACTGGTATGGAATTATAATCGTGCCAACTGGGAAGGTTTAAACAACTTTTTTAAAGATTTCGATCGGTCAATGTGTTTTCGCAACAAGAATGTTAACTTTGCTGCAAATGCGATCAGTGAAACCATCTTGCTTGGAATGAGGTTGTTCATACCTCACTCCATGAGAAGTATTCAACGAAAACCGAATGCATGGTTGAATCGCATTTGTAGTAAAGCAATTCATAATAAGGAGGAGGCTTTTAAACGTTATCAACACAATCGGTCAGAGTCTCACAGGGCCGACTATATAGTAGCCAGAAATAGATGCAAGAGAGTTATCAACAAACAAAAGTTCTTATTCAACCAAAGAATAAAACGTAGGTTGCTCCACATGCCAAAGAACAGCAAGTCCTTTTGGATTTTTACAAAGGGGTTAAAGGAGGACGTAAGCGATTCTTCTTTTCCCCCACTTGTTGATAAAAATAACAGAATTGTGTCAGATTCTAAAGAAAAAGCAAACTTGTTTGGTGAACAATTTGCTTCCAATTCAACACTGCCCCAGTCAACACAAAATCCACCTCATATTCCACGCGTTGGCTGTTCCTTTGGTAGAATTTACTTCAGGACACGAACAGTGATGAAAATATTGAAAAATCTTGACGCAAACAAATCGGCCGGTCCGGATGGAATCACTTCAATGGTTCTCAAAAAAACTTATTCCACTATTTCAAAACCTCTCCGCAACCTTTTTTTCCTTTCCTTTACTTCGGGTACTCATCCTGCCCAATGGAAGGTTGCGAATGTTTTTCCAGTTCCAAAAAAAGGCAACAAAAGCGATCCCTCAAACTACCGCCCTATTGCTATAACCTCGGTCCTTTCCAAAGTAATGGAAAAAATTGTAAACATAAAGCTTCTGAAATACCTTGATCGCAAAGGTTTGCTCCATGATCGACAATACGGGTTCAGACCCCGTCGTTCAACCGGTGATCTCATGACTTACCTTTGCGAGAAGCTAAATATCAGTCTTTACCACTCTGGTGAATCTGATGTTGTAGCCTTGGATATATCTAAAGCTTTTGACCGAGTATGGCATGATGCTTTAATAGCAAAATGCGAGGCTTTAGGTTTAGGTAGGGTTTTTCTAAAATGGATTGGAGATTTTCTCTCAAATCGCACAATTCGTGTACTTGTGGATGGTTATACATCCAACCAATTTCAAATAAATGCTGGGGTCCTCCAAGGATCTGTTCTATCCCCAACTCTTTTCTTAATATTTATCAATGACTTACTTTCAATAACCTCCAATCCAATTCACAGTTTCGCAGATGACAGCACCCTTGTGGCTTCCTATGAATTTCATAGTCGCTGTAACATTAATCATCAGATCAACAAACAGCAAAAAATTTCATGACTAGTGAGATGATTTAGCAAAAATCCAAAAATGGGGAGAGTGTAACCGTGTTGATTTCAACACAAAAAAGACCCAATGCTGTTTAATCTCGCGGAAAATTGCAATATCTACCCCCAGCTTGTCATTTCAGGGTATACCTTTGCAGCACACAACAGACCTGAACATTCTGGGTATCGGGTTATACCAAAAATTGACCTGGTCAAACCACATTTTTGGTATAGCTAAAGATGCAGCTAAATGTTTAGGTTTTTTGTTTCGCTGTAAAACTTACTTTACTGCACCTGATCTTCTAAAAATCTATAAAACATACATTAGACCAAAAATGGAGTATAATGCACATATTTGGGCTGGAGCCCCCCAAACCGCACTGGGATATCTCGATAAAGTGCAAAATAGAGCTATCCGTCTTATAAATGATCCCAGTGTTACCTCATCGCTCACTCCACTTAACCATCGGCGAACCGTTTGGTCACTAACTCTGTTTTATTGATACCTCGTAGGGACGAACACCTGTTCCAATGAAATCAAACAATTAATGCCTCTCCTAAAAGTTTTTCAACGTGAAACAAGGAGTGCGACAGATGCTCACCCCTACTCTGTTGAATTAGTAAGATGGCGAAACACGGCTTATGGAAATTCGTTTGTTGTGCGCACATCGCGATTATGGAATCAGTTACCATGTAATGTGTTTCCCAAAGTTGGTAGTTTTTATATGTACGATCCAATAAAGTTTAAGAAGAACATTAACATCCATCTTCATGACTTTCCTTTAAATTAATTCCTTTATCCATCATAATTCAAACTCCTAAATCCTAATCCTAATCCTAATTTCCTTCCCAATCCCGATCCTAAAAACCAAACAATACATTTGTATTTAAGGTCCATAACAAGTTTGGTTTTAAAAAAAATGTGGGTGGTTTTAGTTGGTTAAAGTCCAACACTCCCCAGATGAACCCCGTACAGTGATTCTGGGCGGCTTTCGATGCTTTCCATCAACCTTCGCAAAAAAAAAAAAAAAAAAAAATAAATTGTTTATTTAATTTTTTTTGTTAAATTATAGACTTATTTTTTTTGATTTAAGTTTATAAATTATTTATTTAATTTTTTTTTGTTAAATTATAGACTTATTTTTTTTGTTATTTAAGTGTATAAATTATTTATTTAATTTTGTTTTGTTAAATTATAGATTTAAGAGCGGAAGAAAAAATATTCCGTTAAATTTTGTTGAATCCATTTACTAATGAATTTTAATTTAAAATTATTAATAGTTTTTTTAAAAAGGACTTATTTTTTCTTTTTTTTTTTTTTTCAAGTCAAAAAGAAATTTATTAATAGGTATTTCATAATTTTTTTTTTTTTTTTTTTTTTATATGATTATTTTAACAATATAACGATAATAATATAATCATAATATACATTTAAATAAAAACCATTTGTTTTTTTTTTGTAAATTAAATTCATGAAAATTCTGTTTTTATTTTATTTTAATTTATGCTTTAAGTTGAGAATAAAATTATTTTTTTTGTATTTAAACATAATATTTTGTATACAAAACTGTAATTTTACGCTAAGTAAAAAAGTTTAGTTATTACGATATTTGTTTACATACTATTAATACGTACATATGCATGTAGTTTCTCAATTAACTTTTTCATAGGCACATACATACATTTTTTCTTTAAAATTGTAATTTAAAAAAATTTTTTTTGATTTAATTGTAAATTAAGTTTTATATTTTTAATTTTTATAAAAAGATTTCATAAAATTTAGTTTAATTTAGATTAAAAATATTGTACTTAACTTTTTTTGTTATGGAGTTGATTAGTTGGAACTAAGATGACTCGTTGATTTTGATGTTAAGATGGTGATGATTTGTTGATTTTGATGTAATTTGTTGATTTTGATGTTAAAATGATGATGATTTGTTGATTTTGATGTTAAAATGATAATAATTTGTTGATTTTGGTGTTAAAATAATGATGATTTGTTGATGTTGATGTACTTGGTAATAGTGATTAGACAGATGTTTAAATTTCAGTCACTAATTGTTGAACACTTTCTTTTTTTTTTTTTTTGTTTTATTAAATTAATTATTAAAATATTTTTGGTATTAATTTAATTGATTATTTATTTTAGTTTTAATTTAAGTTGTTATTTTGTTATAATTCTTTTTATAATGTTATTTAATTTTAACTTGTTATTTCATTATAATTCTTTTTATAATGTTATTTAATTTTAACTTGTTATTTCATTATAATTCTTTTTATAATGTTATTTAATTTTAACTTGTTATTTCAACTATAAATCTTTTTATATTTTGATAACAATTTAAAATTTATTTTATTATAATTCTTTTGATAATTTTGTTTACCGACTGCGCCAGTTATGTTCTTAATTAATTAAAATATCCTCTTTGATGGTTTATTAAAGACTCCTTTTTTATTTTCACATTCAAAACTTATTATACCCGTATGACTATATAGTCCAAGGGTATAATAAATTTGCCATTACGTTTGTGACGCAGAGAAGGAGGGGGGTAGATATAGACTCAAGTGTATGAATCGGATCAGAATCGAAAAATAAATCGATTTAGCTATGTATGTCCGTCCGTCCGTCAGTCCCTCCGTCATCACGATAACTCAAAAAGTAAAGGAGCTAGGATTATGAAATTTTCACAAATTCGTTTTTATGCAAAAAACGGAATCGAGTTTTAAATTAAGCCATTTTGGTCCACGGGTTCGAGTACCTGCCATACAACTTCTAATTTTATATGAGCATTACTCTACACCTATGGAAGCTGCGTGTCTGAAATTTTGCCAAAAATAGTTTAGTATAATGGCCAAAGTTAATGCAAAATTTGGTTGGTCTACTGCAGAGGGTTCGAGTAGCTGCCATAAAACTCCTTCTTTTATATGAGCTTTACACTACACCTGATGAAGCTGGGTGTCTGAAATTTTGCTAAAAATAGTTTAGTGTAATGGCCAAAGTTAATGCAAAATTTAGTTGGTCTACTGCTGTGGGTTCAAGTAGCTGCCATACAACTCCTTCTTTTATATGAGGATTAAACTACACCAAATGAAGCTGGGTGTCTGAAATTTTGCCAAAAATAGTTTAGTGTAATGGCCAAGGTTACTGCAAAATTTGGTTGGTCTACTGCAAAGGGTTCGAGTAGCTGCCATACAACTTCTTCTTTTATATGAGCATTACTCTACACCTAATAAAGCTGAATGTTTGAAATTTTGCCAAAAGTAATTAACCGGATGATATAATGTATATGTTACTGTCATACGGGTATCCCAGAGTTGACACAGTCTACTCTACTACACTTTTCCTCGTTTTACTTAAAACTAGTATAATTTACAAACTGTACTTTTTACATAAAGTGCTTAGCAAGCGCGTTCTGTGATATTCATAAAAAATACTTATGCATTAAACACTGTGATATAATGTGAACAATAATATTAGTTTATGTATTGAAATGCTGCGTTAGCAAAAGTAAGTTATTTTAAAAGATTAGAGTTAAGCTAATTTCGTGAGAAAGGAAATTAGTTTGTATAATTTAAATGGAAAGAAAGAATTTATAATTTGTAGTTTAGGAGGTTAAAGTTATATTCCGTATATAACTATATATAAAAATAAATGATAATATTATAATTTAGTTATTCCACTAATTTATTAATCATATGACTAATAGTGAAATACTTAGAATATAACCCCAATGCACTCAAGAAAACCTGTTAATAAGTGTGAAATATAATGTTGGAGCTTCAATGTTAACGTTTAATTTTAAAAAAAATTACAGTGGTGAATAAGTTACTGTTTTATAAGAACATTAAAGTTTTAATTTTTAAGACCTAGTAGCCTTTCAATGGGGAAAGTTCCCAAATTTAGCTTAGCAAACTTATGATGGATCTGCTAACCCTTCACCCTTCCATTTTTTTCGGTTCTAGAAAATCAATTGTGAACTCCATCAAAATTTTGAATTTTACTTAGAATTTTATTATCTAAGCAAAAATGGTTAAAACTAAGAGACAATTTCTTCAATTTAAAGAAATCCTTTCAAATTTAAGAAAAGCTTTTAACGTAGGTTGAAATATATTGCTGCAGCTGTAAATTTTTTATATTTGTAAAAAAAAGTTGTGAACAGGTATTCAAGTTACAGGTGTTTAAAAATAGCAAAATTTCAATTTTCGAGCACTTATAGCTTCTAAATAGGAGACGTGACAAAAAAATTTTGTTAACTGACTCCTATCTGAAGATCTAATTTCAAGACCCTAGCTTGAACCGTTTAGAAGATGTGGAACCAAAAATTTTACAAAAATTGAGTTTTGCTTAATGGTAAATTTTAGTACCGTATATTTTTGTGAAGTCTATAAAAGCAGTTCTATTATTTATTTATTTTATTACATATATATAATTATATGTTATGAAATTACAATTAATATTTTGCAATGTACTAGACTTAGACAATAACTTAAAATTGGGATAAAAGTTTTAGCAATTATAATAAGTATATTTACATTTATATAGATTGAAAGTTTGACAGCTGACAACCAAGGTTGATTTTTTTTAATCGCGCTTTATTTAAAATTTTTTTAAATTTAATTTTAGAATAAATTATCTTAAGTAATAATATTTTATGTGTAACCAACAAAAAATAAATAAATAAAACAATAATTAATAGTTATAATAGTAAATATCTCCTCCGTAGCCTAGGTGGTTAGAGCGCAACCTTGCAATCTAAACACTGTGGCAGTCCCGGGTTCGAATCCTGGTGGGAGATACCATATCCAGTAAAATTAATAATTATAATAAATTAATATATAATAAATTATAATATAATAATTCTATACCTAAAAATATAATAATAAATAATTAGTAACAAATAATATAAAAATATACCTATAATCGTGTTTCCAGCTATACTCTATAATCTAATAATTAATACTGAATAAACAATAACCTATATGTAATTGAACGACAATGTAATTGCAACTGTCATATGCAATTACAATGGCAGTACGCACCTAACAACATGACACGGTTTCTCTACTTGACCGATAGATGACACTAGGGAAGAAATTAAGAAGCGACATCTTGTAGATAGATTACAGTAGACCAATCATTTACTTAATTGAAAAAGGAAAAAACGATTCGAAACACAAGGCAGAGCCTCGATAAGAAAAAGCAGATGGAGATGCCTAGTAGATATCCTATGCTCCCAAGAGGAGTAATAAGGACAAAAAAAAAAAAAAAAAAATAATAGTAAATACTAAAATAGCAAGTTTTTATATTTTTCTGAAATCTAAACATATACTTATATACAAAATAATACCAACATTAAATTTTAAAAATGGTGAAGCTATGCTCGGTTTGTAGCATGAATATCACAACCAAATCAAAAGGTATTTTATGTAGTGGTAATTGTCGTTGTTTTTTCATTTGAAATGCGGAGGGGTTTCGGTTGAACTTTTTGAAGCACTCAAAAAAGGTAAAGCATGCTGGATTATTTTTACTTTATTAGACAAAACAAACAACAGTCAATTAAAAATAATATCGTTTTAGCTGGATTACCAGAAAATATTGAAAATTCTACCGATATTGTATAGAAAATTGTTAACAAAATTAATGCCAATATCAATAAAGATGACATTTCTAATATATCTGTGATACAATCAAGAACTAAAAATGAAAAAAATCCACTATATATTTTGGAGCTAAATTCTGAAAAAGCAAAATATGAACTACTGGAAAAAAAAAATTTATGAGAATATTTACACTGTGGATATTAACTTAAAAAGGCACGGAAACAATGAAATTTTTTTTTTGGCACCATTTATCTTCTCTGCAGGCGAAATTATATTATGAAGCAAAAAAAATCAAATTATCTCACAATCTGCAATATCTTTGGATTAAAAATAGCGAAATTTTCTTACGAGCAAATAAAACAAGTAAAGTTTTCAAATTTTAATCACTTAATGATATTAATTTTGTTAAACAAATTTTTAATAATCAAAAACAATCTTAAAATCTATAAACTAACATCTATTTACATTACATATTTTATTTTTTTTTTCATCTCTTAATAATATTAATTATATTAACAACACTTTACTAAAACACAATAAATCTAAAATTTTTAAAATTTTTATACATAATTACACATTTTATTATAATATTGCAACTAATGTTAATTATATGTCAGTTATACATTCAGTAGCTAATAATTTATTATTAAAAAATAAAACTTTAAGTTACATAAATTAATATTTAAATATAAACTTAATTTTAACATTGAAGCTAGATTTTCAAAAGCTTATAACAATTTAAAATTACATTTTTTATTACACTTAAATGAATTCACTTTTTCTTATCATATAAAACCTTATAATATAAAATCTTATCTTATTAATTATTATACAAAAAAAAACAATTCTTAAGCAAAACCAAATTTACTAAATATAAATTATTTGACAGTTGTGTAGACTATTTAATATTGGATGGTTGTCTCTTTCGTTTGATCTTCAATTATTTTGTTTATATTCGTCACTCTAATTACTTTAAATTATCACTTTCAAACTGTTCAATAATAATCAATTGTTTATTTATACCAAATAATAAACAAACATTTAGACTATTTAAAATTTATACCAGTTGTGTAAACCATTTAACATATGATTATCTCTTTTGTTTAATTTTGAATAATACTGCTCTTATTTTTTATTTCTCAATTATATACATTTGAACTTTTTAACTGCGTAAATGTTGTCGACTTTACAGACATTTTAATATATACTTTTTTCTCTTGTACAATTTTGCATATTATGGTTACTGTTGCTTATTTTATCTTTTATACAGTATTTCTCTTTTATATAAATGGATAGTGATGATTGTTTAACAATTGATGGTTATTTAAATATAAAATATTTTACAGAGATTGATACCCTAGCAGCAAAAACCTTGTACAAAAATAATCTCAATATTATTTACTTAAACATGCAAAGTTTAAGATTTAGAATTATTAGTTAATTCATACCAATGCGACATTCATATTATTGTCTTATCAGAAATTTGGATAAGTAAATCAGAAAATCAATTTTTCAATTTGCCCGGCTATACAGCTTACTTTTCAAACCGCGCCAACGCATACGGAGGAGTTGCCACATACGTAAATGAGGACATAAGTAGCACTTTAATTTTTGAAGAAGAATTCGATAATTCAAACACATTAATAGTGAAATCATTAAAGCTTGACATAAATATTATCGCAGCGTATAAAGCACAAGAAGCTAATAACAGCGACCTTATTCATAAACTAGATGATTACACCACCATATATAAAAAATCACTCATTTTAGGCGACTTTAGCCTTAATTTAATGAATTTCAGGAGTTTAGATGTGAAAAATTATACTAGCACACTTCTTAGTAATGTATATTTCATCTGTAACGAAAAGTACGCAACCAGGTTTGGAAAGAGTTCCAAAACTGTAATAGCTCATTTCATTACAAACTTAGCCAACAACCAATATTTCTTTCACATTCTTTATACCACACTTTCTGATCATCAGTTATTTTTTATAAGTATGAACAGAAAGCCCAAAAAAATCGCGTAAATGTAGTAAAAACAATATTAAATTACGATAAAATGATGAAATCTGGCGTAGGCTTAACTTAATAGAGAACTTTGATACTCTTATACACGAAATCACAAATTTAATTAAAAAATATACACAAAGAATTTCAGATAAAAGTACTGCAACAAGTTAATATAAGAAATTATGAATGACAGATGAAATTATGAATACAATGAAAATTAGAGACTCTTTTCATAAATACTCAAAAAAATATCCAGAATGCACACACACTTCACTTTTTTTTGCTACGTATAAAAATAAAGTAAAAACTTTAATTTCCAATGCTAAAAAAAAATTTGTTTGTGAAGAGATATCACAAGACCCACTGAACAGTAGAAATTTATGGAATGTGTATAAAAAAATAATGTTCAATAACTTTATTAACCTTCTAAAACAGAAAATTCAATTAAAGTACTAAAATGTAGTAGTATAAACATTGATAGAAATAGCCGAAACCATGAACGACTACTTCGTCAACGTAACGAATGAGTTAAAAGTCTCTCAAGATTCATTAGATAATAATTGTTTTAGTCAATTTTCTCACAATATCCATCATCCCTTTGTACTTACACCTACGAATATCGAAGAAGCAACGGCAGCAAAGCAACGGCAGCAACGGGTTATGATTTAATTTCAGCTAAATTTATAAAAAAATTTTCTTTACTATTAGAACCTCTATTGGTTAAATTTATTAACTTGTCATTTCAAACCTGTTATGCGGTCATAAAATATGCCACCACAAGCGAGCAAGATTTAAAAAATTTTATTGAAAACGATCTTAAAATAATTGAAGAATGGCTTGAAAAGCATCGATTAATTCTAAATGTAAAGAAAACTAAAATAATTTTATTTGGAAATATAATCTTTAGTAATACAGATTATTCATATAAAGATAGCCCAATTGAAATAGTGAAGTCTTTCAATTATCTAGGCCTAGTACTAGATATTAATTGACAAATTAAAAGCAACGGGTTATGATTTAATTTCAGCTAAATTTATAAAAAAATTTTCTTTACTATTAGAACCTCTATTGGTTAAATTTATTAACTTATCATTTCAAACCTGTGATGCGGTCATAAAATATGCCACCACAAGCGAGCAAGATTTAAAAAATTTTATTGAAAACGATCTTAAAATAATTGAAGAATGGCTTGAAAAGCATCGATTAATTCTAAATGTAAAGAAAACTAAAATAATGTTATTTGGAAATAGAATCTTTAGTAATACAGATTATTCATATAAAGATAGCCTAATTGAAATAGTGAAGTCCTTCAATTATCTAGGCCTAGTACTAGATATCAAACTTAAATATGATCAACATACTGATCATGTCATAAACAAAATAACTCCATTTATATTTATTTTTCGCAAGCTTCATTACTTTTTAAATACCGATATGCTTCATTCCATATATTGTTCCTACATTTTGTCAAATATTAATTACTTAATTTTAATTTGGAGTGGAACATCCCAAATCAATCTAAACAAACTCGATATTCTTCATAAAAAATCTATCAAAATTATTCATAATTATCCAAAGAGATATCCAACACATTTATTGTACACAGAACAGTACATTAGTCTGGCTAATATTTATAAATATGAATTATATATGGTTGCTTTCAAAATTATAAATAATTTAATAAAACACAACTTTATTCTGAATACAATGACTGATATACATAACCACAACACGAAAAACAAATCGAACTATTATTTAAGTCTTTTCAAAACAGAAAACCAAAAAAATAATTGTCTTTACAACTGTCTTAAACTTTATAACATATTACCTCAAGAAATTAAAACTATTGTTAATATAAGCATCTTCAAAAAGAAAATTAAAGAAATTGTAAGATGTTAGTCAATGATGTAATGTTAGTATAAATAAATAAATAAATAAATAAATTTATTGTTATAAAATGATATTGTTACAGTTTTTATATACATATATAAAAACACTTATTTTTACTTTTGATAAAAACTGTCAGATTATATATCTTATTAAATTATTAGACCAAACAGCTAAAGCTATGGTCACTTAAATCTGTATTTTATATAGTTTTTAAATAATAAAAAAAAAAAAAAAAATTATATATATTACTATTATTATTATAGCCTAATTTATAATTTTACTTATAACTCTAACAATCTTTTTAATAAAACCTGATCATTTTTTAATAAAAATTTCAATTTCAACGTGAAGCTACTTATATTACTACATTTCTTTAATTTCTCAGGAAGACAGTTGTAAATTATTATTGAAGAACAAAAATTACTGTTTTTAGTTAATTCAGTTCGAGTTTTTTCATGACATAACTTATCCATATTTCTTGTGCTGCAGTTGTGAATATTCCTTCTCTTTTGTGAAAACGTTTTACTTTTAGTGACACCATATTCTATTTTATGAATAGTTTTGGTTTTTTCTAAAATTAATAATTCTTCTAACTTAAGGAATCCCATAATTTTGTATAACTCATCAGTCGGAATATGCCAATTTAGCCTGTAGAGTATCTTGTTTGGTTTGTTTATTAAAGTGCTTACTTTCTTTTTTAATATATTTGAGCAACACGACCACGTCACCACATTGTACCTTATATATAACATAATGTGCGCATGCAATAACAACTAAGCTGATTTATCATCTAATATAATGCCGATAACTAGATGTATCCAAAGGAGAACCACTTTTTTATATTGGAATCACAGTACTATATTTTAATGAATTAGGATAATTTCCTGTACGAAAACTATCATTAACAAAGTTACTAGTTATCGGAGATATTATATTAGCTACAGCTTTTAAATCTTTTGCTGCAATGTTATCAGAGCCATGTGAATTTTCTTTCAGATCCATTCTAACATTATATACTTCTTTTTCATTAGTAGGTACCAGGAACATAGAGGTTACATTTATTCGATTTTTTACAATATTTTCTTCTTCAATTTGTATTTTGTCAGCTAATTTTTTTTCCAACATTACTAAAATACTCATTAAAGCCGTTGGCTATGTCTTTGCTATTATTTAACAGTTCATCACTACATCGTATTTCCTTAATTATGTTGGTACAATCCAATTTTTGGTTTACTCTCTGAGAATTCAAAACATTCCAAATCTTTCTAGTATTTGTACCTGGTGCTTGCAATTTTCTATTAAAATAACTTTGTTTTACTTTCTTTATCTCTGCATTCACCTTATTTTTAACACATTATAATTTCTCTTATACTCCACACTATTAGGATACTGCTTAAGTTTCTTATATAAACTATTTTTATGTTTTATTAGTTTTAATATTTCTTTCGCCTTTGATTTATTGCTTCTACCAATTCATCAATATTTACGCAATTATGTCCACGCAAGTGATTTTCCAACAGGTATGAGTATTTAGCATAGTTTGTACTCGTTATTTATTTGTACATCTTCGCTTCTAGTTTTCTAAGTACTGCTTTAACTTCAACACAGATTGCTTTATGATCTAAGTTTGGAATATCATGCATAGTGATATCAAATCCAAATCGAACAGTTTTAAGGTATGAAAGAACATGGTCTATCAGTGTCGCTGAGTTTGATGTAATTCTGGTAGCATCACTTTTATTTTTAATATTAACCATGGTAACATCCAGCATATCCATATACATTCCGCTTACATCCATTTCAGAGAGTAAATTAATGTTTGTATCACCAACAAATATTATGTTTTTATACTTATTAAATAGCTGATCTAGGGTTTCTATAAATGTCTTATTGTTTTCAGAAGAACTTTTGTAGCACACTGCCATGTTAATAGTAGGCTTGGTATCTTGCAAAGAAATCACAATAGTATTGAAAGATTTAGATGTTTCCAAAACTTTGTGACTAATATCCTCCTTTACATATATTGCACAACCATCTCCTCTGCTCAAGTTATTAGAGATAAAAAATGCTGTATATCCAGGAATATTGAAGTATTTTTCTTCTTCTGAGTATAACCAAGTTTCTCCAACCATGATTATATCAAAATTAAGTTTTAATTTTTATAAATGCTTCTATTTCATTTAAATTTTTCCTCAAGCTTCATCAAAATGTACCATTTTCATATTCAATAGTTTATTCAGCGTCATAGTTTTCCAATCAAATAGTTTTGCCATGATTCTCTAATTCTCTGCAGATGCTCCCTGTATTTATTTTGCACATGTCTCTTGAAATAAGCTAGATCCTGTAGCACTTCCTTTTTTGATATTGCTGTTATTTCATGATAACTAAAGTATAAGTTTGAGAGTTCATGATAGTTATTTGGCAGTCATTCCTGGTGTATAAGTACTTTTAAACTAGTTTGCGTCATTCCCTTATAACATGTATCATCATTGACATGAAAATATGCCAGAAACAATCCAATATTGTTGAATATTCAGTGTTCTCTAAATCGAGATGTAGCATAAATATTGTCCCCAAATGTAATAGCATCTCTTGTTATTCTGACAATCGGTGGAGCTAGTGGATTAATAAATCTTTTGCTCTGAGACTTTACAATATCACTACTGGCTACGTTTATTGTTTCACCTTCAAACCAATTAGCATAGTTAGCTGTTCGCACTTCAAGTTGACTTCCATCTTTAGCTATATCTTTAATAATCTTCATATTAATTGTATTATCATCATGATTATTAGTATTATTATTATTAACAATATTGTTTTTATTGATAGTATTATTATTTTGACTATTATAATTATTTTGAATCTGATAATCTTTCTTCTCGGAATCTGTTAATATAAGGCAATCTTTTATAGAGTTACAAGTATTATTTTTGCTGTTATTATTAACTTGAATTGTGCCAAATTTATTATTGGGACTTTTCTTCTTTTTGAAAGTTAATAATTTGAGTATAACACTGCTTTTTTTTCCGTAGACAGATTTCTTTATAGATTCCTCTGTTTTCGATTCAATTTTTTTTACCATACCCAGTTTGTTTTCCTTATTGTTATTATTATTATTTTTATTATTATTATTACTATTATTATTATTACTATTATTATTTTTATTATTATTATTAGTATTATTATTATTATTATAATTATTATTATTAGTATTATTATTATTATTATAATTATTATAATTTTTATTATTATTAATATTATTATTATTAGTATTGACATTAATATTATTATCATTAGTATTAGTATGTTGACCACTAATATCCAAAGCAATTGAGATTTTGTTTTTTTTTCAATTATCACTGATTGCTAATATCCAATTTTTTGTTTTAGATTGATTAGCTTTCTCTGGTAAACTGGACACGTTACACTTAAAGTCCCGTGATCGACATTTAAACCAAGCTTAAGTGTTTCATTAACTTTTAAACAATTTATACATTTGTTAACTTCTTCTTTATTACTTTTATGATTTTGATCGCATTTGCTACACGTTTCCTCTTTGGTACAATTTATAGCTTTGTGAATAAACCCCTTGCATTTGTACCATCGTAGAAATCTCAAATCATCGAAAACTTTACAACGCTCCCTTCCTATTGATACCTTTTCATTTTCAATCACTTTTCGGAAAGATTCTTTATCAATTTCTAGTATAGCATTATATTTAGCATTTGTCAAATTTTTTGCTTGATATATTTTCACCACTTTCATAGAACTGTGCTCTAAATTAGCGTTCTGTGCCTTAAGTTTGTTAATTAAGTTTTCTTCAGTATATTTAACACCCATATGTACAACTTCAATTTTTGTTTATATTTCAGCCGGCACCTTAATTTCATAATCTTCCATCTTATTTTCAATTTTATTTATTATTTTATCCCGTTCTTCTTTTGTTTCAGTTTCAATAAGCACCATTCCATTTTTTTTTCCTATTTACCACATTTTTTATCTTTAGATTTATTCGATCCACTTCTTTACTTAAATCCATTTTAGTTAATTGGCATTTTTGTTATTGTTTCGGTTTAATAACCAGTGGTACACCTGTTTTTATTAGTGACTTTTTAAAATATTAGCAAATGAAATATTTTTACCTATACTCATATTTTTTTTGTTTTCATTGTTTAAAATTTTTAATTCACTACACAGTTCATTAATTCACTACACCATATCAACATTTTTATACCGTTTATTATACCGTTTTTAAATTGAAAATAAACCAAAACCAACTCTTTTTATACTTATTTATAGGGTATTTTTTGCAATTTGCGGGAGCTGTAGCTTCGGCACCCTTCAAAATTAAGAAAAACCTTTAACACATGTTATAATACAATTAAGGATCTTTCAATTTTGTATATTACGAAAAAAAAATGAACAGGTATTCAAGTTACAGGTGTTTGATAAAAGAAAAATTTCGATTTTCGAGCCCTTACTTTGCTCCTAAACAGGGGCCGTAACAAAAAAATTTTGTTAACCGACTCCTACTAATTTCGGAGGACCTAACTTCTCTCAAAATTTTAAGACCCTAACTTAAACTGTTTAGAAGATATGTGTGGCCAAAAATTTTGCAAAAATTGAGTTTTTCATAATTGTAAATTATAGTATCGTATGCAACCCTAAACATTTGCCTTTTAAAAATTAACAAAGTTTTTAAAACCAGCATTCTTTTGTCGTTTTCAGATTGAAAATACACTTAACAGAACTCTTGTTTTAGCAATTTAAAAATAGGGTTTGTTCCAACTTTGGAATCCCGAGGAATCATACATTGAGAGTCTAATTCCCAAATCTTCTAGTTTTGACATAAGAACAATTATTTGTTTATGCCGCTACTACTATCTCTTAGAGATTATTGCTCGCACGGTGCTGATGAAATTACACCATTTATCCTTAAAAATTTTTCCCAACAATTGGCAGGCCCTCTTTGTGAATTATTTAATTTGTTTATTCAAAATGGCATTTTTCCAGAACCTTAAAAACGCTCCTTTAATTCAAAAACCAGTTTTCAAAAAAGGAACTCGCAACGAAATAATATTTATAGGCCTAAAGCCAAATTTTCAACTATCCCTTAACTCTGAAAAAAATATTGATGAATAATTCGGTGACTATTGCCAACCATTCATTCCTGTACAACAACATAGGTTTCAAAAGAGAAGGCCGACGATAACCAACTTAACTGAATGCGCTATTGATATTATCAAAACAATAAAATCCAAGAAGCAAGTGGATCATATATTTATCAAAATCAATTTAATTATACTTGAACAGATTAAAGCTCTAGGATTTTCAAGATATAGTTTGAACTGGCTATCGTCTTATCTAGCATGCAGGTCGTATCAAGTTTTATTTAGGTCTACCACTTCTGCAACTTATATTGCAAACTCAGGTATATCAGAGGCAGCCAATTAGGTCCTTTATTTTTTATACATTCGATCTATGATATTCCTTTATCACTATCCTACCCTACTCGTAGTTTTGCCGATGATACTGAAATCAGTAAAACTATAACTTCCATTCGAGATTGATGTAAGAAGACTTAAACAATTTTGGGACATGGTGCAGAAAAACAAAATCGATTTTATCGTAAAAAAATGGAAAATCATGAGCTTTACGTTCAAACTCAAACATTATGTATGACTACATGCTCAATAACCAATCTATTTTTAGGGTAGATTGTGTTTCGAAATGAAGTGTAGTTGTAGATAACAGTTAGACTTTAAAAGTCAATTAAATTACATTGTTGATTCAACTTTAGGCTTCATTGTTCGTTGAAAAGAATTTTCCGACCCATATATCACAAAACATCTTTTTATACCCTACACGATCAAACTAATAAAAGCTTTTATGGTTTTATAAGGACTTATAGATTTCTCATTAAATTTTAACTTAATAGGTGTAGGGTATTTCCAAGTCGGTTGCATCAACTGACTGTTTCTTTACTTGTTTATTCAAGCCAATTTTGCTCTCCGTATCTCGTGATATTGACATTTCTCGTATTGAATCAGTTCAAAAGAAATTTTGAAGGTTTCCTTTGCGCAATTACGGACTAATCGAACCCGTCTTCCACTTACAAAGGTAGATTCTATTTGATTAATCTATTCGGGACTTCTTTACAGTTCCGCTGTTTGGTGGCGGACGTTTTTTTCGTTCAGCTAATTTTGTGCCTCGAAATTATTGCATGCTATATTCGCGAACGAATGAGATTTAGGAATAGTCCGAGTAAATTAAGAATTGTATAACCCTTTTATATAGCACACCATTCGACAGATTACAGTAAGATTGAACCTATTACGTGATAAGAGAGACCAACTCACTGTCTGAGCTTTTCGGTATTACCAATTAGGACTAAAAGCCAGACTTTACAGGAGCATAAACATTAATAGTGGTTTAGCCACATATTTCTCAAATTACGAGTCACATTACTTTTTCTCACATTTCGAGTTGGAAGCATGGTCCTCGAATTTATTTGATCAAATTTCATTAGTTGCTCATTAATAATTTGACATTACTGACTCAGTATTTTATATTTTTTTTTTGTTAAATATGTAAGGTATCTTGGGGCTAGGAATTCTGGCGCTTGTATAATTAGTTTTTGGAAAAGATTTTTTAAATAATATAGAAGGTCAATTAAATAATGTTTTTGAATATGGAAGTGTAATGATTTGTTTTATATAGATCTAAAACAGTTGTTGGAACAAAGCGAGGGTCACGCCCTGACCTACATTTTTGATTAATGACCAAGTCCCCCGGAAGTAGGTTAATTCTTAATAAACAAGAATGTTTACTTCGTTTTAAGTAATAAAGTAAGCCCACTTGACATATATAGCCAACCGATATTGGTAATGCGTATCGTCACTGATACGCATTACTAATGTTAAAGAATTTCCAGTACTTTCTCAAAAGCTTTATCTCATATTTATAGACATATGTCATAGTAAGCTATGTTAAGTTATAAAATATAAATAAACCATGAATATAAACCATGTTTCATTTATTTAATACCTCAATAAATTGGTAACCCCGACGTTTGTTGAAATCAAAAATTAAATTAAAGTGATTTATAAAAAATTGATAAAGTGATTTACAAAATGTATAGATTCTAAAAAAAACAAAAAAAAGCCCATGTTCCAGATTAACATTTAAATTAATAAGAATTTAAATAAAAATATAAAATAATTTATAAAATGTGTAAATTCTAAAAAACATTTTTTAACAATACAATTCAAATTAAATAAAAATATAAAATAATTTACAACTTGCGTAAATTCTAAAAAACATTTTTAATAAAACAAATCAAATTACAAAGTACATAAGTTCTAAAAAGGAAACAAAAAGAAAAAAACACAAATTCATGGATGATGGATGGAATATCCCTGGATAAATTTGGAACATTAGCATCAACATAACACTTTTGTAAGATTTAACACAGAATCAGATGCTGCATCCTGTTCCGAATATATGTTTGCATAAAATTTTACATTTGCATACATTCTTCTCTGCAAAAAAATTCTTTTTTTTTTCTCATAGAATGTACACGCATCAGCTGCTGCCAATTTTAACACATTTAAGCTAAAAAAATAAATATTTAAATATTACAATTATTATTATAATATACTAAAATATATTATATATAAAATACTTATATAAAACAAACAAGTTTTTGTTTTATTTTTGCTTATTTCTTTGGCAAAAAAATATTTATTAATAAAAAATATATTCATAAATATTATAAATAAAAATAATGTTTGTACAAAAATTTATTTCATTAAATTAAATTAATTATATCGTTGTACTATGTATTATATAAGCAAACTAAATAAAAAAAAAAACTTTAACACAATATAATATAAACATTTTTTTAAAATTCGAAATCAAATATTGAAACAATAGTAGGTACTTTAAAAATTTAACAACAAAATTTAACTTATTAATTTTTCCCCGAAATCATTTTTAATTTCAATTTATTCTTTTTAATGTGAAAAGATTTGAATAAAACTGTTAAAAAGTTTTAAATTTTTTTTTATTTTACTGTGGGGACTTGTAAAATCTAAAATTCGGTTTCCGAAAGTTGTATTTAATACGGTCAGTTTATTAAAAAAATATTTGACAGTTATGTAATGATTTAGATTTTTATTATAAAATGTAATAAATTGAATTTCATTCAATTAAAAAATTCAAAAAATCAAAGAAAAATTTATTTCTAAATTCAACATAAATATTTTTATAAGAAAATTGGGCATTCTTATGTTTAATTAAATTTTGTCTTTTGATATAATTTTTTGAATAAAATTTTCTATTTTAAAAATCAAAATACAATAATATTAAATATCTATATTTTTCTTTTTTTGTTTATAAATCCCAATATTTGATAAGTTAAAAAAATAAAATGATAATTAAAAATCATAATTATATATAAAAAAAAAAAAATAAATAATTTAAGAATATGAAAAACGACAACCAATTTATATAATAAAAAAAAATCATTTATTTAAGTTGCGATACAATTTGATTATTTCAAATTTAATTAAAAACTTTTAAAAAATCAAAAAAACATAAAAACAAGTAAAGAAACAGCCAGTCGGTGCAACCGACTTAGAAATACCCTACACCTATTTGGTTCAAATTTAAGGACATATCCATAAGTCATTTTAACACCATAAAAGCTGTTGTTATTTGATATTAATACTAAAAACATTTTCTAATTACACTATCTCTTAAAAAATATTACAAATTCTTACTAATTTATTAATTTAAAAATATTAAAAAACAAAAAAACTTGTTATAAATGAAAATATATTTATTCCAATTCAATTACAAAATAAAAAAATTCTAGTTATTAAATTTTGTGATAAAAAGCTAATCAAAGCATAATATATTTAATAACCCAAATTTTTCAAAATTGCAATTATTTTAAATGGCTATTTAACATACCTAATAGAAAAGCTTATACGCAAAATATGCAATAAATGTATTTCTAAAAGACAATTACAAATTTACACCTTTTCATATAATTCATTTAAATATAAAAATAAATTTTACATAAATGGAGCAAGTTCCTTTGAACATAGCTGAACCACTACAAATAAGTCTAAATTTCGGGGACACATAGGAAATAGGAAATATATTCTTTGGCTTTGACATTATACTCGTTCGGCCTCAAATCGATTAAAAGCTTCTAGAATCCGAACTCATTGACCAAACTCGACCATAACCAATTCCCATGGTACTTTCATTACTAGTAACCTAGAGTTTAAACTTCATCAAAATAGCGGCATCATTTTTTGAGTTATGATGTTTTAAGATATATGTTTTTTAGCCCTTGAACTTTTCATGGGTTCCAGAACCCGAAAATATGGTACGATTTCGCCCATATGCAGTCCCCGTCATACTTTCAATACTAGTTAACCCTTGTACACAATTGGAACGTTCTATCTTATTTTTAAGTTACTAGTTTTATTAATTTCGATGATAAACTTTTACACATTGGGGGGTCTAAGAAAGGTACAAAATTAGAGGAACACGCAGGAAATAGTAAAGAACATCCATGTGCCAAATTTGAAGCTTCTACATTTGTTTCAAGTTACTATCTTTATTAATTTCGAAAATATGCTTTAAGGTCCTTGGAACTGAGTGGCTGGTCCACACCCACTACTCCAATTGGGCTCAAATTTCAAGGGCACTAAGGAAATCGAAAGCGACATCCTGAAACCAAATTTGGAGGTTCTATCTTCATTGGTTTCGGAATAATGCTAGTTTGGCCTAACTTCGATCAAAAAGTTCTAAGTTCCGAACCCATTGTCCAATCCTCACCGTACGCAATCGCCGCCGTAGTTTCATTACCAATAACCTACAGCACAAATTTCATGAAGATAGCGTCATTAGTTGTTGAGTTATCGTGATTTTTAATATATGTTCGTTAGCCCTGAAGCCGATCAAAAGGTCCAGAATCTGAACGCTTGGGCTGATTTCACCCTTATGCAGTCCACGCTTAACTTTAAGCACTAGTTAACCCTTGTACACAATTTGAACGTTCTATCTTAATTTTAAGTCACTATTTTTAATAATTTCGATTATAAGCTTTTAAAACTTAAGAGGGTCTAAGAGGGATACTGAACCACTACTCCAATCGATCCCAAATATGGGGGGATATAAAGGGAAAGTAAAAAACACCCTTGTGCCAAATTTGAAGCTTCTACATTTTTTTAAGTTGTTATCTTTATTAATTTTAAAGATATGCTTTAAGGTCTTCGGAAATGTATGGCTGGTCCCCGACCCACTACTCCAATGGGGCCCAAATTTCAAAGACATTAAGGAAATAGGAAGGGACACCCTGATACAAAATTTGGAGGTTCTATCTTCATTGGTTTCGGAATTATGCTCGCTTGGCTTAAATTCGATCAAAGAGTTCTAAATTCCGAACCCATGGTCCAATCCCGAACTTACGCAATCCCCGAAGTAGTTTCGTTATTAGTAACCTACAGCAAAAATTTGATGAAGAAAGCGTCATTAGTTGTTGAGTGATTGTGATTTTGTATATATGATCGTTAGCCCTTCGATCGATTAAAAGGTCCAGAATCCAAACCCATGGGCCGATTTCGCCCATATGCAATCCCCGCCGTACTTTCAGTCCTAGTAATCTACAGTTAAAATTTCATCAAGATAGCTCCATTATTTTTTAAGTTATCGTGCGTACGGACGGACGGACGGACGGACGGACGGACAGACGGACGGACGGACATGGCTATATCGACTCAGGCGGTCACGCTGATCACAAATATATATACTTATCCATATCTAGCTCGCTTCCTTTAGGTGGTTACAAACACCATACCAAAGTTAATATACTATAATATAATATACTAGCAGATTTACCCGGCGTTGCCCGGAAGCTTGCAAATTGTAAAAACGCAAGTTTTAGCCAATTTTTTGAAATACTACTTTGCTTATAAATGAAGCCACAAAAAAATATTTGTGGAGTTCCGTTAACCCATCGTGGCCCAACAGCTTTTTATAGGTTTTTTCGTTGCTTTGTTATATATTAGAAATGATTTAACCGATTAACTTCAAATTTCTATATGTGTTCTTCTTTGAAAATGAAGTTCAATTTACTAACAGACTTGGAAGTTTTTAACCCCTGCCGACCCGACGATTGTTCAAAAAAAAATTTGTAAGTAAATTACGTCCAATTTTTGAAAGTAGGTACAACTTCTTTGAATTAGGGGAATGTTTAAAAAAATGTTTTGTCGAGTTCTTTTAACCGATTGCGAAACAAAAACTTTAAAAAACAGTTTGAACGATTATCTCTTATTTTTCTATGCATGGTGCTTCTTGACAATTTGGTGCTCCTTGACGATAGAGTTGAGGATGTTAGGTTTCCGGCGAATAATGTTAACTGAATTAAAATGACTATTGGTCAAATGGGGATACTAAGTTTGCCATTATGTCATTATACAATGTCAATAGTAGTTTTCTTAAATTGCCAACGTTTGAATAAAATATAGTCGATGGTTTAGAAAAGGTTTAAAAATTTACTTTTCAACTTATATTTTGTTTAGTACTCACCTGAAAGTTGTAATACGCTCTTCCTCGTTTTTTTATGATTTGATGAGAGAAATGTAGGCTTATTTTTTGGAAAAACTGTTTTAAAATACTATGTTTTTAAGCATTATATATAAGACATTGAATTTTTTGATTTTTAGATTTCATTTGAAGAAAACTGAAAATTTCATTGAATCTTTGTTCAAAACGCACAAACAGGTCAAAACCAAATTAACCATGTGGGTTTTTATTAAAATGGTGGTACAAAATTTTCAATAAAATACTTTTAATCGTATAAGAAAATAAAATTTATAGAAAACTTCATGGCGTCGTCGTGGAAAACGGGTTAATCGAACTTAACTAAAACTTTTTGCAGCCTCTCTTTAGACTGCAAAACCACCCTGTAAAATTGGACACAAATCGGAAACACAAAATTTTTTGGAAGCCCGCCGGGCTGAAAGGGATTAATTTATTCCAACCAGTTTTATACCATTAATTCCGTGTAATAAGAAGAACATTCGTGCAAAATTTCAAGTCAATCGGTCAAACCGTTTCGACTCGACATCAAAAAAACGAAAAAGCTTAAATCGGCTCTGGAGCCGCAACCTGCTGACTTATAAAAATGCTACATAGCCTATGTCACCCCCCGGACTCCCAAAATTATTCCTCTAAAATTTGGTGTCAATCGGACCAGTGGTTTTCACGTGAATCCTGGACAAACAAACAAACAAACAAATAAACAAACAAATTTTCTTCTTTATATATTAGATATATAAAGTTTTAAGGTATAAAAATCTAAATTAAATTACAGCCTATCTATTTAAAAAGGGTATTATAAAATTTAAATTTATTTCAGTTTTCATCAGCTGTAAGTATTTAAGCATGTTTTCAAGTTTTCGGTAAGTGTATTTTAACTTTAATAGTTCGTTTTTCTTTCTCAATCTAAAAAAAATAACAATTAGTGCAGTTTTCAATAAAACCATAATAAAAATAATACACAGAGATAATATAACATTAATATCACTTATCATATTAATAACGCTTTTTATTAATCATAAAATTTTGGATTATTTTTATTTTATCAGCGGAATTTATAATTTATTTATAATTTATTTTATTATTTATTATTAGCGGAAGTAGTGCCTAATGTGATTTTAAATACTCCTAAGAGAATAGATATGAATGGCTTAAGAAGCTACTAGTAGATAGAAGCACAGATTTGGAAGAGCGTTGTCTCGATACTCTTCTCCACAAGTTGGAAATAGGCGACTCTAAGCCCTCTCAATTGTTTAGAAAAATGGAGGCAAAAAAGCTATGGCTCAATAAGTTGTCCTCTCATGTACAAGCATGTTTAATTGAGATCGAAAAAACCCATACGCAGCAGGATTTATTTTCGGTTGCCGACAAAATTTGAGGTACTTCTACACAATCGGGCCCAAAAATCTCGGTTATTGCTCAGGAAGAAAATTTATTAATAGAACTTTTTCAAAAACTGGAGCAAATGGTTAAAAAAATTGAATTAAAGTCACGTGATCCCGAAGTCAAAGCAGAACACGATACAGCGGCAGGTCAGTTTCGCCTTCAAATGATCAATTATGATAGTACCTCAACAAATTTGGAGATAACGTCACAAAATGTAAACGGTCGTGTAATAAAAAACTGCGAAACAAAGTTCCAAAAAACACGTAAATGCTGCTTTGCCGGCGGCCTCGGAGCAAAGCAAACATTTTTGCCGCTTATTTATTTTCGACCCCAGTACAAAAATTAATTTGGATCCCCAAAAGTTAAAAATAGCGAAATCTGAATTCGAACAAATGACCTGCTTAGGAATCTGCCGTTCTTCGTCTTCAGCTATAGCTTCACCCCTCCATATGGTTCCCGAAAAAACTCTAAACGAGTGGAGGCCGTGTAGAGATTACAAACAATTAAACGCAAAAACGGTTTTTGATAAATATCCACTACCAAGGATCCAAGATCTAAATGCTAACTTAAGCGGTTGTTCGTTCTTCTCAAAAGTAGACTTAATACGTGCATACCACCAAATACCAGTAGCTCCTTACGACATGCATAAAACAGCAGTTACAACCCTTTTTTAGCTTTTCGAGTTTGTGCGAATGCCATTTAGCTTAAAAAGCGCCACACAAACTTTCCAACGTTTTATGCATGAAGTCTTGCAAGGTTTAGATTTCGCCTTTAGTTATTTGGACGATATTCATGTAGCCAGTAAAACACACATAACATAAGCCCCACCTTCGACTTTTGTTTACAAGGCTGGAACAATATGGTATGAATTTTAACACTTCAAAATGCGTTTTTGGAGCCCAATACATAAATATTTTAGGTCATAGAATTACACCAGAAGGTATAACTCTTGCTGACCTAAAAACCGAGACGATACGAAAAATTCCTACCCCAGATTCTTTCAAAAAATTACAAATTTTCCTAGACACAAAAAAAGTAAGGTAACTTTAACCAAAATATAAGTACCAGTGAAAACCAGCCATTTGTACCTAAGACCTTAAGACGCCCAATCTTTGAGAAAATACACAATCTGTCTCATCCAGGAATTAAAACACAAGAAAACTCTTAGTTGCAAAATATTTCTGGCCGGTTATTAATAAGGACGTTGGCTTATGGGTAACATCGTGTCTGGATTACCAAAAATCGAAGGATTCAAGACATACCTTACGGGAAATTCGAGATTCCTAAAGGGAGATGTGAGCACATCTGTTATAGATCGCCCGCTCATTTACTCTACGGTCAAACTTTGCGACTCCCAGGTGAATTAGTTACTCCAGGTACCAAAAATATCTCAAATCTTACTAACACCGTCGCCAATAAGCTCAAACAAGCTATCATTATTATCAAACCACAAGACGAAAAAGCGATAAAACAAACAAATATTTTCGTACACAAGAATTTAAAAAATTGTTCACATGTATTCCTTCGACAAGAAATAAATAAAGGCAAGTTAAATCATCCGTATACCGGACCATATAATAATAAAATATCAGTACCTACAGAAATACAAGAACTAAAGCTCATATAAAGAAGATTAAATTTCATTTATGAATTGTAAATTTTAATTACATTTACTTTTATTCTTATTCTTATTACATTTTTCATTTTTAAATCAAAATTTTTCTTAGATAAACCAAATTTTTCTTAAATGTTAATATCGTATAAAAATTTATTTTTTAAACTAATCAATACAAATTTTTACCATTCATCATGAAATCAAACAGTATAAATTCTTTCAATAAGGGGGGAGTATTATGTAGTGAAGATACGCATTATCAATATTAACCGATATTGATAATGCGTATCTTCACTGATACGCATTACTAATTTACAGTACTTTTTCAAAAGCTTTATCTCATATTTATGAAGAGATGTAATAGTAAGCTATGTTAAGTTAATTATATAATATTCAATTTAGTTTTTAGTTTTTACTCAACATTGTTGGAACAAATAAATAGGTTTAGATCAGAATATAAACATTCATTTATTTAATACCTCAACAACATATTGACCTACATTTTTGATTAATGTTCCCCGGAAGTAGATTAACTCTTAATAAACAAGCATGTTTACTTGGTTTAAAGTAATAAGTGCGCCCACTTTACATATTGACTTACATTTGTGATTAATGACCAAGCCCCCCGGAAGTAGGGACGTAGTAGAAAAAAAAATCAAAAAAAGTTCTGAATATATATAATTACTGTAAATCTATAACTTGACTATATATTATAAAGAATAAAAAATAATTTTTAATATATATAGAATAAAAAATAATTTTTATTGTATATAAGTGAAAAAGCTTTAACGATTTTGCGATGATCAGATGTTAAAATTCTAGAAACAATGATACCAACATTTTCAATTCGTCTTCAAATCTACTTCTATCACATGCGTCTTCTTGTAAATTAGCTTTGTGAGCATCTCTGTAAGGATAGTTCCATACATGCATGACGTAAATTTCTATATTTGTGATGAAGTGAACTTTTTTATTATTTTATTTCATATTGTATGTATGAAGATCTTAGTGAATTAAACGGAAACATGTGAGATGGATTTGTGGTTTTAGCATTAAATTGAATTAAAGAACGTATTATGGCGTATTTTCTTGCTGGTTTTCGTTTTTTGTTATAGTATTTTTTATTTTCGGCTGGAATAGCAATTATATCCTTCCCTGTTTGTTCTCTTATTTCTTCCCTGTGACTGTCAAACTGCTATCTCCATTCTTCTTCAATTAGGACTATCATTGTTATGTCTTGTTTAGTTTGCATCTTTATTCCCACAAGCAAATGGAATGGTGTGCTCTGTATTGATCGCTGAAAGTTGAGTTCAATCTTTGCTGAAGTGGTTTCACAAATCAATACCATTTTTACTCCCACAGTCGTAAAAATTAATTGTATTTCAGCTGAATTTGGTAAAGCTGTCGATCATGGCAAAAATGTATTTATAATTCTTTTTTGTTGCTTGCATTGGGTCTAAATGGTCTATATGAAGTGTGTGTAAAGGTTGGTCTCCTTTAGGAATTGGTTACAGATGGTCTTCGCTTTTTCGAGTTTTTCTTTCTACTAAGATGCACTTTATGCAGCCTCGGATGAGATTTACTATTCTCTTCTTTATAAACGGGATGAAATATTCATTGTTCAAAATTTCTTCCGTTTTCTTGACATGGAAATGTCCCTTCTCGTGAGTCTCTCTAATAAGCCCTGCAATCACTTAATCTGGAACTACGAGCAATAGTTTATTATTAAGAATTTTACAAGGAATATTATTATAAATGACATACTCTTTATATGTTTTGTGTTTTAGTGTATAATACACAAAATATCTATAGCGCACAATTTGTCATCTTTTTGCTGAGTTTTACTTAACATTTTCAGGAAGGCATTTGTGCTCTCTTGCACACCCATGCTGATACGATTTCAACTAACAGCATCGACGTGCTTCATCTGGTTACTCTCTTTATGTTCAACGGTGTATGAAAATTCTTCCAAAAGCAAAGCTCATCTGGCAACCCTAGTGACTAACTCCTTTTTGTTTAATGTACATTCGAAAGCTTTGCAATCCTTTACAAGTTTGAAGGGTTGCCCAAATAAATATACTCTTAATCGTTTTATCGCTTCGACGATTGCTACCACTTCTAACTCGTAATTACTATATCGTTTCTCTGCATCTGAAGTTTTCTTACTCAAGAAATGCACAGGATGGAACTTATTATCATCTGTGCTTTTTTGCTTTAATATTGCTCTATAACCATCCTTCGAAGCATATGTGTGCAGTTCGGTTTCGACCTCATTTTCAAAAATTTTTAGTACTGGTTTTTGCGCAAGCGTTCCCTTTATTTCCTTCACGGCTGAAAGTTGTTCTTCTTAAGTAAATCGCTTAGTGATAATCTTATGAAGTAGCTTGCTAAACCTAAGAAACTTTGCAGCTCTTTTGCACGCGAAGGGATCGGAAAATGTATAATGGCCTTTGTTTTAGTCGGTGATGGAGAAATACAGCCATTTGTGATGTAGTAACCAAGGTATTCAATTTCCTTCTGCAAAATTTGGAATTTTTTACATTTTATTCGCAAACCGTTTTCGGATGCAACCTCCAAAACTCTTCGAAATCGAATTAATCCTTCTTCTATAGTTTCCGATTGAATTACGATGTCGTCCAAGTAGATATTCACTATACCTTCATTAATTAAACTTTTTAAAATATAGTTAATAAATTTCTATAATACAGACGGCGAGTTACATAATCCAAATGGGACTTCATATTGACCGTTTCTGACAACAAATACGGTGAACTTGCGAGTATTTTCTTCTACTGCAACATGAAAAAACTCGGTTCTCTAAATCGAGTGTTGTAAAATACCTCACTTTTTGTAATTTGTTTACCTGATCTTCTATGTTGGGAAGAGGATATCTATCTTTATGTTTCTTTATACCCGTGCATACATATATGACTTCGGGTATATTAAAATAGCTCCTCCGTTTGTAACGCATCGATCTAGACGAGCTAGATATAGTTTCAAGGGTACGTATCGGCTCAGAATCGAAAAATTAGTCGATCTAGCTATGTGTGTCTGTCCGTCCGTCTGTCCGTCTGTCCGTCCGTGTGTCAGCACGATAACTCAAAAACTAAAAGAGCTAGAGTTTTGAAATTCACAGAAAGTCATTTTTAGACAATTTCTAGGTTCCCTATTGTTTTTGGTTAAAATCGGACCAAGGCTTCGGGGTGCTGCCATACAATTTTTTTGCACCAGTATGAATTTCTTCAAAACTAATTATACTACGAGGATGAAAATTACACAAATTTAGTTTTATAATGAATCAAGCACTTATATGAAGTTTCACAATGTTAGGGCCCCATTTTCGGGGGGCTGCCATACAACTTCTTTGCACCAATATGAATTTCTTTAAAACTAATTATACTACGAGGATGAAAATTACACACGGTTAGTTATATAATGAATCGAGCACTTATATGAAGTTTCAAAATGTTAGGGTCCCAATTTCGGGGGGCTGCCATATCACTTCTTTGCACCAATATGAATTTCTTCAAAACTAATTATACTACGAGGATGAAAATTACACACGGTTAGTTATATAATAAATCGAGCACTTATATAAAGTTTAAAAATCTTGCCATACAGTAAATTTTGCCATACAAAGTTTCGATTCAATAACTGTAAATCTAATGAAGCTATGAGGTTAAAATTAAAATTGGGCAGGTAATGTAATAGGACAAGTTACTTGGCAAAGTTGGACATCACTCGGACCACCGGACTTGTAGGGTGGGCCAATTTTTTTTTTTTTTTGGTTTTTTTTTTTTGTTTAAGCAAAACTTATGGGATAATAAAATAAAATTTATTTTTTTTTTAAGCTAAAATTATGGTACAATGAATTAAAAACTTTTTTTTGTTCTGTTTTTTTTTTGTTTGTTTTTTTTTTTTATAGTTTTTTTTTTTCGGTTTTTTTTTTTTTGTGTTAATGTTTTTTTTTTTTTTTAAGCCAAAATTATGGGATAATGAGTTAAATGTATAAGAGAAGTAAATTACGGTTTATTTTATACACCAAAATGGGTATGCACGAGTATCTAAAAGTTGACAAGGGCAACTATAATCTTCCTCGTTTTGTTTAGGTTTCTATAGTCGACACAAAGGCGATGGCTTCCGTCTTTCTTTTTAACTAAAACAACCTGGCTAGCATAATCCGAGCTACTCTCGCGGATGATATTTTTCTGTAATAATTCGTTAACTTGATTTTCTATAATTTTTGGTGGGAACCTTCTTGGTGGTCTGTATATTGGTAGGTCGTCTGTCGTTACAATTTTCATTTGAATAAGCGACTCTGCAGGGTCTTTTGGTATATAATTATACCACAGACTAATATACTATACAGATCCACAAAAGTTAAAATTTCATATTTTTCAGTAGCGAGATGAGTTCGTAGTTAAGGCACTGTTATACTAGAATAATGTATACATAAAACTAATTTGTTATTGTTTTTTCATTGAGAAAAGAAAAAAATAACAACAAAATCAATTTTTGTGTTATACAAAAAGAGAATCAAAGAAAGAGAAACCAAAAAATAAAAATTATAAAAAATTGGAATGAGTATATCTATATATTTGATATTAATATTTATATTACTATATATTCAAAATCACATAGTGCATGTGATTGTTTATCTTAAAATGGGAAACTTTTTTTCTTGCCTTTAAAAAGAACTGCTATGTATACGATTGTATCAAAAATATACGATTGTACCCTTTTCTTTAAAAATTAAGTAAAAAGTTAAAAAAAGAAATCAAAAATCAATAATTTTGCTTTTAAAAATATTATTTATGAAATTTTTATTTGATATGTTTTTTGGTAGATTTACTTTATTTTTTTGAGTTCCTTTTTCGTCCAAATCAATTTACTAAAACTAGTTATTTTGATACGCGAGTTTTAGAAAAGCGAGATTTTGTAAACAACCCACTTTTCACAAAAGCCAGAAGAGCTCCAAGATGTGGTCCAAAAAAGTAAGGGAGGAGAAAAGAATTAACCCTTTTACCAACGGCAGGCCAGGCAAAAATGATATTTTTAGGAAATATCATTAAGGCATAAGGAAATATTCAACCGTAATCCAGAAACTATTACAAAGGCGTGTAATAAAACGGAAGAAAACATTAGGAAATAGTTTAATGATCCAGAAAACTATTAAATTAAATTAAGTTATTTAATCTTTGTATTTATAAAGTTTGAATTCATAAGAAATAACAATATAATAAATGAAAACATGCTATTTTTAATAGTAATTCTTTAAAAAAATTTGTGTTCGAACAAAGGAATATCTGCTTTCGAAAATAGGCAACTGGTGTTCGATTATAGGCAAATTTGCGTTTTTTTTTGTATAATTTAATTTAATTTAATTAGTTCGAAAGGTTATTAAATTTACTTTCGATTGATATATAAAACTAGTTATTTTGTATATTTTCTACATATTTTGTTTAATTCTTATATATTTTATTGTTATCATTAAATTCTTTATATTTTGTCGTGAATGTTCAATTGTTTTATTTTATTGTGCCACTACATATATATTTATGGCTACTATTTAATGGGTCAGTATTTTAAATAAATGGTCAGTATTTTAAATAAATTATCAGTAATTAAAATTAAATATCAGTATATCATAAAAAAATTATCAGTTTTTATATTTCATTAATTAAAATATGAATTTTGAAAAAGAAACTATTCAAATTAAACAATTCAAATTAAAAAAACCCTTTTGATTTTTCCGGTACACTTATTAATCCATATATTCAACATCCATTTATTCAACAGGTAGTATATACAGTAGACCAAAAAGTCATCGTACCCTAGTAAATTTTTTAAACAAAGTAGAAAAACCAACAGGTAGAGGTAAAATTAAATGAAAATAATGATTGCATTTTACATAAGCTTCAAATTAAAAAACCCATTTATTTACCTGGTACACTTGTAACCCCTTTTTTAGCAAGTACTTATAATTTTACACTTTTTTAAATAATAAAACAATTTTAATAAAATTTAATTCATGCCTTTTTAGTTAAAAATAATAAAATCTTATTTTATTCTTATTGAAAAACCCAAACATTTTTTTCTTAATTATATAATTGCTTCGCATAACGTTGTTTCGGTTAACGTCGCATTTTTCTGGAACCATTTAACAACGTTAACCGGGGTAAGACTGTATAATTTAGTAAATTTTATAGTGTTATAAACGAAAATGCATGTTGTATATCCTGTTAAATTTTTAATAATATAAAAATATCATACGCGCCAGTTTAGTTATTTGAATATTTTTTAAAGCTAACTAGCTAAATTGCATTCGAGCGACTTTTTAAAGTTACTTGTAAAAAGTTAATTAATATTGTGATAACTTGATAAGTGTATTTAAGTGCATACATATTAATATTGACAATTGTGATAAGTGTAAGTACATAATTATTTATAATCATGAATAATCGTACAAAAGAAATGTGTTGTATAAAGAATTGTGGACAAAAACTTAATACATGTGAAAATATACATTTACATCGGTTTCCAAAAAATAAAGATCTACTTGATCAATGGTGCCACAACTTACAAATTGATTTAAGTTTAAGTGAAATAAATAATTTAATGATTTGTTCCAAACATTTTGATAAGAAATTCATAGGTAAAAAAAGAATTTTAAAAGGAGCTATTCCTCTATATTTTTTGGGACATGAAGAGAATAACAGCTTATTTTCAATACCAAGTTGTTCATATCGAAGAAAATGTTGTGTACCCAATTGCAAAAACTCTGAAAATCATTTTTTTAAATTTCCTAGTAAAAAGGAAGCCAGGCAAAAATGGCTTGATAATTTTAATTTACATGGAGACTATCCTAAAAATTTATTCGCTTGTCAAAATCATTTTGTTTCAAAAGATATTGGGGAAAAGAAATTTAGCTAGTTAGCTTTAAAAAATATTCAAATAACTAAACTGGCGCGTATGATATTTTTATATTAAAAATTTAACAGGATATACAACATGCATTTTCGTTTATAACACTATAAAATTTACTAAATTATATACAAAACCTACATTAAATGCTCAGTCGTTAAATTATTATCTATCCTTATAATAGTCTCTAGTCTATTATACGTTTTTTATACATAGCAGTTCTTTTTAAAGGCAAGAAAAAAAGTTTCCCATTTTAAGATAAACAATCACATGCACTATGTGATTTTGAATATATAGTAATATAAATATTAATATCAAATATATAGATATACTCATTCCAATTTTTTATAATTTTTATTTTTTGGTTTCTCTTTCTTTGATTCTCTTTTTGTATAACACAAAAATTGATTTTGTTGTTATTTTTTTCTTTTCTCAATGAAAAAACAATAACAAATTAGTTTTATGTATACATTATTCTAGTATAACAGTGCCTTAACTACGAACTCATCTCGCTACTGAAAAATATGAAATTTTAACTTTTGTGGATCTGTATAGTATATTAGTCTGTGATTATACTTTAAGGTAATTACTTCTTTTCTAATTACCTTTTCTTTAAGGTGTCATATATTGGTACAGTGCGTTTTAGTATCATCGCTCTCATTAGGAGTAATTTCAGATGCAAACAGCAGTATCACTTGGTTTTGGTTTCGATTCTATTGGTTGACTATCAGGAAATTTGTTCTCCACTATGTTAATTCTACCTCCTTCTATTTGAACTAAAGCTTCTTTAGTTGTTGGATTTTCAGAACAGTAGTTTTTTTATGCCCATATTGGTTGCATCGGAAACATTTCGGACCCTTATTTTTATGTGCATATGAATGAAATTCATGTTCACCGGACCCGGAATTATAGCAAAATCGTCTACTTCTGTGCCTATCCACTTGCTTAAATACCTCTGGTTTTGATTGCTTTTCTCCATCATTGACTTTATTTCGTGACTGTTTATTGCTTTCGTTCCTAATTTTGTCGTAAATTTCCAACTTTTTTTTGAAATCGCGAATAGTTTTTGCGCCATAAAGAACGCTTTTATTATTTGCCTAATCTTTACTTTCTTCTATAGTGTATTCAAGAATAGATAATTCGTTTCGTCCGCCTTCGAAACAACGGACATCAGAACTACTTACCGTAGGCTGAAATTCTTGAACGAAAGTGTTCTTTAAATTGTAATAATTCAGCGGCTTGGCATCATAATCGATAAAATTTTTGCAATTCCAATTAATGAGCGTTTACAGAAAACAAATCTTTGTAAATCGTTCCAATGAAATATATCGGCATACTGTTCGAACTCACGTAACCTGTTTTTTACGCTCAGGTTATTGTCGCCGAAAAATTTTCTTAAAATGCTTTCATCCTTCCAAAATTAATCCTTACTGGTTCTTCAGATCAATCTACTGTGTTAACAAAACGTGTTGAAGATCCATCAGGACCAAAACCAAAATCCACTACTGCGGAACTATTTTGTCTTTGCTGTCTTCTTCTACCATTCATTTTCAATCATATGTTGAAATCGGATATACAGGTTACAAATACAATTTATTTTGTAATAGAATGTTATAATTGGATTATTTTTTATTTTTTTTTAATAACAAAATAATATTCTTGAATTCTTTATATTTTTAAAATTATTAAATATTTTTTATTGGCCACCTAAATTTCCTTTTGAAATATGTTCGTATAATTTTTCACTCTGTCCGTCGGTATGTTTACAAAACTTTTACACCATTTAAAATAGAGTAAAAAAATTTTAACCACGGGTAGATATTACAAAAAAATAATTTTTTTCTGTAGCCCCCAAAAGTTAGAAAAAGCCCAATTTCTAAATTGTTATAACAAGAGATCTGTTAAGTGTATTTTTAATCTAAAAATTATAGCTGGTTTTATAGACTTTATCAATTTTTAAAAGACAAATGTTTAGGGTTGCCATTGCAAAAATTGAGTTTTGCATAATTGTAAATTTTAGTACCGAATAAAATTTACAATTATGCGAAACTCAATTTTTGCAAAATTTTTGGCCGTACATATCTTCTAAACGATTTAAGCTAGGATCTTGAAATTTTGGGAGAAGTTAGGTCCTCCGAAATTAGTAGGAGTCGGTTAACAAAATGTTTTTGGCACGCGCTCTGTTTAGGAGATATAAGTGCTCGAAAATTGAAATTTTGCTATTTTCAAACACCTGTAACTTGAATACCTGTTCAAATTTTTTTTTAGTAATATACAAAATTGAAAGATCTTTAATTATATTCCAACATGTGTAATTTTGATTTTTTAAAATTTTTTTTTTGCAAATATAAAAAAATTTACAGCTGCAGCTTTATATTTCAACATTCGTTAAAGTTTTTTCTTAAATTTTCTCATATATGGTTTTTAAAAACCCTTGGTTTTTTTCCTCACTTGTTTTAAAATAAAATTATTTACCAAAAGGTAATAAAGATTTATGATCCAAAAAAATTCTATATTCGAATACATTATTTTACAAAAGTAAATATCCTTTTTTTTATACCCTACACCTATAGAATAGGTAAAGGGGTATATTAACTTTGGTATGGTGTTTGTAACCACCTAAAGGAAGCGAGCTAGATATGGAAAAGTATATATATTTGTGATCAGCGTGACCGCCTTAGTTGATATAGCCATGTCCGTCCGTCCGTCCGTCAGTCCGTCCGTCCGTCCGTCCGTCCGTCCGTCCGTCCGTAGGCACGATAACTCAAAAAATAATGGAGCTATCTTGATGAAATTTTAACTGTAGATTACTAAGACTGAAAGTACGGCGGGGATTGCATAAGGGCGAAATCGGCCCATGGGTTCGGATTTTGGACCTTTTAATCGATCGAAGGGCTAACAAACATATATAAAAAATCACGATAACTAAACAACTAATGACGCTATCTTCATCAAATTTGTGCTGTAGGTTACTAGTAATGAAACTACTTCGGGGATTGCGTAAGGTCAGGATTGGACCATGGGTTCGGAACCTAGAACTTTTTGATCGAATTTAGGCCAAACGAGCATAATTACGAAACCAATGAAGATGGAACCTCCAAATTTGGTATCAGGGTGTCCCTTCCCATTTCCGAAGTGTCTTGGGAATTTGGGCCTCATTGGAGTAGTGGGTCGGGGACCAGCCACACATTTCCGAAGACCTTAAAGCATATCTTTAAAATTAATAAAGATAACAACTTGAAAAAATGTAGAAGCTTCCAATTTGCCACAAGGGTGTTCTTTACTATCTCTTGCGTGTTCCCTTAATTTGGGATCAATTGGAGAGGTGGTTCAGTACCCCTCTCAGACCTCCCAAGTTTTAAAAGCTTATAATCGAAATTACTATAAATATTTACTTAAAATTAAGATAGAACGTTCAAATTGTGTACAACTTAACTAGTACTATAAGTAAAGCGCGGGCTGTATAAGGGCGAAATCACCCATGGGTTCGGATTCTGGACCTTTTAGTCGGTGTCAGGGATAACGAACATATATTAAAAATCACGATAACTCAACAACTAATGAGTCTATCTTCATGAAATTTGTGCTGTAGGTTATTGGTGATGAAACTACGGCGGTGATTACGTACGGTGGATTGGACAATGGGTTCGGAACTGAGAACTTTTTGATCGAATTTAGGCCAAACTAGCGTAATTCCGAAACCAATGAAGATATAACCTCCAAATTTGGTATCAGGGTGTCCCTTCCTATTGCGTAAGTGTCTTTGAAATTTGAGCCCCATTGGACTAGTGGGTCGGGGACCAGCCACTCAGATCCGAGGACCTTAAAGCATATTTTCGAAATTAATAAAAATAGTAACTTGAAACAAATGTAGAAGCTTCAAATTTGGCCCAGGGTGTTCTTTACTATTTCTTCCGTGCCCCCCTAATTTGGGATCATTTGGAGTGATGGTTCAGGACATCTCTTAGACCCCCAAATGTGTAAAAGCTTATCATCGAAATTAATAAAACTAGTAACTTAAAATTAAGATAGAACGTTCCAATTGTATACAAGGGTTAACTAGTATTGAAAGTATTACGGGACTGCATATCGGCGAAATCGTACCATGGTTTCGGGTTCTGGAACCCTTGACAAGTTCAAGGACTAAAAAACATATATCTTAAAAACACCATAACTCAAAAAATAATGCCGGTATTTTGATGAAATTTAAACTCTAGGTTACTAGTAATGAAAGTACCATGCGAATTGGTTCTGGTCGAGTTTAATTTCAAAGCCAAAGAATATATTTCCTATGTCCTATGTGTCTCCGAAATCTAGACTAAATTGTAGTGGTTCAGCTATGTTCAAAGGTACTTGCTGCATTTATGTAAAATTTATTTGAATATTTAAATGAATTATATGAAAAGTTAAAAATTTGTAATTGTATTTTAGAAGTACATTTATTGCATATTTTGCGTTTATAAGCTTTTCTATTAGGTATATAAACTAACCATTTAAAATAATTGCAATTTTTAAAAATTTGGATTATTAAATATATTATGCTGTGATTATCTTTTTATCACAAAATTTAACAATTAGAATTTTTTCATTTTGTAATTGAATTGGAATAAATATATTTTCATTTATTTCAAGTTTGTTTGTTTTTTAATATTTTTAAATAGATAAATTAGTAAGATTTTGTAATATTTTTTAATAGATAGTGTTATTAGAAAATGTTTTTAGTATTATAAAGTTAATTTGGTTAGCTATGTCTTACGATCAAATTAATAACAGCTTTTATGGTGTTAAAATGACTTATGGATATGTCCTTAAATTTGAACCAAATAGGTGTAGGGTATTTCTAAGTCGGTTGCACCGACTGACTGTTTCTTTACTTGTTTTTTTAATTTTTAGGTACCTAGTTAAAATTAATTTATTTTCTTTAAATTTAGATTATCAGTAAATGACCAGATGTTTTGTTTTTCGTCCTTATATAAATTATTGTCATTTATTGTTTGTTTTATTTTGACTCAAATAAGTGTTGGTAAATTTAGTATTAATTTTGATTTTCAATGTTAAATTAATTTATTTTAAAATGTTAAAAGAATTTTTTTTTATAAATTAAAATTTAGTTGAAATAGAATTTGTTTATATTTCTTAGTGTTTAATAAGTAAGTAAAATGAATTTTGTGGTGTTTTGAATTTTGTAATATTTGGATTTTGTGGTTTTTTGCTTTTGTAGTATTTGAATTTTGTTTTTTGGATTTTGTGAGTTGTGATTTTCTAGGGGAACCATAATAATCTTTAAAGTTTCATTCATCACATCTGCATATTACATTCTTAAAAATTGACACTGGATAACATTAAATATTCAAAAGTATATTACCTAGTATAATTTTAAACCGTTATATTTTTCCTGTAAGACAGTAAACTGGAACCATTTTCTGAAATATTGTAGAACATGATGCTGTCTTTAATGTACATCTTGTTCATCTGAATCGGTGCTACCGTTTTTGAGATATTGCAGTTTCCAGGGGAAATTAAAAAAAAAAAACAAGAAAAGAAACAGTCAGTAGACTTAGCAACCGACTTAGAAATACCCTACACTTATTTGGTTCAAATTTAAGGACATATCCATAAGTCATTTTAACACCATAAAAGCTGTTGTTATTTGATCATAATACAAAGCTAACCAAATTAACTTAATAATACTAAAAACATTTTCTAATTACATTATCTATTAAAAAATATTACAAATTCTTACTAATTTATCTATTTAAAAATATTAAAAAACAAAAAAATTCTAATTATTAAATTTTGTGATAAAAAGATAATCAAAGCATAATATATTTAATAATCCAAATTTTTCAAAATAGCAATTATTTTAAATGGTTAGTTTATATACCTAATAGAAAAGCTTATAAAAGCAAAATATGCAATAAATGTATTTCTAAAATACAATTACAAAATTAGACGTTTTCATATAATTCATTTAAATATAAAAATAAGTTTTACATAAATGCAGCAAGTACCTTTGAACATAGCTGAACCACTACAATTAAGTCTAAATTTCGGGGACACATAGGAAATAGGAAATATATTCTTTGGCTTCGAAATTAAACTCGACCAGAACTAATTCCCATGATACTTTCCTTACTACTAACCTAGAGTTTAAATTTCATCAAAATAGCGGCATTATTTTTTGAGTTATGGTGTTTTTAAGATATATGTTTGTTAGCCCTTGAACTTTTCAAGGGTTCCAGAACCCGAAACTATGGTACGATTTCGCCCATATGCAGTCCCCGTCATACTTTCAATACTAGTTAACCCTTGTACACAATTCGAACGTTCTATCTTAATTTTAAGTTACTAGTTTTATTAATTTCGATGATAAGCTTTTACACATTGGGGGGTCTAAGAGAGGTACTGAACCACCACTCCAATTGATCCAAAATTAGTTGGACACGCAGGAAATAGTAAAGAACACACATGTGCCAAATTTGAAGCTTCTACATTTGTTTCAAGTTATTATCTTTATTAATTTCGAAAATATGCTTAAAGGTACTCGGAACTGAGTGGCTGGTCCCCACCCACTACTCCAATTGGGCTCAAATTTCAAGAAGACTAAGGGAATCGAAATCAACCCCCTGATACTAAATTTGGAGGTTCTATCTTCATTGGTTTCGGAATTATGCTAGTTTGGCCTAAATTTGATCAAAAAGTTCTAAGTTCCGAACCCATTGTCCACTTCTTACCGTACGCAATCGCTGCCGTAGTTTCATTACCAATAACCTAGAGCACAAAATTTCATGAAGATAGCGTCATTAGCTGTTGAGTTATCGTGATTTTTTATATAAGTTCGTTAGCCCTTGGACCGATTAAAAGGTCCAGAATCTGAACCCATGGGCCGATTTCGCCCATATGCAATCCCCGCCGTACTTTCAGTCCTAGTAACCTACAGTTAAAATTTCATCAAGATAGCTCCATTATTTTTTGAGTTATCGTGCCTACGGACGGACGGACATGGCTATATCAACTCAGGAGGTCACGCTGATCACAAATATATATACTTTTCCATATCTAGCTCGCTTCCTTTAAGTGGTTACAAACACCATACCAAAGTTAATATACCCCTTTACCTATTCCATAGGTGTAGGGTATAAAAAAACCCACTTTAAATGTGAAATTTTCAAAAACACCCTGTATTTATTATTGTACCGTTATAACGTCTCTTTACAGTCTTTGCAAACAGCATATAATAAATATGACACATGTTCACAAATAGCCCTACCAGCGAACATAAATGCAAAATTGAAACAACAATTTTATTAAAATATACATTTTCATACTTTATTTCTCATTGTTTTATTTTGCCTTTTTGTTTTCTTGTTGAAGAAATATGTATGTAAAAATGTAAGTAGGATGCACTTTAGAGTTGGATACAATATTGATTTGGCTTTTGGTAATTTGTTTGGAGGGATATTGCAGGTGAAAACGCCATAGTTTTAAAATTTTTGTAGTTGAAATATGAATGTAAAAATATAATTAGAAAGAACCTTAGAGTTGGCTACAATATCAAAATTATGCCCTTTTTCTAAAATATACAAAAGAATGTGAATTAGGAGGGATTTTAGAGTTTGAAAAACAGGATTGCCGCTTCTTCCAGAAGAGTTGGATTCTAAATCAGGATTTCCGCTTTATCCAGAATATTTATATATATATATAAGTATATATGCCAGATTCGGAATTAGAAAGGATTTTACAGTTGGATTCAACTATTAGAGTTGGATTAATATACGTCAAAATTCGTTGTTTTCTGAAATTGTAAAACAAAATACTTATGTAAACAAAAATATTGGACCTGAAATGAAAAAAAAAGTACCTTTGGTTATTAAACCTTTAAGTAAGCAAAAATATAACGTAAATCGAATGGAATTAAATAAGAAGGTGGATCCAAAAAATTTCAAAAGTAAAAATATAGAAAATCGGAAAAATGGAGTTATTGTTGTGGAAGCTGATAATAATCAAGAAAGAGACAAAATAAAGTCTGCTATTGAAAAAAATTTAGAACAGAAATATAAAGTTGAAATTCCTACGAATCTTAAATCGAGAATAGAATAGTGCATATGACATCGAAATATTATGAGAATGAATTGTTGAACAAACTGAAGTGTCAAAATCAACACTTAGAAGCGAGTGAGATGAAATTAATAAAAATGTATGGGATTAAGAAATACAATGTAATTATCGAAATTGATAAGGAATTATTTCCGAAAGTCATTCAAAACGAAAAAGTTTCAAGTGGTTGGGTACGTAGTAAAGTATTTGTTGCCTTGAGAGTGCTTCGATGCTTTAAATGTAAAGGTTTCAACCATAAAGCTGCTGAGTGCAAAAATGAGGAAACATGCTGTAATTGCCTCCAAAAACATAAAAGTAGTGAGTGTAAGAAGGAGAAAGTAGTAAAATGTATTATTTGCATCGTAGCAAATGATAGGCTTAAGCTTCACCTTGACGAGTGCCATGATACTTTTAGCAAACTTTGCCCGGTTTATCTAAGAAAACTGAGCATTATTAAGAATAAAACCGGTTCTTAGGAATTACAGCTTCATATTAATAAAACAAACAAAAAAACAATGTCTAACTCAATTTTAGAGGACCATTTAAGGAACACCGAAACAAAAACATCATCGAATTCAATAAAAGAATCTTCAACATCAACAAATTCAAAAAATTTTAATTTAACATCATCAAATTTTTGTAACAAAAAAGGAACTAAAACCAACAGTATATTAAATAAAAACTAGTATCGCCCTGTGCTCGAAATTCGAGCTATTTTTGCTTTTAAGTTAACATATAAAATTCGTTTTGTGTAAATTATATTAGACTATACATCATAAAAATTATGCCAACAGTGTTGTCAACAATTCTTGCGCTTGAAATTTTTCTTAATTATTAAAACGTTGTTAAGTACCGATTTTTGAGTTTTATTTCTATAGCTTAAACCGCTTTAAAGAGAGGGTAAATTGGTACAGTTAAATTAAATTAAAATTCTAAATACATATAAATATTATTCTAATAAATACATATTTCTAAACATATACATATATTTATTGAAGTCAAGAACCCAAAATTCGAGTTATGCTGTCCTTCATATAGCAAACTGTACTTTTTTCTAAACATTTTAGTACGATATGAACTATGTTGTACGTATTCTGTATCCTAATTAAAAAACTCTATGAATACATAATATGTACAACAAAATATAACAATCATAATTCATAAGTTTAGTAATTAGTATTATATTATATTGAAGCTGCCAGAAGTACAAATAATAGTCAAGTTGACCGAAGTCTTTTTTTAAATTTCAATCTTAAGATTTATAGCCAAAAAAAAAGTTTTTCAATAAATCAAAGAATAAATTTTTCCTACCCTTTTTTCATTTTTAAATTTAATAGCTACATAGGTAAATTTTTACTACAAATGTATGCCTATTTAAAGTTCTGAAAACATGGGAAAAATGATTCTGAATTGCTTAGTTTACTTTATACCTTTTTGTCTAGTTTATTTATTTAATATTTCCTAAGTTTTTTATTGACAAAAATATATTTCTATACATGGTCATGAGCCATGACTCATAAGTTTCTTAAAACAAATAAATATTATTGCTTTTATTCCTTTAAGGGGAGTAAACTCTTTTCTACTCTCAACTATTGCCAGCTACTTCAGCCCTTGTAAAAGAGTATATGACAGAGTAGATAAATAATTTTCGGCACATGGCTTTAATTAAAATTCTCTTGAATAGGTTATGTTAAATCATATTTTTTATTTGATAACCAATAAGAACTTACCCCCTTCCATTTTAAAAAATATACTTTATATTTATATCAGCAATAAACCTTAATTTTTTCACTTTATTAATATTTATATACTATTAAATATAATTAACTTCTCAAATGACAGGTAGTTTTAAAATGTCAAATATATATATATGATGATAATCTGACAATTATGTACTCCTGAAACAAAAATATGCGTTCCATTTACAAACTACGCCTATCTAATCTTCATGTACACTTTTTGATATATAAAATTCGTTCGTTTTGTCAAAGTAAAACTAAAAATAGTTTTTTTAATTATAAAAAAACATTATTCGATGTTGAAAGTGTGAAATAAACTTTTCAATTATAAGAATGAAATCAAAACATACGACGTTCAATTTTTATACGGCAGTACGTCAATACGTCTGTCTGCATATCCATTATCGGTAAATCGATACGCGCGTACAATATTTAATTTATCAAAAATATTTATTTGAATGTTTTAATTTAGTACCTACAAAAAATATTTTTAATTTCATATTATAGGTATTTTGAATATAAGATATTTTTTAATAAAAATTATTGTAAAAATATATTATTTTTTAAAACATAATACCTATTAGATATATAAGAAATATCAATAATAATATTTTTATACATTTTGTCAATATTTGTAAATTTTAAAAGTCCGAGATACCGTACATTGCGTTATGCGTATTTTCGCTGCTCTAATGTAAATTTATGTACCTATTTATTTCTCAGGACCTAAGGAACAAATAACTTTTTTTAAGAAAGATAATTTTTTTAGTTTTGCAAACATATTTACTGTAAGTATTTTTAATTTATTTGAATATTTGTATGTTTTAAACTAAATTATTTAAAAAAAAATGTTATTTTAAAATATTTTATTTTTAAAATTTAATCGCAGCAGCATAAGAAAAAACAATTACAATATGTATTTTTATACACTTTGTCAATTTTTAAATTTTAAAATTTAAAATTTAAAATGTCGCGTATGCTTTCATGTAAATTTTTTTACATAACTAATTATTTCAAAATTTTTTGACAGAAACTGAATGCCGTACATGCTGATTTTGGCTGATCCATAAGAAACAAATCATTTTTCTTAGAAATATTATTTTTTTTTTAAGTTTCTGCATATTTCAGAATTCGGTTTATAATTTTCCAAAAAAATTAACAAAAAGCAACCACAATTTACGATTTACAAAAAATTTTTTTTTTAGTACCTACTGTATTACAATAAATTGCAAACAAAAACAAAATACAGTACTTTTCGGTTATAACGACCATTATGGGACTGAAAATATTCGTCGTAATAAACAAATGTCGTTTTAAAAGAATGCTGTGAATTTTTAAAAATTAGTATCAGACTTGAACATTGTAGAATGTGCTGATTCTAGAATGGACACTTTGAACTCATTTGCTAACATTTTATTTGATGTGTCTCAAATAAAATGTTAAGCCTATGTATAGTGCTTTTTCTTCTATTGAATTTTTATACCCGTGCATACATATATGACATCGGGTATATTAGATTTGCTCCTCCGTTTGTAACGCATCGATCTAGACGAGCTAGATATAGTGTCAAGGGTACGTATCGGCTCAGAATCGAAAAATGAGTCGATCTAGCTATGTGTGTCTGTCCGTCCGTCCGTCCGTCCGTCTGTGTGTCAGCACGATAACTCAAAAACTAAAAGAGCTACAGTTTTGAAATTTTCACAAAATATTTTTCAATCAATTTCTAGGTTCCCTATTTTTTTTGGTTAAGATCGGACCAAAACTTCGGGTAGCTCTCGAACAGCTAACTTTTTTAACTCCAACATTTTCATATAAAAATTTGAAAATTTGCTATGCACCGTGTATTTAATATGAAATTATATGAATTTTGGGCTATTCTACGGTTTAACTAGTATCCGCGTAGAACCAAATGACTATACATAAAAGATAGCTGGTGTTGCCAGCTTTCAAAAAATATATAGCTTTAATGGCGCATATTATCCTTTAAGGACGAAAAGGACATTTAAATGTATCCTTGTTATTTTAATCTATTTTACAAAAACCGTTATAACTAGCAATCTGTTCAATATATATATATTCAATCACAGCTATTAATTAAGATGACGGTCTGGAGAATATTTTAACGTTTATTTGATGACGATAGGTGCTGCCGTTTTGGAGATATTGCAATTTCAAGTGGAAATTTAAAACAAAAAAAAAAAAAATTTTGAACTTTCAAAAAAACCACTATAACTATGAAATTTTCAAAAACACCCTGTATTTTTTATTATACTGTTAGAAAGGTCTTTTGACACTCTTTCCAACGGTATATAATAAGCATGGTATATGTTGACAAACAGCCCCACCAGAGAACATGAATGAAAAACTGACACAACAATTTTATTAAAAAATACATTTTCATACTTTATTTCTCATAAATTTATTTTGCCAAAAAATATTTCCATAGCTTTAGCGAGCAAGAATTTTAGAGTTTGTTACAAAATCAGGATTATACGCTTTTTCCAGAATATTTATATATTTGTATACGTGAGATTCTGAATTAAGAGGGATATTAGAGTTGGATTCAAAATCAGGGTTTCAATAATTTGTTTAGCGGGGGTTTGGGGGCGGCAGCCCCCACTATTTTTAAATTTTTATTTGTTGAAATATGCATGTAAAAAATAATTAGGAGAGATTTTATAGTTGGCTACAATTGCAGGATTATACGCTCTTTCCAGAATATTTATATATTTGTATACGTGAGATTCTGAATTAGGAGGGATTTTAGAGTTGGATTCAAAATCAGGGTTTCAATAATTTGTTTAGCGGGGGTTTGGGGCGCGGCAGCCCCCACTATTTTTAAATTTTTATTTGTTGAAATATGCATGTAAAAAAATAATTAGGAGAGATTTTATAGTTGGCTACAATTGCAGGATTATACGCTCTTTCCAGAATATTTATATATTTGTATACGTGAGATTCTGAATTAGGAGGGATTTTAGAGTTGGATTCAAAATCAGGGTTTCAATAATTTGTTTAGCGGGGGTTTGGGGGCGGCAGCCCCCACTGTTTTTAAATTTTTATTTGTTGAAATATGCATGTAAAAAATAATTAGGAGAGATTTTATAGTTGGCTACAATTGCAGGATTATACGCTCTTTCCATAATATTTATATATCTGTATACGTGAAATTCTGAATTAGGAGGGATATTAGAGTTGGATTCAAAATCAGGGTTTCAATAATTTGTTTAGCGGGGGTTTGGGGGCGGCAGCCCCCACTATTTTTAAATTTTTATTTGTTGAAATATGCATGTAAAAAATAATTAGGAGAGATTTTATAGTTGGCTACAATTGCAGGATTATACGCTCTTTCCAGAATATTTATATATTTGTATACGTGAGATTCTGAATTAGGAGGGATTTTAGAGTTGGATTCAAAATCAGGGTTTCAATAATTTGTTTAGCGGGGGTTTGGGGCGCGGCAGCCCCCACTATTTTTAAATTTTTATTTGTTGAAATATGCATGTAAAAAAATAATTAGGAGAGATTTTATAGTTGGCTACAATTGCAGGATTATACGCTCTTTCCAGAATATTTATATATTTGTATACGTGAGATTCTGAATTAGGAGGGATTTTAGAGTTGGATTCAAAATCAGGGTTTCAATAATTTGTTTAGCGGGGGTTTGGGGGCGGCAGCCCCCACTGTTTTTAAATTTTTATTTGTTGAAATATGCATGTAAAAAATAATTAGGAGAGATTTTATAGTTGGCTACAATTGCAGGATTATACGCTCTTTCCATAATATTTATATATCTGTATACGTGAAATTCTGAATTAGGAGGGATATTAGAGTTGGATTCAAAATCAGGGTTTCAATAATTTGTTTAGCGGGGGTTTGGGGGCGGCAGCCCCCTCTATTTTTAAATTTTTATTTGTTGAAATATGCATGTAAAAAATTACTGTTTTTAAAAAATAATTTGTCATTAAATTTTGATTTTTGGAATTGGTTTTTTTGGAATTTTTTTTTTTGGAATTATTTTTTTTTCTTTCTTTGGAATTTTGTAAATTTGGAATTGTTTTTTTGGAATTATGACACCATCCCAACAAAAAGGCAAAATAAATTTATGAGAAATAAAGTATGAAAACGTATTTTTTAATAAAATTGTTGTGTCAGTTTTTCATTCATGTTCTCTGGTGGGGCTGTTTGTCAACATATACCATACTTCTTATATACCGTTGGAAAGAGTGTCAAAAGACCTTTCTAACAGTATAATAAAAAATACAGGGTGTTTTTGAAAATTTCATAGTTATAGTGGTTTTTTTGAAAGTTCAAAATTTTTTTTTTTTTTGTTTTAAAATTCCACTTGAAATTGCAATATCTCCAAAACGGCAGCACCTATTGTCATCAAATAAATGTTAAAATATTCTCCAGACCGTCATCTTAATTAATAGCTTTGATTGAATATATATATATTGAACAGATTGCTAGTTATAACGGTTTTTGTAAAATAGACTAAAATAACAAGGATACTTTTAAATGTCCTTTTCGTCCTTAAAGGATAATATGCGCCATTAAAGCTATATATTTTTTGAAAGCTGGCAACACCAGCTATATTTTATATATAGTCATTTGGTCCTACGCGTATACTAGTTAAACCGTAGAATCCCCGAATTTTGTTTGTTTTTGTTTTTTTGTTTTTTTGTTTACTTTTTTTTTTGAATAGATAACGAGTTAGAATTTCATATTATTTAAATGATGCGTAGTTTTTTTAAGATAAGCAAAAAAGAACACAAAGATTTTTTTTAAGTAAATGGCTCCATAAATAATTTATATATGTATATTCATATAATATGTATATGTGTAATATTTTGAATGAATCATTTTATCAATATGATTATATGATGCTTACTTTGCTTAGGTTAAATATATTCGTGAATTAAAAATTAATTACAAGAGATAGAATTGAAAAATTAGAGCTAGAGTTTTGAAATTCACACAAAACATTTTTTGGACATTTTTAAGGTTCCCTATTCTTTTTGGTTAAGACCAGACCAAGGTTTCGGGGAGCTGCCACACAACTTATTTAAACCAATATAAATTTCTTCAAAAGTAATTATTCTAGAAAGACGAATATTACACACGGTTAGTTTTATAATGAATCAAGCACTTATATGAAGTTTCAAAATTTTACGGCTTCATTTGCGGGGGGTTGCCATACAACTTCTTTGCACCAATATGAATTTCTTGGAAACTGAGTATACTACGAGGATGAAAATTACACACTGTTAGTTATATAAAGAATCGAGCACAAATTCGGAGTTTTAAAATGTTACGACCCCATATTCGGGCAGCTCCCATACAAAGTTGTCAATTCGATAACTGTGAATCTAATGAAGCTACGAGGTTAAAATTAAAACTGGGCAGGTAAAGTAATAGGGCAAGTTAGTTGGCAAAGTTGGACATCGCTCGGACCAACTTTTGGGGTGGGCTATTTTTTTTTGTTTTTTTTTTTTTTTTTTTGTTTTTAACCAAAAATTATGGTACCTATAATGAATTAAAAATTTAATTTTTTTTTTAAGCAAAAATTATGGGATAATACCTAAGTTAATTTTTTTTTTAACTATTTTACTTTTTTATATTTTTTTTTATACCTAATAGCATTTATGATATTTAAAAATTAACTTACCCGTTATATATTATAAATAAATAACGGTTAGTGGGTAAGCACGGGTATCTAAAAGTTGACAAGGGCAACTATAATCTTCCTCGTTTTTTGTATTTTTGATGCGTTATTATGATTGTTCTTATATTCAAAACTAAATAAAAAACACTTAATTAATCGCCAAGCAACATTATTAGATATAATAAGTTTAAATAAAAGAAATATCAATGTAATAAAAAACTACCATTTTTAGGTAAAATTTAATTCTTTATCAAAAAGTGTAAAGTTTATTATAATTAAAATTGAACCGAGTTCATTATAAATGAAAACTACTGTATAAACCAAATGTTTTGCTTTCATTTCGAAAAGAACTCATTTTTTTCGTTCACTTTTTAAGATAAAGAAAAAACAAAAATAAATAAAAAATTTTAAAAAAATTTAAATCTCCTTGTTCATTGAATATTTGAAATAAACAAAAAAAAGAAAGATATACATAAGTCGGCGCTTATAATCTTTTGAATTAGATTTAGCTGCGAGTTAAAACCGAAAATGAATTACATTTACACAGAAAGTCGGCGCATAATATTAGAGTCATAAGCCTTAACTTTTAAAAGCGTGACCGTTAAATTCAAATTTACGTTATATTAAAGACGGATTTTCACCTAAAAAAACGCAATATTCTAAAAAAAAATATCATTGTCCTATGAAAACAAAAAAAACCTTTCTTTTGGTTGTTGTTTCATTAAAATTGGTCAAATAGTTTGTTCTAAAAAAGGATGTTTATATTTGTATGGGAAAAAATAAGCCTATTAAATATTATGATCTATCAAAAATATGGAGTAAAAACAAAAAATTAGTAAATAAAAATAACAATACTAACAATAATAATATAATAATGAAAATAATAATAATAACAATAATAACAACAATAATTATAATAACAATATTACGAATAATAATAATATTAACAATAATAATAATATTAACAATAATAATAATAACATAAACAACAACAACAACAACAACAGCAACAACAATAATAATAATATAAATAATGATAACAATACTAATAATATTCACAACACCAATATTGTTAAAGATGTTTCTAATTGCAATTTTACAAATTGTGTGAAAGGCGAAACAGTGAAACCTTAAATTAAACCCGAATCAGCAAGCAAAATTGTTACATTCGATCCACCGATTGTAAAACTAACTCTTAAAGCAGTATTAAAAGGTGACAGCATTTATGTGCTCTCGTGGTTAAGAGACTACAGAATTTACAATAATGTTAGACTTTTGTTATCATATTTTTATGACCTAAGTGATATATGTTATGATGGTATAACACAAACGAATTTGATGGCTCACCAACAAATTATAAAGAACTTTGTAAAATATATTACGAATACCACGATAGAGTAGGAATAATAATAAATATAGAGATTACCTTCAAAAAGTTAGAGAAAATTGGAACAATTATATGAACCCTTTTTCTAAATGATGGATACCTTCAATAACATAAATAAAATTAAATCAATAAATATTCGTTATGCTAATATTAGAAGTATAAGAAATAAATTAGACGATCTAATTTTATTGATTAAAATGCACTCTTCAGACATTGTTATTCTAAATGAAACATGGATTTACTCATCTGAAATTCCATTTATGCAGATTTCTGAATTTTCAGCCATTCATTCACCCGTAAATTTTGGGTGAAGTTAGATCCTCAGAAATAAGTAGGAGTCAGTTAAGAATTATATTTTGTCACACCTGCTGTTTAGGAGCTGTAAGGGGTCTAGAAACTTAAATTTTGCTATAAATTTTGCTTTTAAATACATATAACTTGAATACCTGTCAATATTTTTTTTTATTTACTAGTATATACAAAATTTAAAGCTCCAAAAGGAAAGTTTCAACAAGTGTCAAAGGTTTTTCTTAATTTTGACTTTGTTCGGCCGTCCGTCTGTCCGTATGTTTACACAAACTTTTACAC